>CM061231.1:120286178-120304016 GCA_030844895.1 Ambrosia x helenae | reverse complement strand
TTACACTTAAAACATTTTGATAACATATTTAAACTACAAAATCTAGGTTCATTGTTTGCTTAGATGATAAGCAAAATGTGATTACGAGACTAGTGAGTGAGGTGACGGCAGCCATGACGTGGATGGGTCCACGAGTGACGATGTCTTCGTGGTTAGGCTACCTCTAAAAGGCCGGCACCATCAAGATCTTAATTTCCAACTTTACACACATTTTTTTTGTTTCACATTGAACATGTTAAGTTTCCAAATTAAGAAATCTGTTATTTTGCATAATTATTGTCCTTATAAGAATTATCTTTTTTTTAAGGCAACCAAATCTTATTCAAATACTCAGCATGATCTTGATGGTGCTTATTTAATTTGAGAGTACATTACACAACAGTTAAATTTCTGATATATTTTATAATAACCTTTTGTACAACACATTAGATTTTTTGGGCGCTTGGGCTACGTGGGGAGGAATGGAGCCCTTAGGCGCTCTACTGAGCCACATGAGCTCCACGTCAACAGGAGGCTGTTGTATTGTCTTTTTTTAATAGCGTTGAAGAAATGGAATAAAGCCCCAAATGGGGTCCCACCCATATTTTTCTCTAATATTAGTTTAAATTGATGTGGTGCTTACAAAAGCATCTGTTAATGCTTGTTATTGGGTTGGCAATGGTTTAATGGCGCTCCCCTATGGTGCTCATAAAATAAGGGGCGCTATTAAAAGGAAATTGATCGAGGTGAAGAGGGCGTAGACGTAGTTCCACACCGACCAACCTTATAGGAAGTGAACATTACATCATGGTGGATGAGATCTTTAATATCATTTCTTTTGATACTCGGTTTATTATATCATCTAATGTATTATCTTTATTGTATAACTGGTGGTAACTTATGGTATCATTTTAACTTTTTGTCCAAAATGTTTCTACTTGATAACCGAAACTTTTAAGGGTCGTGAGGTAAGGTGACCTGGCCTCCCCTTTTTTTATTGCTAAATAGTTAAATTTATATGTTTTTGTCCAAAAAAATTTTAGTACTCATTGCGGCCCTCCGTTTTATGATCCTCTGACTTTTCGCACCTCCGAAAAAAAAATTTAAACTTCGCCACTACTAATGAGATTACATCAATTCCAATATACTAAAGAATTTGGTCACTCGTATATGTTTGATTAGTATTTGCTGATCACTACAATATTCAAGTTTGAAATGATTCATAGGAGCGGCTATATATAGAAAGAAAACACTTGACATTAAAAAATAAATCACTATCTATAAAGTAACCTAAACGTATTTACCCATGACTTAAAAACTAGTGATTATAAATTTATTTTTTACACATGGTATATAATGCAATAGTAAAACGCATTTAATTTTTGATCGTAAGTTGCCAATATTTTGCTTCACTTCCTCTAAAGTTTGGATTAAGATCATATCACCTTCCAACCTCTCACATCGGACTTGTTTTGAGCAAGAGCACTTGGTGATGACACGTGTTCTAGTAAATAGTGGACATCTTTTCTTTTTCTTTTTTCTTTTATTTAAAAAAACAAAAACCTAACTAGTTCAACATGGACACCACAAAATGATACAAACAAACACAAACACAAACTAAAATCTCGATCATATCAGATTAACTGAGAATCTTGGACTCTTGGAAATTGGAATACTGGGATTTGAGGCTTTGAGCATCTTCAAAAGCTAACCCATATCTGATATACACATCTACTGCATCGGCATGTCACATCACTTTATATCTATACCATAAAATTTGCGTTTTTTCTCCAACGCCAAATTAATTCAAACCTCTACTTGACACTTCTTTTTTGTATCCATGTGTATACGTGCACCAATACATATATCTGGTATCTCCACATCAGCATGTCAAATCACTTTATATCTATACCATAAAATTTGCATTTTTCCTCCAACGCTAAACTAATCCAAACATATACATGACACTTCACTTTTGTATCCATGTATATATGGCTCACCAAGTCATATGTCTGATATCTCCACATCAACTCCTCCAAGGCATGACAAATCCAGTTGTGATATTCATCATTCCGGATCTCATTCGTTTGATGTCATTGGAGATGCTCTAAGAACCAACCTTTATCTCATAGGATAGAGAGGTTGTTGTCACTCATATCCCAACTCAAAAAAAAAAAAAAAAAAAAATATTTCCTTGACGTGAACAATATTGTGCAGTACATACTACATTATACACATTTAGATAGTATAAGATGTGACTAAGGGGATCAAAGTAACTATGCCAAAAAAGTACTAGTAATGATAGTTATAAAAACTGTCAACAACCATGGATTTAACAAGACGCAAACCTGATTGCAGACTAAGAGAGTCTGAAATCAATGAATCAATAATACAGAATAACAACTAAGAGAGAGAGAGAGAGAGAGGAATGTGTAAAGAAAGAATGGGAGATCAAAAGTGATCGGGGAAGAGAGAGCGGGCAATATATACAAGACCTCGAAGCTTCTACCCATAAAACACACATCCAAGGGATGAGAATCAATCTCTCAAACCAACGGCCAGGAAAGAGCACACACACGGATTGCCACCCTTGCAATATAAGCTGGACAAATAGAAGGAACAAGCATGGGCCCAGGCCAAAGGCCAATGGGGCAACAACAACCAGCTATAATGGGCCAGACAGCTACATACATCAGTCCAAAACAGCAACATGACCACAAGGCCACCTGAAACATTCTTATGCAAAATAATATAGAATGAAAAAAAATAAAAGTGACCAAATAACATGTTATCATGTTATATTTTTAACAACCCCACCCCCCCCCCCCACCCACCCACACACAATTTTATTTTGTAGGGATCAAACATTTAATAAGATCACATATTCTTATATGGTCTAAAGTAGACAATCCTTTTGTAAACACGTCTGCAAGTTGACTTTTAGAGTCAACCTTGCATGTTTTTAACAATCCCTTTAGAGATTTGCTCTCTAAGAAAAAATAAGTCAAGAGCAAAATCCTTGGTTTTGTAAAAAAAAATAGGGTTGGCTGCAATAGAAATGGTAGCAGAACTGTCACAAAATAGACTAACAGGAAGATCAACTTGAATACCTAACTCAGATAACAAGTTTTGATCCAAATAACTTCACACACTACAGCACACATAGCATGATATGCTGCTTCAGCAGAAGACCAAGACAAAGTGGGCTGTTTTTTGCTTTTCCAGGTAACCAAACACTGACCAAGGTATACACAATACCCAGTAACTGACCTTCTGGTTTCAAGGCACTTGCCCCGGTCAGAGTCAGCATAAGCAACAAGAGTGTTTGAGCTACTCTTTTTGAAAACAATACCTTTAACTGGCGCAGACTTAAGATATCTTAACAACCTAAAGGTTATCTTTATATGACCTTCAGAAGGTTTGTGCATATATTGACTCAAATAATGAACAACATATGCAATATCATGTGTGGTGTGGATTAGTGACAGGTTTACACCCTATGTCACACCCTCAAATTTTCACTGCGGGGTTTATACCGCGAGGCGCATGACATACCAGGATCCCATAGCCATAAGTCATATGAACGAACTCTAAATGCCCAAACCATTTAGTTCGTTTTCAAAAATCAAGTTTAGTTAAGCTGCGGAAGCGTAAACCAAATTTAAACCTTTTAGATACATGCGCAAAACAAGCGCCCAAATTAAAATCATATGAAAGAAAATGTAAAAGCATAATATGTAATTTAGGTGTATGCCCAAGACCCCAAATGCATTAAAGTGTGCAGTGCTTTCTAATCCTGGCACCGGAAGCTAACTACCTGCAAAAGCATGTAAATAGTGGGTCAACAAACAATGTTGGTGAGTTCACTAAGTAAAGTAAATGAGTATTTAACTGCACTGGTTTCCAAAACCATGTAAACAAGTAATTATGTTGGTTCCAAGAACCGTGTAAACACTAGTTCATCGCATGTCAAGGGTAGCTAACCCATTCATGATAACTAACACCGATATACCGAACTGCTGATGTACGTGTAGCCACAAATGTGAGCCGCATGCCTTACATCATTGCCTATCAAAAATGATAAAATCTGTTAAGTTATAGTTCACTCCCGCACTCCCCCGAGCCGGTGTGAGGTTTGTCAGACCTAATAGCGCTATCAACTAATAACCCGCTTGCCATAACCCGGAAACTCATTCGGTATGTGAAGGACTTACAGATGATAGAGTTGGTTTAGTTCATCAAGGACACAGTTTGCGAACTAGCAAAAACCGACCCACACAAGGATCCATAGCATCCCAACCCGGGATGTGTAAGTAGTCCCAAACCGGACTAGAAAGTAGTAGTCCCAACCCGGACTAGAAAAAGTTAATTACGTTGTCTCAACCCGAGACGCATGCTTTTGAGAAAAGAGTAGTGAAACTCACCTTAGGTTGCACAGCAAATAAAATCCAAGGACCGTGATTTGAAACATATAGGGACCTCTACAGACTCCCTAGTACAAAGACGTGCAAGTGAGAGTGTGTTCGCACACGTGCCACACCAATCCTCATGTTTGTTCGTTTGTGTTAACCAACCCGACCATCCCCATTGGTGTTTCGTATAAATTTGCACATAGTGAACGGTTAACAGTTGAACACGAAACTTCATAAGTCAGATGCTAAGTCACAAGACATCAGATTACAAGCAGTTACAGTAAACCACGTATGCCAAATCATCACATAACCATCCAAAAATGTAGAAACACTACCTGCCAGGATCTATGTTTTTAGTGTCGGTTTTTAGAGCACAGAAACCATTTTTTTTAAATAGCAACCCTCAACTTTACATTTTATTAAAATTACAATAGCTAGCCTCATGTTTAAGGATTTCAGGGATACTTTTAGTTTGCCCAAAAAACCATACCAATTAATCATGAAAAATCGTTTTGTTCCATCCATTCTGATGATAAATCTCATCAGCGTCAGTTTACAAGAAAATTCACCATAAATCGTACCCACGTCCGATTTAGGTGAATCCAGTGGGAAAAGTTCACAAACACCCATATCTATTTACTGACTAAGTTTCACACTTAGATACCTTATAGAACTCGAGATATGGCTCGTGAAAGTCGACACACTGATTCTGTCAGAAAACTCTGATCAGACCTTCAGTGGCGTAAAATTGAAAAGAAATACCAAACGGACTCCAAATCACGCAAATAAGCACTCTTTGAAAAGCTAACACATAAACCTAGGCGCCAATCCAGAAATCACATGATTTTAACAAACAAATTTCGAGATATCAAGTCACAAAGTTTCTGTTACGAATCTGCAGTTTCCAAAACGTGTTTAAACAAACAATCTATAAACCCTAATATCAAATATCATACATGAATCATTGAAAAATCATATCCACAAGTTAATTACAGATGTTTAACATTCAATTATTCCAAAATCATCATCAAGATTCAACCTTTAACAATCAAGAAAGCATCAACCACAATAATGAGTGATTCTAACATGTAACCTAATCATAACTCATTCAATCATTCATCAAACATGTTTATATTGATTACTTTTATATAATCTCAGATAAATTCATCATAATTAATCATTAACAAAGAGGATTGGTGTGCAATACATAAGAATAAGTATCAAGAACATTGAAAACTAACCTTCTTGCAAATCAATCTCATAACCTTGAATCTCCTAGGCTAGATTTGATGGTTTTGATGTGAGAATAGTTTGGGAGAGTGCTAGGGTTGGGTAGGGATTGTAGTGGGTGATTAGGGTTGATGTAAGTGTGTTTAAATAGGCTAAACAAACTTAATTTCCAAGAAAAAAGCAAAAGAACCGTCAGACCTATTTTCGCGTACCGCGAATGCTCAGCCCATAGGGTCCGCGTACCGCTAAATACTTAGCGTGCCGCATGACTTGTTCCTCCCCACACGCATACCGCAAATATCCAAAATGGACCGCACATTGGGCTGGTGCGTCTTGGGCTATTGGGTTTGGTTTTAACCGGCATTAAAGTTCGTTTAGGCTCAAAAGGGTCATACTTTGGGCTTGCTAAATATCCACATAAATTAGACAAGTAAATCACATAAATCACATAGCACGTAATCACAGTTTCATGAAATTATCCATTTCTGTTTAATTGAATCACCAACGGTTTGGGTATCCGGTTTATGTAATTGTGCGGGGTGTCACACCCTAACTTACCATACTCCATTAACAAATCAGTGCAAAAAAATTTTTGTGCAAGGCAAATTCCATCTTGGGTTTTAATAACTTCAATACCTAAAAAATATTTAAGTTCCCCAAGATCCTTTATTAAAAACTTTGTTTTAAGCAAGTTTTTAACCTTTTCAATCTCACTAATAGAATTACTAGTGAGAATGATGTCATCAACATACACAAGAAGAACTAAAAACACAGATTTGTCATTTTAAACAAACATGGAATAGTCAAATTGACTTTGAACAAATCCAAACTCAAACAAAGCATTTACCAATTTTTCATTCCACATTCTAGGTGCCTGTTTAAGACCATACAAATATTTCTTAAGTTTGCACACTTTGTTTTCAGGAACATTAGTATATCCCTCAGGATTAGACATATAAACATCTTCATTCAACTCACCTTACAAGAAAGAACTGTTAACACCTAACTGATATATGTTCCAATTATTATTAACTGCTAAAGTAATAACACATCTAACATTTATGAGTTTAACAATAGGGGATAAAGTTTCCACATAATCTAGACTCTCTCTTTGGCTAAACCCCTTAGCAACAAGCATAGCTTTATATCTTTCTATTTCCCCATTAGACTTATACTTGCTTTTAAATATCCATTTACAACCAATTTTATGTTTATTTTTAGGCAAATTAACAATTTCCCAAGTATTATTCCTGTACAGAGCATCAAGCTCCTCATTCATAGCACTGGCCCAGTTAGGGTCTTTGACAACTTTTCTAAAATTCCTAGGTTCAGTACTTTGTCAAGATTGGTAGCAAAACATTTATACTCAGTAGGTAAACTAGACATGTTGATAACTTTCTCAATACCATACTTAACCTTGCCTTCAATGACAAAGTCACTAAGTTTCGTTGGAAAGTTAACAGTCCTAGTAGACCTCCTAGTAGTATTAACAGATTTAGGATTATTCGTGTCACCCTCAGAATTAGTTGATTGTTCACTGTCCATATTCACAACCACAACCCTATCGGTTGATCAACAGAAGTATTGGGAGGCTGCTGAGGATCTGCCTTGCCTATTGATATTTCTGGATCACCTGATTACTATGACCCTTGTGTTCTAGACTCCTCATTACCATTGCCCTTTCTATCATTATAGGGATCATTCACCTTTAAGTTTTGTTCTAGATCCGTGTTTTCGAAAAGGTCAAAAAAGTTTAGTGTAGTTACATCATTAAAACCAAATTTTTCAAAATTTTTGTGTACTGAGTTTTCTTTAAAAAGGAAAGAAGGATTCAAAGAATTTAACATCTCTAGAGTAAAACACAGTTTTACTCTCCAAGCTAAACACTTTGTATCCTTTCTTTTCATTTGAGTAACCAATAAACACACACTTTTCAGCCCTACTGTCTAGTTTGTTAGGATTATTTAAAACAGTTGAAAAACACAGATACCCAAAAACCTTAAGATATTCAAGAAAGGCTTAAAACCATAAATTTTTTCATAAGGATTCTTTCCACTAAGCACAGAACATGGAGTCGTATTAATCAAATAATCAACAGTCACAATAAAATCAGACCAAAATCTAATAAGAACATTAGTCTCAAACAACAAAGCCCTAGCCACATTCAATAGATGCCTATGCTTCCTCTCCACAACACCATTCTGTTGTGGACTGTAGGCATAAGTTGTTTGATGAACTATTCCATTGCTTTTACAAAAGTTATTCATTTGATGATTAACAAATTCCAAACCATTATCAGATCTTATCATTTTAACTCTTTGACTAAACTAGTTAGAATTATATTGACAAAATCCTTGAAATTTTCAAACACTTCAGTTTTGTGTTTCATCAAACAAATCCAGATAGCTCTGGAATAGTCATCAACAATAGTCAAAAAATATTTATGACCATCTCTATCAGGAACCATATATGGTCCACAGACATCTAAATGAATTAACTGACCAATATGACTACATTTATGATCACTAAGAGGGAAAGACTCCTTGTGTTGTTTGGTTTTATGACAAACATCACAGGGTCCATTCTTAGTGACCTTAGTATTACTCAAGTCAAGTTTTAAATTGTTAACAGCTTTTTCAGCAGGGTGATCTAACCTAGCATGCCAAAGATTAAACAAATTACCATCATTGCAGCACATTTTTGTTGACAAACTAGCATTCCCACATCTATACAATCCATCCATTTCGCTCGAACTCGGCTCGTTTAGTGTTTATTAGTTAATATATTAAATTGAATAATATATTTAATAGGCTCGATAGCTCAATAAGTCGAAAGCTTGGCTCGGCTCGTTCATTAAACAACTTTAAATGTGGGTTAAATAGTATAAAATATTAATAAACCTAATATTATACTAAGGCTCGCTAAAGCTCGACGAGCCTGGCGAGCTTCATATGCCAGGCTCGAGCTCGATAAGTAAATAAGCTTTGTTTTAGGCTCAAGCTTGGCTCGAGTTTGATAAAGCTCAGCTCATTTCAAGCTTTTTTTCAAACCGATCTCGAGTAGCTCACGAGTTGCTCGGCTTATTTACACCCCTAAAATTAATTAACACTTCTCTTCAATATCCTCAGGCAAACATCAATACATCATTATGTGAACGAAAATATTAAAATATAATAACGCGTTGTTGTTGATTTATTGACCATTTTAAAATGACAAGATCCTGTCATTTATGGGAAGTCTTTACTAGATTTTGATAGGGAAGTGTAAGACTAGAAGCGTTTGGTTTATTATTGTCAAATTAAATTTGTGTAAGAGTGCAAACAAGTCGAGTTGAGTCTGAGCTTGATCAGGCTCGAGCTTAATTAACTTATAAGAGCTTGAGCTTGAGCTCAGCTTGTTGATAGTTTCTCGAGCTCGGCTCAGGCTTAGCTCGTTTAGTGTTTAGTTAATATATTAAATAAAAATAATATAAATAATAGGCTTGATAGCTCGATAAGTCAAAAGCTCCGCTCGACTCGTTTATTTAACAATTTTTATCAAGCCGATCTCGAGTAACTCACGAGCTGCTCGGCTCATTTGCATCCCTAGCTTTATGGGATTTGGTATTATGGTATTTACATTTACACTATTTATTTTATTATTTTCTCTATGTAATATCTAATCCAGTGGCAACTGTGTTTGGTAATTATGTCGGGTTAACAAGTTGTCAATTTCAAGTTGGTTGAAATTGAGGAACTCAAACACAAATCATATATTTTAGTTCAAGACCACAACCATAATCCGCTCACGCCTAATCCATATAAACTGGATGTGATTCGTGTAACTCATTCATCTGAAGGTTTCAATGAGCCGCCTGCTTAAAAATAAGTTTATAATCAAGTTGTCAATGGGTTAACGTAACATAAAAATAAAAGTTTCGAGCTACAACTCTAAACTGAAGTTCAAAGAATCAAAGTTTCCATCTAGTTTTTCAGTTTGTTTGTAAATGGAAAATAGTAAATACTAAACAATATATATACAAGTTGAGTGAATCTAATCTATGTGAAATATCATTATTTAGATTAATAATATGAATTTTAATACGTAGATATGTCATGTTTTATTAAATGGTTTCATGATGAGTTTTTTTTTTTGAACGGCAAGGAACGACGTGCTAATCATCATGACACCAGGCGTTGTGTAAGGTCGACTACTCGACCGCTGCCAGCCCCTTAGCTCTCCCAGACGCGCGGAAACCCAACCTTCACCCGCCCGAAGGCACGACAGTGAAATAATCGGTAAACTCTCGCCTCCCATACAAGTCGAACTGACGCCACATGTATTAGTTATTCACCTTAATGCCGCAAAAAATAATGAGGAAAGACGAATCAATCCTAGGTCACAAAAAATACCAAGTTTTTCTTCAACCACTCTACCATACATCATTGGCAAATGGTTGCATGAGTTATTATCATAAAGACCCAACAATATTATGGAGTTAAAAGGGTAAATTCTGAACCCTTCGGCTAACTTTCATGGTTTCATACAAACTATCACTTAAACGACATAAAAATTACAATTTAACCATTGAAAATCATACAAATTAATTAACACATCACTTCTATATCCTCAAGCAAACATCATTTTGTGAACGAAAATATAAAAAATATAATAACGGGTCGTTGTTGATTTAGTGATCATTTTAAAAATGACAAGATCCTGTCATTTATGGGAAGTCTTACTAGATTTTGATGATGAAGTGTAAGACTAGAAGTGTTTGGTTTATTATTGTCAACTGAAATTAATTTCGTGGGATTCGGTATAAATATAAAATCTTGAATGTATGATGAGGATATGTATTGTGATACTAGTAGGGACCCGCGTGTTGCAGCGGGTTGCACTATGTTTTGCGGTTGCGTCTAGTCAATAACGTCGGGTGTTGTACATTATATAGACATATTTACAATGTGTAATATATGATCGGATGATGCGCAATTTTAGTAGGAAATATGTATAGATATTGGAGTAGAATAAGAAGTTAAGTTTTTAATAAGTATCATGCAATGTAAACTAACCAAAAGTGTGAAATAATAGATGACACCATAGAGTTTTCTAAATAAAAAAAACATAAGTGAAGAATAATAATTAAAAGAAACACTTCTAAACATTGTGTATATATATATAAGGAAGACATGTGGCGTTCAAAGCACGTGTGAAAATATAAAGTTATGCAAGAAAACACTTAAAAGTTAAAGCAGAAGAAAAGATTTCAATCTCCGGAGAAAAAAAGTAGTTAAATACTCTAAATGAAGCCATTAAAATGAATAGCTCTAAATGGCGCATGTCCGGTTCGAGATGAAGGTGGGTTTCATGGTCGGATGTCATGTCGTTCGAATGTATGGGGTGTAGTTGTAAAAAGATATGACAGTATACGTAATTATGGTGTGTGGCTAAGAGTGTAAGAGTGTGTTTATTAAAGAAGAAATGATTGTCATATGTTGTAATTGAAAATTTGCATATGTATTAACGTTGCAAAGCACATAAATTGTTAGTACATGTAAGGCACGGCTGGGTTTTCATACGGATTGACATACATTACATTGAAAATGGCATAGTGGCCAAATACACATAAAAATGTCGGGGGCACGCGTAAAATATTAAATGAACCCATCAACTATAATCAAATACAGAAGAAACATCATAAACAATGCGAGGCATGTACATACCCTTAGCTTTAGCCATACACAATTATTTTCTTACCAATATTATCGTTTGGCTTACGATTCGCTTTTACAAACGCTTTCATGTCATCTTTGAATTGTTACTTAATTAATGGACTTGTGTAATAGAAATGTTTGGTTCATCTTATATTTTTTAGTAGTTTTGCTTTTTCTGTTAAACATATACATATACATATTGTTCTTATAGAATTAAAACTTGATACACATTTTGATGCATCTATTCATTACTTATATTAGTCCTTTTTTAAGCGTACCCTTATAATAACTATGTTGAAAATTTGCATATGTGCCAAAGTGGATTGGAAAATCTTAGTAAATGGACATCGTAACTTCATATAGAGTGTTTGTGTTTGTTTTGTCAATTGTGGCATAGTATCTTAAAAAACAAAGATGCCATTCTACTCTAGGTTCATTTTAGTTTCCCGGTTTTTTATTTTTTCCGTGAAAGAGGGTTACAAATGGGAATAAGCATGATAGAACAGAAAGGTACATAATTTGTAAATCTCATTATTTTCACACAAGCCATTTGTTATTGGATTTATAACTTATTTATTTGTTGTTCTCATTTATGCTATTTTGGTAAGACAAGTTTAGTACAAAATACTAAAATATCATTACATAGATCTAATAAAACAGGTAGAAGAGAGGTACCAATGAGTGAGTAAAACAGAGAAAATAACAAAAAGGAGAAAATAATGAGGTATATCTTAAGATTAAAATGCAATGAAGCAACTCCAATCTTTCAAGCATGAAGTTAGTGACATACAAAAAATTTAATCGAGTATTATACTTGAGAGTTAATAGCTTCAAAAGTAACATGTATGTACAACTCATAAACCATATACTAACTAAGCATTCTAGACTGAAACCAAACTAATGAATTTAATTCCACCCAAAATAAAAAAAAATAGTCAATTGATTATCAATCCAACTTTACACAATTTTGATCCTACAATATTTTCGTTCATGAGTTATGATAGGTTATGTTTAATTGTTTTATTTTTATTATTTACTAATTTTATAGTGGTGACCCTTATGTTCTTAATTGATTCTTTGTTATTACCCTTTCAAATATTTCACAAATCTTATATAAAATGTAGTAACATGTTAATTTTTTTATTTCATATATATTCCCAACAATAAAACTTATGTATAGCCAAATTTTATATTAGTGCAATACATAGTATACACAATTTTCTTGAATAACAAAAACAATATAATAAAAAAGACAATTGTGTATGAAATGGTCCACCATTTTTTAACCAAGTTATGTATTTATTTTTACTCAAGATAACATATAAATATTTTTGTCTTGTATCCATCAATTCGTAAAGATACTCTTATTTAAATAAACCATTACAAAGCACAAATAACCCATAAAACATGATATACAAGACCATATTGCATAAACTAGAGGTGTACAAAACCGGGTTTTTGAATACCCGGGTTCGGGTATGACCGGGGTAGGGTATAACCGGGTATTACGAAATAATCGGGTCGGGTTCGGTAGGGTATTTTCGTCCTATATACCAGGTTCAGCTCGGGTTCGGGTTCGGGTTTTCAATACCCGGTTTCGGGTATACCCATTTTCGGGTACTAGATACCTATTTTTCAAGTAAGCGTGTGAATTTCTGACACGACCCGAACCTAACACGAAATTAGTGGGTTTAGATTTAGTCTAATGGGTTCGGGTCAAACCCGCGAGCCCGTTTAGCTAAACGGTCGGGTTCGGGTCAACTCGGTCGGGTTGGTTATACTATATATTGTTTTTTTTACAATATGTTTTATGTTATAAATTAAATTGGTTAAGTATTTTATGCTACACTTATAACTTAAAATAGAAATTGGTATGAGATTTTATAAAAAAACATAAATGTTTTATATATATTTGTGTTTTTTGTAGTAAAATTTTAATTTTAATACATTAGTTTGCGAAAATACCCTACGGGTAGGGTCGGGGTCGGGTATTTAATAACCGGGTTTTAAAATACCCAGGTTCGGGTATTTTTTCGGATTCAGATTCGGGTATTTTGTACACCTCTAGCATAAACTATTTGTATTTTAATTATATATATATAAACAATAAATAATTATACTAATAATAACATTCATTTATTAATTTGGATGTGTTAATTAATTGTTGTATTAATTTGTCTTGTCAATTTAATGAGTTACAAATTTGTCTACATAGATAAATATGAAATGACTACTTTGCCCCAATAACAGGTTCAGTATGAGTATAACACTTTGAGTCTCTGTGGTTTGTCGGCCTAACACTTTATGTCTCTCTTATTGACACTTTTTCTCTAGTAGTGGTGTTATCGAAAGTTGGTGTTTTCATTGGTGTTTATTGTGGTTGGCAAGTTGTTAAGAAGATTATAATGGCAGTTGTGCTGGAAAGATTTGTTGGTATATTTTCTGTGCCAATAGATGTTGGTGTTTCAGTGATTTGGGCAGAAGAAAATAGTAGTGAATTGTTTTGGTTTCTGTTCAGCAGTTGTTGTCAATGTAGTAGAAGCTGGCTTATCAGATGTTTGCATCTCTAATGTTTGATCATTCTCCCCCCTTTTTGGTTTCATGATCATTAACAAGATCAGTTTGAGAAACAAAACTAGGAGAAGAGTCAGTTATCTTTAATAGATGATCTCTAATCGCTTTCATATCAGCTTCAGTATCCTTGTATAAAGCATCGACTTTGTAAATAATCAACTCCATATCAAAATTATGTTGGAGTTCTGCTAATTTTTGTTGAGCCTAGATAATTGGCTCGACTGATTTCCAGAGTTCATTGGCAAGCTCAACTGTTTTCTCTTCGATCATTTCCTTTATTGCCTCAAATGAGGCTTCAACTTTAGTGACCCTCTCCGACAAATTCTGATATTTTAAAGCATTAACTAAATTAACAGGATCATCTGGATTCCTACCAATTGTGGTTGTATTTGTTTCAATGGTATCAGCAACTGGCCCTTTTTCATGATTCTGAGGACTTCCAACTGGAACAAGGTTGTAATTGTAGGCTCAACAGTTGTTTCCTTCAAGGAACTCTGATTTGTGTAACCACTTTCTAACTGTGAGACAGTTGTCTTCGCAGTTGTAGTGGCTACTTCATTTGAACTACCAACACTAATTAAGTGTAACTCAGAGGGTGTCGTCTTCTGTGTCTGTGGGCTAGCAAATTGGCTTTTTCTAGGAACAGTCTCGTCTGGCTGTATATTATCAGTGATGGGTGATTGAGAGAAGCTGTTTTCAGCCTGAGATTTATCAATTGTCTCAAACAATGAATTGAAGGTAGGTGGAATGAGAGGTGGTCTATGTTAAGGAGCGGGTAGTGGAGTTAAAAGAGAGCCAGCTCCGGAGGAGGACTTGTAAATAAATGTTCAAGTGAATCATCTAAGTCATGTTGTATGTGTCGTTGACTTACAAGATGATCATGTTGAGAGGATACATTAACAATTATATGTGATTGGTGTTATTTCCATCTGCTGAGAGGAAGCACAACAGATGTTGTTTTGCTGCTCTTGTGTTGCCGGAGTTGTTTACTTTGGTATCTCAACCTCCCGAGATACGATTTTTGTTTTCTTTTGGATGTGCTTTTTTTAATGGTGGTTTCTTTGTCGAAATCATTGGAGTGGGTTCTATAGCACTGGTTGTGGTTTCATTTTCACCAGGAACAGTGGGCTCGACAACAGATGTTACAACAACAGATGTTGAAGCATCAGTCTTTATTTGTGTTTTAGAACTTTTACTTTTAATGATCTTTTCTTGGCGTTTAATGGCCAACATTCTTGTAAAGGTTTCATTCGATAAGCTTTTAATTGTAATAAGTGCACCTTTTCTAAAATCATTATCAGGCAAAAGTTTTTGTAAGTAGAAGCTCAACACTCTTGGATATAGTAGGAAATCATTATTGGATCCAGATTTTATAGCCTTCACATTGGATACTACTCCCCCCGTCCCATTTTAAATGTCTATTTTTCTACTTTTTATTGTCCCAAATTAAATGTCCATTTCTAAAAATAAAAATACAATTTCCAGTTTTGCCCATAAAAGACAAAAGACAATTAGAGATTTGAAATAATAACTTGAGGATATTATTGTCATTTTACAACCTAGAGAATATACAATCAAATATTTCTTAATCTTTGTGTTTGTGGGTCCCATGACATCTAAAATGGGACGAAAGGAGTAAATCAATAAATAATGCATGGGATAAGTTGTAATCAATGTCCGTTAAAATTGCATGCCCAAGATGTTGTGTTTTCAAAGGTATCTCATTAAATGATGTTGTATTTGCATACAGACATATAAGAATGGTATGGAAAAAAAAACTTCATTATTGGGGGAAACTTTGGTTAGAAAGTTGTTGCGGCAATAAATTGACCCTCATACCCTCTCTCAATGAACTCTGTGTAAAGTTCATTTTCCAGAAAACAATTATCACCTTGCAAATCATTTAGGGAGAATGTAGTGCAGATGGATTGTGGGGTTATCTCGATATCTGTATTTCCAATCTGGAGACAATTGCACAAGGCTTTTTGTCTTTATCGATACACTCAGCTTTAATCCAAAATGTTTTCAACATATACTGGAGCATAAGCAGTGAGGATGGGTAGGTATTTCGATTTGCAGAGCACATCGATTATATAGTGAATGGACGGTTATGTTTTAACCAGATATGATCGTTAGTTATGGGGGGGTATTCAATTAAAGATCCATGCAGATGATTGAAAGAAATGAATTGAATTTGATTTAGGTCGACAGAGAAAACCCGTTTTGTGAATTTAGAATCCAATAAGACAGAAGATTCAGAGTTTCGTAGTTGAATGAATTTAGGTCGTAATTGATAGGAAGCGCTTTTCGGTATTTTGAATATAATAAGACAGTGTAATCTTTGTTTGGATGTAATAGGGGTTTTCTATATGAAAATTGTTGTTGACGTCTCCAAAAGTGATGTGACATGTCCAAAACTTGTCTGAGAACGTCTGTTCATAAGTCAACAGATGTTGTAAAGATCTGTTCCATATGGTCAACTCTCATTCGAAATTGTTAATGGATGACGGTTATTTGTGAACATCTGTTGACAAGTCAACAGATGTTGTAAATAGGATATAGAATAAAATAAGGACGCTTTAAACACTGATAGACTTTGTGTGAGAACATCTGTTTGATAAGTCAATAGATGTTGTAAAACAGAGTATACAACAAAATGAGAATACATTTCAATGCTGTAGAATTGGTGGAAGATATACTATTTTATCTCAACAGAGACTTGAATGCCAAACTTAATGATTACAATTTTGAAACTTAGTTTATTAAAGTTTATGTTGCTTGAATGTTAATTATAATAGTAACAATAATTTCAAATTATCAAAAATATTATTTTATTAATTTTGTGTTCCAATTTGAAATGCAACTTATACTTCAAAATTAACTTTACAGATAAATGTTTATTCACCCTATATAAGGGGAGGAAATCCCAATAGTCATTTTCCAACTTTATATACCTTGAACCATTGTCACTTTCCAACTCTCCATCCCACATGCATAATGATATTACGTTCAATGCCCTTTCACCAGTCTTCTAAAAAATTCTTACACTCAAAGAAAAATGGATTACCAACAATCCGTTGGTAATGAAGTTGGAATTGGTGTTCTTCAAAGATTCTTACAATCAACGAAAAACATAATTCCATTATTACTACATCCAGAGCCTGTTTAGAAACGAGATTGATATATAACAAAACCATATGTCTCGATATATTCAAAGAATGGCAACGAAGATCATTCTCTACGGTTTGTTTGTTAGAAGACTTCTTTTTTATGTTAGCTTGTATTTTTATGTAGTTTGTTAACATGGATATTTTAAATGTGTTACTTGGTATTAAAACAATTTTTTAGAGATATTTGGATTTTTTCTTTCAGAAGACTTCCATTTTGTATGTAGTTCATTAACTCGGATATTTATTGAAATTATGTAATTGCAATAATAAGTTTGAATGCTATAACAGTTGTTTGACTAATTTGTTAAGAAGTCAACAGATATTGGTAAACAGAGTATACAATGAAGTCATGATACCTTTGAACACTGCAAGACTTTGCTTATTTTATCTCAAAACACTTTTAGAGAATGTAACCAAATGTTCAGACAAAAACTATTTTGTAATGAAATCTCAGTCGAAGATTAAGATTGTGGAGTGACAAACAATAACTACAATCTTGTGTTTAGGATAATAATAATAAGTGTGATAGTTAAAATAATCATTTACGATAATAATATTCTTTTATAAGTTTTGTTGTTATAAAATATATTCTCAGTCAAGTAATGAAATACCAATAATAAGTGTGATAGTTAAAATCATAATTATAGGAAAATATAAAACCCAAATGATTTATTGATTAATTTTTGTAAAATTAAATAGTTTTTAATGTTTTGGTTAAAATAAAAAATTTCAAGATGTAAATTAAGGTAACATTTTTTAGCTATTTAATAGTAAAAA
>CM061231.1:117911529-118411529 GCA_030844895.1 Ambrosia x helenae | reverse complement strand
CGCGTTTCGTGGTAGAGGACATCGATTTCCGCATCGGTGAGCTCCGGGAGGTTCAGGAGTGGACGGTCGACTCGATGCAGGCGATGGCCGCGCATTGGCAGGTACAGTTACGCCCACCACCACACCGTGGACCAGCACAAGGGGCCCCACCACCACCGCCGCAATAGACTTTTTTTACTTGTATTTTTTTTGTATGGACAAACTTATTATTATTATTATTATTATTATTATTATTATTATTATTATTATGCATTTGATCTTTTGTTTATATATATATATGTTGTCTGTTTCGAATGTTTAATTGTCTAATAAATATTAAACCCATAAATAATAAACGAACTAAAACCAAATTATAAATTGCAAGCCAGTAAAACCAATGAGATCCAAACAGTAAACATTCGATTATAAACGTTAAAAGATCACTCAACTCTTTCAATCCCAAACCAAATAAAAGTTACATGTTATGAACCAAAACGACGCCACGTTGACCATCAACCACCATATTCGTATCAAAATTCGCGAATTCGTTCAATCTTTCTTCGACGAGGTCTTCTCCGTGAATAATTTATCCAGACACAGTGACAATCGAACACTTTATTAATAGGTTAAAGTTGGGAGTACTTGATTAATTATAGTTTGATTAGGGTTATTACGTTGTTTTTTAAATTTTAAAAAATTACAATAGATAAAGACCCTAAATCAATAAAAAAGTTAAAAAAAAAAACACGGGCTATTACGGTGTTTTTAAAATTTTTAAATTTAAAAAAATTACAATAGATAAAGACTCTAAATAGATAAAAAAAGTTAAAAACAAAAAAAAAACACTTCAAGTTAAAAAAAAAAAAAAAAACACTTCAAAACAAACAAAAAAAAAACAAAAAAAAAAAATCCAAACCAAAACCTTCCCAACATCAAAATGTCCAGATTCACCCCCCCTGTTGCCAAGCGCCTCGCTTTAACCAAAGCGAGGCGCTTGGCCCCTTTTTTTCAAACTCCCATACAAACCTCGTACTGATTTGACGACCATGTGACTGAAGCGCCTCGCTTTGACCTAAGCGAGACGCTTCAAAGGGGAGTTGAAATAGAAGCTAGGGGGTGCCAATAGACGGACCCTTTACATTCGGCTCTCTCTTTTACTAGAGGTCCCTGAATTTACATTCGGATCTCTCTTTTAATCTTTTTATACTAAAGGGTATGTTGGGGATTTCATTGTCATCAAGGTATTTTGAGTAATTTGATATGCCTAAAGAATAAGGTGGTGTTTGTTTTTCTCCCAGAAGCACTTCTGATCTCTTTTGTCTGCGTCGCGCAGACGCGGGCAGACGTTTTGGGGCGGGCAGACTGTTTGTTTTTCGGAAGACATTTCACTCCAAAAGCTCTTCCTGACCTCTTCTTGGTGCAGACTTGGACCAAAGTCTTCTAAGGTCTTCAAAGGTCTTCTCCTCTTCTCTTCTCCTCACCCACCACCACCACCACCGTCCACCACCACTACCACCACCACCCACCACCACCACCACCACCGTCTACCACCACTACCACCACCACTACCACCACCACCAACCACCACCACCACCACCACAGTCCACCACTACCACCACCACCACCACAGTCCACCACCACCCACCACGGTCCATTACCACCACCACCCACCACCGTCCACCCACCACCACCACTGTCCACCACCACCCACCACCGTCCACCACAACCACCACCACCCACCACCGTCCACCCACCACCACCACCACCGTCCACCACCACTACCACCACCACCCACCACCACCACCACCACCTACCACCGTCCACCCACCACCCACCACCGTCCATCACACCCACCACCACTACCCACCACCATGGTCCACCCACCACTACCACCATCTACCAACAGACTGTTGTAAAAACTCAGTTTTTTTAAATTTAAGTTTATTTTAGCAGCCTGCAGAAGTTAACAAACAAACAGTCTTCTTCTTGCAGACTGCAGACCTTTGGTCCACCTCTTCTCCTGCAGATGTCTGCAGATGTGGTCCGCAGACTGCAGACCTTTTCCTACAGAAAAAACAAACAACACCTAAATGGGAAATTACTATATATTGGTGTAAATAAGGAGGTTAAAGTATACATTTATCCAGCAAATAAATAATGGAGTAAATCTACTTGAAACACAAAGAATAGTGTGAACAAAAGTAAGGTATATATCCTCTGGAATACAGATAAATTAATGAGCCAAAACGGTTTTTAACACATGATTTAAGTATCGATTATAATTAAATACACACGATGTTCAGTATGTTTAACTAGATTGTATGATTCTATAAGGAGTTCAAATCCTTAGGGAAACTTAAACCGTTAATTGTTACTTTTTTATCAGAAACTAAAACTGATTAGGGTTTCAAAACTTGAAAAACATTATCAGAATTATTAATAAATTGATCAGGTTTATTAACATACTTAATATTTTTTTTGACTTAAATTCGTACTAAAACGAGAGTCACAAAAATAAACTACTAAAACAATCAGATCGTACCAGATTAACATAAGTTTATTGAACCAAACCAAATAAAAGAAAATAAACTCTTTAACATAGACGTGAGAAAACCGGTTTTTTTTGCCGAACCGGTTTCGGTTCCAAACCGGTTCGCTACAGTACCGGTTCCTGGCTGAACCGGTTTCGGTTCCAATCCGGTTTGGTTTTGGACCGGTTTTGTCGATTCGTAAGACCGGTTTTGGAGACCGGTTTCGTTTCGGTTTCGGTTCGTTTCGGTTTCGGTTCTTTCGCGCACAATTTGAAAAAAAATGCGATAAGAAAAAATATAAACATAAAAATTCGACTTTTATTATTTTTTTTCGGTTTTCGAAATAAGAAACTAGGAAAATGAAATACATAAAATCATAATTTAAAATACTACAATCAATTTTTTTTAAGCTTCGTCCGAACTACTTTGGCGCAACGAAGCATCGTATGCGAGTTCCTCATCCGATAGGGGTTCACTTATTCCTTCGTCGACCTCTTCGTCATGTATTCTTTGTTCAAGTTCGGTTTGGTCTTCAAGAGAAGTTATATGTTGTACTCGATCCACCGCGTCCAAGTGATCTTTTTAAGCATATGCACATCTTCAACGATTCAGGATTTAATTTTGTTTTTCGTATCGATAGCACCCTGCCACTAAAAGAAAAAGCCGATTCTGAAGCTACCGTAGAAGCTTGGACACTTAGTAGATCACGGGCTATAGCGGAAAGGATAGGAAATTCGGGTAGAGTTTGCGTTTGGTTGGAGAAAGATACCACACTTTCTACAACGCGCCTTTTTTTCTCCATTCGACAAAAGACACAAGTCAAAAAAACCGGTTTCTTGTCCAAATAGTTCGTCGTTTCGTGTCGTTTCAAGAATACTAACAATGGTGGGTTGGTTTGAGGAACCGGTTTGAGATGGGTTTGATGAAGCCATGGAATGTAGCAAAAAAGCAAAGCAAAAAAAGGAGCGAATACTATTGCATTTTTTCGGTTTTCGGGTTTGTTTTTTTGCGTTTTTGAGTGTTGTGATCAACCCAAAACATCTAAACCTATTCATACTAACTTAGGATGGCAAAATGGTGATTTTTGGTGCAAATTAACGGTCAAATTAACGTGCAGATTTTTTAAACGGTCAAAACCGGTTTCTGTGATCGGTTCACAAACCGGTTCGTGCAGGAACCGGTTCGGTTCCTCTCCAAAATATGTGGGTTCGATGGTAGGACCGGCGGTTTGTATTAGGAACCACACCGGTTCGTGTAGGAGACGTCGGTGATGGTGGGGGTTTATGGCGGTTCGCGAACCGGTTTTTTTTGCTCACGTCTACTTTAACATTCAAATCAAATTGATTTATTCCTTCGCAACAATTGTTAGCCCAAACCACATTCAATTGAACCCACTAAGCGTTAGTCCAATAACATTTGTTTGAGGCCCAATTTACTTGAACCTTCTTGCTATTTTTAAATCGTTGAAGTCCATATATTAGTTCCACCTAGTGCGTTCTCCTCCATATCCAATATCATAGGCTCCTAGCATCTAAATTCATGTTGCAGTCCAACTATCTATAATCTATAATCTATATTTTATCTTATTAAGGAGGAGTGATGGCCAACATAGTAATTTTGTACACCATCCAACTATTATAACAACATGTATAAGTGAATCAAGCTTATATAATGAGGGTATAATTGGAACTTTTTGTACAATTAAGACACTTGAAATGATAGCAATGTAATTTTATCTTTGATTTTTAGTTAAAACTTAAAAATCCATTCCCTTCATACCCCTCTCATCCTTCAAGTTCTCTCCTTGTCCTTTCATATTCTTAAACTTCCCCCAATTTATTTTCACACATTAAATTCAAACAATCAAACAAAATGCAACTCGTTTCAAGCATTCATTCTAGGAAGATGCAAAGAAAAATTCTACTCTACAATCATGAATCAACAATGCTATCTTAAATCCCAATCAAAATTGTCGTTCGAAAGCCACCATCGCCGCACACCCTTTTGTTGTTTTGCTTCGTCGATTGTCGGGTCTTGGTTTAGTGTTAGTTCTTCATTCTCCTTCTTTTAGTTTAAATCGATTGTTATTGTTCTTGTTTTTTGTGTTTATCTCTTTTAAAATTTGTGAATGAATTTATAAATGAGTCATGTGTTCGTATATTGGTGAATTTGTAAACCTACTTGTTTTATAGTTTATGAATGTTGATTTTTTTTATGTTCTGTTGATTTGTTAGGTCTTTCATTTTCCATCTTTTGATATTAATCAATTATTATTCATATTTATTGTTTTGTATTTATCTCTTGGATTACAAAATTATAAATTTGTGATTAAAGTTTGTAAACGAATCAGGTGTTCGTATATACGTGAATTTAGTAATTTACTTGTTTTCTCATTATTTGGCGTACATAATCATAACTCATAATCTGAATTTTTGATATTGTTTTGGGGTTGTGGAATTTTGGCGAGTTCATAGTCAAATTTACAAACATTTGTTGAATTTAAAAGTAGGAATGTTGAAATATGAGTTGCCTGGCACAACCCATTTTATGTATATCATTATTTTTTTACTATTTATTCATAAGGGTAATATGCTTTTTAATATATATATATATATATATATATATATATATATAGGATTTGGTTCAAATGAGAACCTTTTCCCAAATTGAGAACTAGAGAACCATTCTGGGCCACACATTTCTCTAAGGCAAAAAAAAAAATTTTTTTTTTTTTTTTTTTTTTTTTTTTTTTTTTTTTTTTTTTTGCAAAAATCGCTGCTTTATTTGTAAGGAAAAATTTTTTTTTTATTTTTTTTGTATTTTTTTTTCAGTATACACATGTGTATAATTGCATTATACACATATGTATAATGCTATATACACATATGTATAACTGAAATATACACATATGTATAGCTGAAAAATGCTATATACATATATGTATAATTGGTATATACACATATGTATAATTGTCATATACACATATGTATAAATGAAAAAAAAATTCAAAAAAAATAAAATTTTTTTTTTCCTTGCATAAAAATGTGCGATTAAAGCAAAAAAAAAAAAAAAAAAAAAAATTTTTTTTTTTTTTTTTTTTTTTTTTTTTGCCTTTATATGAAATGTGTGGCTCAGAATGGTTCTCTCAGTTCTCAAATAGGGGTTGGTTCTCTTAGGATCCCTACCCTATATATATATATATATATAGAATTGATGTTTTGCGAATTCACTAATAATATGCTTTTCATATATGTAGACACCGTTTCTTCTAGACATTTGCCTGGTAGAGTTTTGCTACTTTCTCAACCCATTGTCTTTGTGTGCGTGCGCGTGTGTTCGATGCTTATTTGTGTGTGTAAGTTTTTGTAAAAATTTGACTTTTATCAATGGATTCAATTGTATTTATATATGAATGGATCTTTATTTTTCTTCAGCAAAGTTATGATTGATTTTTTTGGATGCAATGTTGGTGTACGCTTTTTACAACTTTCGATGCAAGCCCTACAATCGTTCACCCCATCCGGCTTATTGCAACATCATGATGTGCAATATGGGTTTATATGTGTCCTTATATGTGCGCTTTTCGTTTGTCGTTGCTTCTTGTACCATGTGTCCATGTTTCAACTTTAGTACTTGGCAACCGGAAAGGGTTCTTCAACAAGTTAGCTTGCAACGTAACTAAACTAATTTTTAATAGGTTTGACTCATCTTTTGAAATATATTCACGAGAGCCATAAAACAATTCACATGTGAATAACGAAAGAAATTTTAAAAATAACACAATGACAATGCTTTAAAAACCGGTTTTATAATTATACCGAATTTGGCTAAAAAATGGTTCAACCGGTTAAATCGTGTTGTACCGGGTGGTTAAACCGAGTTGATTAATTAGCTATATAATTTCATAATATAAACATTAACACAAAAAATAATCTAACAGTACATAATCTCTACTACATTATAAAGAGGGAGCAATGGGTAAAGATGTCCAACTTGGCAAAGTTAAGATGACATTCCAAAAGTCTCAAGTGTAATCTCTAAATTTTTACCCCATTTCTTCTATTTATACCCTTGTGTACAACCATTAATGCCAATAGTATAATTGTCTTATACACAATTTCTACCCCTTTAAATATGTAACCCTCATTATAAAGATCTAATTCAATACTACAAATCCCTTCCATTCCCTCCTTTTAATTCCCAATTCAATAGTATAAACTAAAGAGAATTATTTTAAATGTGTAACCCTCATTATAAAGACCCAATTCAATACTACAAATCCCTTCCATTCCCTCCTTTTAATTCCCAACTTTTACACATTTTGAAAGAGAATATCTGCTTCCTCCGTTTAGTGTAAACTAAAGACCCATCCACATTTTTTTTTGTCAATATGTATATAGAACGTAACATGGTATTATGTAACTATCCTAATTAATGTTAGAAACTTCTCAGCCGTTAAGCACAAGTGCTTTTATATATAAATATATACAACTTACATATGATTTTTTTTATCGTTTTAAGGTTTGAATTATGTTTCTGCCTTGTATTGTCAACCCCGCCGCAACGCGCGGGTTCCATACTAGTACATTATAAAGGAGGAGTTATGTACAACAAGGTAATTTGCATTTCCGTACAACTTAACAAGCAACATGTACAACATATTTAAGCAAGAAATTTAAGGGTATTATGGGCATAATTTGGACAATTAAGACACTTAAGAGGGTAATATAGACATTTCATCCACCTCCTCCTTTACAATATCAAAAGACTTTTACAATACTACCCTCCTTCTTCCATCCATACCCTTCAATCCTTTGCCTTCTTCCTTCATCAATATAGATCATTAACCTCTTGTCCCTTCAAGTTCCGTAACCTTAAGGATCAAATTGAATGAGATTGATTGTGAAATTCAAGTCCTCCTCTTATAACATTCAATTGAAGGCCACATGAACTATCTTGCCTAAAAAAAATGCTTTTGTAAGAACTATTACTTATTTTACTATTTGCATTTTCTTTGTTTGTTGCACAAAGTTTGCAATGTTTTATATTCTTTTTTTATTTATGCACCTAGATTTGGACAAGCACATTGCAACGAACAATTTTGACTGCAAATCAAATTGCTAGATTCCCCAAGGTTAGTTTTACATGTCACATAAATTGCTTCTTTGATCATTTATCATTTGTAAAATTTGTGTACTTTCTTTACGCTATAGATACAATGGCGTGCACTTGATGAGATAAATGTTGGTGTATGTGACGGTATGACGTATGAAGAACTAAAGAAGAACATGCCTGAAGAATACGAGTATGTTAAATATGAAATATTCGATTTTTTTTTTTTGTAATTTTATACCTTTCCATTCAATGGTCTTTTTTTTAAAGGTCAAGGAAGAAAGACAAACTCAGGTATCGATATCCTCGTGGAGAGTCGTATCTCGATGTGATACAAAGGTATTGAATTCAAATACAAGGAAAAATCTCTGTTGAAAATATAGAAAGTAAATAATTAAAGTTTTGGTATTTTAAGCAACGTCAAAAGTTTGCAGTTGTGCATATAACAGGTTGGAGCAGGTTATTATTGAGTTAGAACGACAACACGCGCTTGTTGTAGTCGTATCTCACCAGGTAAGACAAGGCAACCACAAAATTTTACCTCCACAAATGGGTAAAAAAAAAACTAAAAATAAAACGGGTTAAACGTGTTTGTAAAGTGTATTTTAATACATGTGTATGTATCAATATAGCTTTTGAATAATATTTAGGGCATTAGTTTTTTATTAACATTTTTAAATCAAATGAATATTATTTTTGGTGGGCGTGGCCCAAACCGTATGTAAATTACCTGTTACCCAACTCATCCATTCAAAGATTTGTGCAATGCAAACATGGGTTTAATGAATTTGTGCATTGCAGGCTATTATAAGAGCTTTATATGCCTATTTTGCTGATATGTCATTGAAAGAAATTTCACACATAGAGGTAAACAACAAAACATTAGATCAATCTTTTCGGTCTTTTAATCTTTGAAAACACGTTAACACGTTTGAATATCGGGAATTTTAGATGCCGCTTCATA
This sequence comes from Ambrosia x helenae, assembly GCA_030844895.1. Classification (NCBI taxonomy): domain Eukaryota; kingdom Viridiplantae; phylum Streptophyta; class Magnoliopsida; order Asterales; family Asteraceae; genus Ambrosia; species Ambrosia x helenae. The sequence goes on along the minus strand of CM061231.1, from coordinate 118,402,943 downwards.
GGAAGTTCTGGTACCAAAAAAAGATACTGACTATATTTTCCTCGCGTAACGAACCCGCTGCAACGCGCGGGGCATTACCACTAGTTATTTTTAAAAGAATTTATTTTTATGTATAATAATTAAAAAAATTACTTTTTAAAATAGGGTATTAATACCTGAATCTAATACCGGTTATACCCAAATTCGCTCATATGCTACCCAAATGTATAGGGTATGATTTTTCTCCTTAATAGTCGTACCTGACCCCGCCCAGATTCTCTCAGTACCCAATTTTCCTTTACCTTTCATACCCGGACTTGGTTCATACCAGAAACCGGGTATTAAAAAAGCCAATATGTGCACCTCTACTTTTAACCAACTAATTGGGCTTAGGCCTTACGGACTTCTATCTTAAAATTAACAAATGGAATGAGTCAATGGATTATGGACTTATGTGTTTCTATCTTTTTTTATGTTGGGCTAACGATAAACTTTGAGAGTGTTTGAAGGGATATGGAGCCTAATTGTTGCGCGGATGGCATCCCTATCCCACTTTTCAATAATCTTAGCGCTTAACATAACAGCGCGGACAAGGTCCTCGTATATGGCGCGGGAGCAATGCTCGCAGAACCATGCATCTTCAGAATGCTACTAAGACCCACAGACCTAATGTGGCGCGCATGCTCAGTTCGCGCGCAGAGTGACTGTCCACGTCATCGCTTCAGGGGAATCTTCGCCCGTACTTCTACACACAGAATATTTGCCCGACCTCAGCTTTTAGTACGAGGTACAGATGATCAAGAATGAAGAAGACAGTGGGCAGGCCGTGCGCCAATCAGATGGCGACATGTGTCAAGGGTGGTCCAACAACCACTGACGAAGAACACTGACATGACTGCTCCCATGCTTCCACCAAGTTGCTGTTTACAGTACTCGTCAGAGCACCGTGTAGACATGCTTACCTGCTGCCAGGCGTCATGTCAGATGCCAACAGGTAAGTCAACCATGCTGTGTCAGAACAAGGTGTCGTCGGCGCCCAATCAGATGGCGCCGCATGTAACTTTTGCAGACCTGCTCCAACTTTCCCTCACATCAGTATTTAATGCTAACCAGTTCCCGCCAATTTCATGGGCCGAAGACTTTTGGGCCCAGATTGAATCCCGGATCAAATGCTACTTTCGTGGGCCATCTCACATGGCCCACGTCCTTTCCTATAAATAGAAGACTTCTTCTCATTTGCAAAGGATTCGAAAACCAACACTCGTATGCCCAAGCTATAATAGAGATAATCCTTGTAATAACTTTGTAACCTCCAAAGTAATAAGATTAGTCTCCTTGCAGTGGGCGTAGGTCATTAACGACCACACCACTTACATTTTTGTGTTCCCACTTTCACCACACACACACACACTCGTATTTACTTTCACGGTTTCGGTTTTACCTCCGGTGTGGGCAAAGGGTTGTTCTTGAGCAGGAACGTGTATTAACCCCACGGTGATTAATATTAATCACCGTGATACACGTTGTTTCTTTAGTGTTTGTGTTTTTAAAAGAAAATTGAAGGGCAACGTTAATATAATTTTAGGGATAACGTAATGCAAAAAATGTATTAAAAATTACACTACGACGGAAAGTTGAGGGATAGCGGATGCTACCCCTGCTCCAAAGCTATCTCCGCCACTAAACCTACGAGAGCATGTAAACTTGACCCGATCTTAGACATATTAGTTAAACATGGGTTCGACATGACATTTTTTTGTGATTTTTTATCTTTAAATTATAGATGTTAAACATGTATTTTCTTATGCCGTTTATGTTTTAGGGTGATCATCCTTGCAACGAAAAGAAATTGTTTCCTACATGCGTAGCCCATAAATTACAACTTGATGCATATAATAAACCTTCATTGATCATTTGCTTATTTTACGTGCTGCTGCATGTAGTAGCAACGTGTGTTACTCAGTTACTTTATTTATTTATTTATTTACAGTTTTGGAACTAAATTTTTATTATTGAGGGGCTGTTCGGTTAATTAAGTGCTGAATCATTAAGATGGTCTAAATGGCTAAGAGGCTCTGAATGGTTAAGAGCTGAATTATTCAGCATCCCTTATTAGCTTAATGGTTCAGCACTTAATCATTTCATTTAGATGCTGAAACAAACAGTCTGAATGTTGAATGATTCAGACCTAAATGATTAAGAGGCTACCAAACAACCCCTGAGTCTCCCTTTTTTTTTTATTGGCAAATTACTTTCTTTCAACCTCAAATGTATTTGTTTATTTTTCAATATTTTATATTGTATTGGCCTTGGAAACGATTATAATTTTAATAGAATCTTATCTAGCCTTTTTAGGTTGATACACTTGGAGTTGCCTCATGACAATTGTCTTGGTTTAGTGGCCCAATTAGCAGATCAACCTATCACATTATTCCATGTTATTGGTGTGACATATCAACTTTTATAATATATCATTTGAGTACAAGTAAGCTAATTAAATAACAAATCGACCCCGACCCATTTTGTGAGATTATGGTCAAGACTAATATTGGTGATAACATCTTTTTATGGACAAAATATATAAGGCTATATGGTGCGGAGAACATCTTTCTTAACTTTTTCAAATATCACATCATCACCACCTCATTTTCTTATTTTCTTTTTTTAAAGTTTGGAAATGGTTTTCCTCACCTCCCTTCCTTTGTTTATTATTAAAAAAATGATTTTAAAAAAACGGAAAAATTACAGAAATCGTCCTTTATGTTTACCTATTTTTTCAGTAGATGCCCTTAAACTTAAAAAGTGATGAGAATCGTCCTATATGTTTTAAAATCTTTCAAGTCTTGTCCTTTAGCACTAACGTGGTTAGTTTTTTTGGTTAAGTCAAGTCACGTGAAGGGCACATGAGGGTATTATTGACATTTCACCTCCTCTTTTGATTTCCCCTTTTTAAATCCCTTCCCTATACACCATTTACCCAATTCGACAAATTAGGGTTCCATCCTCAAACGATCAGATGACGAGGCCAGTGTTCTGTGAATGTGGTAAATAAGCAATCATTCTCACATCCTAGACTGATAGAAACCCAGGTTGCCGGTTCTATGCATGTCCTGATTAGGTAATTGGGTGGTGTTGTATGTTTAAATTAGGGTTCCATCTACATCGATTTCTAATACAATGTTGTATGTTTAATTTAGGGTTCCAGATGTAGATTTATTGGGTGGTGTGAAGACAACTGCCAAAGATGTGTGGACATCATACCTGGTTTGTTAAGATCCAAAAATAGCTTGGAAGTGAGTAACAACAATCTGATAGTTGCAAACAACAAGCTTCAGTAGAAGGTCAAAGCTAGTATGGATGATGCTATCAAACTGAAAAAGGCTCCTGATTATGAGTTGGATAGGATTTGTGGTGTATTTGTTAATGTATTAGCAGTGTATGTATTAGTAGTAGTATATGAAGCAGTTAATGGAATGATTAGCCATGTTACTGTATCAACAAACCTGTTTTGTAACAATCTTTTGTGAAAATGAAAGTGCATATAATGCACATTTTAGTTTTAATATGCAGATGTACATGAGTTGATAATGGGTTAATGGACATGTTTTGATAATGGGTCAAATGTAGATGAGTTGATAATGGGTTAATGGATATGTTTTGATAATGGGTCAAATGTACATGAGTTGATAATGGGTTAATGGACATGTTTTGATAATGGGTCAAATGGGTCAGGATTGATAATGGACAGTTTTGACTTTTGACAACATATTAAACTACCAAATGGGTCAAATGGTTTTGATATTTGGACAGTTTTGACAAAACATATTAAACAACCAAATGGGTCAAATGGTTTTGATAATTGGACAAGCCTACACAACCATATTAAACAACCATAAATGGATAACAAAACAGTTAATTCATACATAAACATCCAAATACCATAGATTCAGTACATACCATATTAAATAAAACATAAATATTATCGAGAACACATAAAAGACCATAGATAAGACCATACATAATGTCTGAAAACATGCAAAACACATTAAATACCATCAACGTTGTCTAAAACACTTCCAAAACTAAAAATTAACCCTGCCCCTTGTCATTGTTACCTGCACTCCCACATCAGCCTTCTTTTTTCTTCCCCTTTTCCCAGCCTTCTTACCCTGAACCTTTTGCACCTTCTTAGTCTGGCCCTTACAAGTCCTTTGGTTATGACCTATGTTTCCACACTTGCCACAAGTTTTCTTGGTGTTCTTCTTTGATAGTTTTCCTCCTTTTGCAACATCTTCCATTTCAAATGTTGACCTCTTCCTTACTTTCTTTGGTCTACCCACCTGGGTGTGATGATTAGGTGGCAATAATGTTGTTGGAACTTCACACTTAAGCCATAGAGCCCTACCATTAATGGGGTTGATCTTGAAGGAGTAGACTTTTCTCCACCCCTCCATCGTGTACACTGGATTAACCCAGCTTTCCAATGCACCAACTCTGCCACCATTAGTAGATTTGAACCATAAAGCAGCCACTACATGTCTACATGGCATCCCTGTGCATACATACACAATCAGAAATCATGGACATTATAAAACATTAGTAAACAAAATTATAACAACTTATTACCTGTTATTTCCCAACCTTTACATGCACAAGTTTTCTGTTCCAAATCAACAACTCTTGTGTGACCTGGTTTACCACTAACCCCATATTTATCCCCCCATTCCACTGCACATTGTAAAAGGTAGCATCTTTTTTAATTGTCTCAAACACTTCTGTGGCCCTAGGTATCAAAAGTCCTTCACTGGTTTCTATATCTTTCAACACAACAACAATTCTCCTCATATAATACTCCCTAATGTACTCTAGGGCATGGATAATTGGCTTGTCTCTACCTTCCACAATCTTTCCATTGAATGATTCACACATATTGTTAAGTAACATGTCAGTTTTCCCCTACCTGTGGTTTCAATGTATATTATTCTAATGGACTTATCAATCAAAACAAATACTTAATATAGATTGTAAAGTTCATACTAGTAAAATGAGACCTACTCCAGTGCAGAGGTGGGATTTTGGACAACCACAAATGTGTTGCCTTGTTCACAGACTTTAACTCATTCATGGCAGTAGTAAACTCTGGTATAGTTGTTTGCACTAGCACATTTCCACAGTAAATCTTTATAAAGCTTGCCTCTGAATGTTGGCTTCATATTCTCATGAATGTGCCTAAGACAGTACTTGTGCTCAGCACAAGGATACAACCTTGAAAGTGCAGGAAGTAGGCCCTAGTAAACATGTAAACAAGTGTTATGTTATTAATAAGTATGTAAATAATAATCATTAACTATGTAAACAAGGGTTACCTTTTGCCTATCATTGATGAAAGTGAAGTTTGAGTTTCTACCCAAGTCTAAGTCATCACCCAACAGATCCAAAAACCATAACCAAGAATTGTAATTTTCTGCTTCTACTATTGCATAACAAACTGGATATATACCATTGTTAGGGTCAACACCCACTGCACTTAAGATCTGGCCAGGATAAGGCCCTTTCATGAAAGCACCATCTAGACAAAGAAAATCCCTACCTATTGCCTTAAAACCCTCTTTTAAAGCACCCAAACAAACATATATCCTTTTGAACTTTCTTGTATTTTCAGTTGTATCAGTATCTCTTTCAACTTATATTTTAACAGTAGTACCTGGGTTTTTATCTTTCAACTCCAACACATAATCCCTCAAACATAGCATGCTATGATGTCTAATCCCCTTTCACCATCTTCTTTGCTTGTGACTTAGCCCTATATGCTTTCATCCTAGAGATCCCAAGTTCATATTTCCTTTGAAACTGTTCTTGAACAACTTTAACAGGATTATCTGGATTTTCCTCAATCTGATCTAAGAGTTGTTGAGATAGAAATGTAGATGTGCAAGCTGTAATCTTTCTGGTCTGAACACATTTATGTTCCTTAGCTAAAGTTTTAACCACCCATGATTCATCCGTTTTTAACTTTAGATACTAAAAGCTGCCAGGGGCATTGAAACTCTGATGGATTTGTCTTATTCCCCCTCCTACCAACATTTTTATCAGAAGACCCTTTAACTTTACCCTTGTTAACAGGAGGACTCTTGTGAAACCCTTTTTTAACAACATCCCCCTTAACTTTGTTTTTGTTCACAACAGCCCCCTTAACACCATCCCCTTTTGATTTTTTAGCACTTTTCCCTTTGTCTGGTGCTTGACTAGCAACATGAACTCCAAAGTCATCAACCTCAAATTCTGGTAAACATCCATGACACTCTGCCCTAACCCTTTGCTTATCATTTTTAATAACCACAATTTGCCTTATACTCTCAACAGCATATTTTTTTTTATCAATTTCTTAACTTCATCTTTAGTTCCAAAGACTTGTGACACAAAAAAAAACAGCTTTATTCTCACTTGCTTTTGACTTTCTAAGTCTGTTTAGCTGTTTTCTCCTAACACTTGTTTCATTGTCATCAGATTCTGACCCACTTGGGAAGAAATCATTCTGTAACCCTTCATCATTAATATCCCAATCATCATGTTGATTACCTACATTATCATCCACATCAATGTCAACATGCATTCTGTAATCACTCATATCTACTTCATGATCAGGCATCAAATTGTTTTCATCAACTATGTAGTCTGAGTCACTGTCTTCATTATCATGTGCTTCTTCCTTATCACTCCCATCACCTACTATAACTTCTTCCTCAACTACAGGTCCATTATCATATAAAAACATATCCTGATCAACCTCCAATTTAGTTACACTACACCTACCAACCTTAGCAGAATCTCCAGCATCAGCATTTTGAGTAACACCACTAAACTGCCCACCATCAACCTTAGAAGATTGGCCTACATTAAGGTTTCTTATAACCTTTAACTTTGCAGGGACTATTGCATAAGGTCTAGTTTCATCTATTTCTTCAATGGTAACAGTCCTAAGTTTACTAGGTGACAACAAAAAGTCTTTAACGTTTTCTAAACCATGAATACTATAGACATTGATTATCTTATGCATTTCCACATGTTTAGCTAAGTTCAAAACATCTGGATCAGAACTTAAATCCTCTAATCCATCGTCTAAATTCTTCTGAGGATTTTGGAAATAGTAGTATATAGTATCAACACTAGAATAACCTAACAGATTTACCATGTCTGAAATTTCATGCATTGATAGAAGATTGATGTCAATGTAGTCCATAAAGTCGATCCTACCCCTTTCATAAGTACGTCCTGGACTCTTGGTTAACATTCCACCATGATGAAGTCGTATGGTGAACAGATTAGGCATATCATCTGCAAACAACAAAAAAATTCAATTTTATTTTAAAAATTTGATCTTTTCAGGTAAAAAAAACCAGAGTTTACTAGGGTCAGAGACTTACAATATGGTTCGTAATCATCATCATCTTGATCACGAATATACCATCCTAGTGTTCTATCTTGATCATTCGCCATAGATTCAGTATTTTTCGAGTGGAATTGAGGGATGAAAGTTTAGGGTTTAATTTGTTTAGAGGGGATTTGATTGAGGTGAATGTTGATATCAGGTTTATAAGGGAAGGGTTTTAAAAGGGGGGAAATCAAAAGAGGAGGTGAAATGTCAATAATACCCTCATGTGCTCTTCACTTGACTTGACTTAACCAGAAAATCTAACCACGTTAGTGCTAAAGGACGAGACTTGAAAGATTTTAAAAACATATAGGACGATTCTCATCACTTTTTAAGTTTAAGAACATCTACTGAAAAAATAGGTAAACATAAAGGACGATTTCTATATTTTTTCCTAAAAAAAAAAAATAAGCCAATCAAGGCTCTCGGCACAAATGGTGCCTTTTCACCGATCTCACTAAAATGTAATGGTGGGGGGCGGTATTACCGATCGGCACTTCAGCCATGTCACACCACCGAGCCACCTCCCAATTCTATACCAAGTAGTCTAAGAATGTGTCATTTTTAAACATAAATTTTCCTTTTAATATTAAGCAGTGTTTTGGAGACCGGATCGAACCGGCCGGTCCGACCGGTTGAACCGGAATCGGACCCCCGACCGATCCGAGTCACATGATTGAGTGCGCCTGAACCAGGTTTGTTCGATGAACCGGCCGGTTGAACGGAAATCAGACCGGTTGGACTGGATTTTGACAAGGTTGAACCGGAATTTAATAGAATTTTTGTTGACTTTTTAACCGGTTCGTTGACCCGGTTGAACCGGGAATCGCTGGGGCATCCGAATCGACGTACGATCCGGTCTTGAAAACATTGATATTAAGTCTTAACTATAACTATTTGTGTTGAAATAATCTAAAATGGACCCCATGATGTTAATAAAATTTTTTTATATAAATTATTTTATATAACAAATTAATTAAGTTTCTCATTATTTTTTTTACACACGTACACACACTCTAGTTACAGGGAAGGAGTGATATCTTTCTATTACATCTTAGTATTGCTTGACAACACGTCTTTATTTTAAACATTCTATCTTAATTGATACAAATAAAGAAGATTAAAGAAGGTTGATGGTTTGATGTGAGGGGTTGGTTTTAGTGAAAGTACAGGGATCTAACGGTAAATGCGTCTGAATTTTATTGAGTCGTTTAAGTTGATCAAGCTTTAATCAAGCGTGAGCTCGAGATAAGAGAATAAGTACGAGCTTAGTATGTATTTACATGTCACTGCCGCCGCTAATGATGGAACATGTCACCGCTAAAATTTTTAGCAGCGATATGTAGTCGGCCGGGGTCGATTTAGTATGTGCTAACATCTTTTATTTACATGTCCGTTCATCCGTGTGCTGACTTTAAGATAGACAACCTCAAAACATTATCAAGTTTTGAATATTTCTTACAACCATCATATAATGGTTTTTGATCATCTTCAGGTAACTTTCTTAATTTTTCTTGCTCATTCCTCTAAATCATTATACATGTCATTAAAGTAGTCATTAAAATTGTTATTGTCGTCATTCAAAATGTCATTTTCTTGATCAATATCTTGTTCGTTATTAACATATGTATCATTGTCTATATTGAACGACGACGTGCCGTGATTAGCAAGCGATTCTCCGTGTCTTGACCAATAAGTATATCTACGCATAAATTCTATTTTATCAAATGATAATTTACATCCTAATATTATGTTTATGGAAATTTATACATGATGCACAAGGACAAAAAAATTAATTTATCTCCTACATTCACCCGATGAGCTTCTGCGGCGTTAATAAAATTTTGAACTACCGAAAAATAAATTACATCGGTACGACTTCGTTTATACATCCAATCGTCACGATCCATCTGAAAATTAAAATATAAAAATAACTTATATAATCGTATGCATATGATGTAAACGGTACACTAAGGCGATGGATCCTAACCCACTTTTTGAATGTTCTATCTCAGATGTATACATTTTAGCGGGACAACATTTAAGAAAAAAGTTGACAACATTTCCCCTTAACTCCCCATGAATAGCCGCAAACTCGTGGGAGCAGAGGAAATACCAACCGTTTTTTTAAATGGCGTCTCGTTAAAATGTATACATATCCTAAATGAGATAGAACATTCAAAAAGCAATCCAAAAGGGACAATCCAAAATTTATCTATATTAAATAAATTTTGAACGGGTATGACACATTCTAAAGGGTTAACCTATATGTAGAATTTTTTTTTTTTCCAGATATCTAATATAAATTTAAAATAAAAACATGAACTTTTTATCAAATTTAAAGACATAAACATACTTAAAGTTACATAATAAAAGTAAAAAAAAAAAAAACACATTAATTAACATCTAAATCATAAATAGAACCAACCTTAAACCTTAAAAGGCTTTATAATGGAGAAAATGAATGAAGAAGTTGATATGGGTGGTGTGGTGGTCGATGGTGCTCATGATGTTGGGGAGGGTGAATGGGTGATGGATCTATTGCTTTTTTTAGAGTTTATATATAAAATTCAAATAGCAAAAGACAAGGTTTAGACTAATAGAAGGGTTTTGGAATCAAAAGACGGGATTGGATTGAATTTTTTAATATTTTATTATGTTGGCTTAATGGTCACAATGATATTATTATTATATTGAGAAAAAGATGGGGTTCAAACTAAACGGCAGTGGTGATGGTGAGCAGGGTGATGAGAGGAACGGGTTGGTGAACCGGGTGGTGGTGGAACGGGAGGTGGTGGTCAACGATTGGAAAGGGAGAGGAGACGAGGAGAAGAGAGAGCGAACTGGAGGTGGTGATCTACGGTTAGAGAGGAGAGGAGAGGTGGTGGTCGACATCTGGTCTGTTGCCGCTAATGCTGATCCTTTTTCTCGCAGTGTGCGTACAGACACTACAATTTACCAATGATATTGTTGATGAATCTTATAAAAAATAGACCATTTGACTTATAAAACAAGTTTAGTTTTTAAAATTTTTTATATAAATATCTAAGCTTTTTAAACTATCAAACCGAATTCCAACTTAGTTAAAATAGTTTTTTTGAACAGTTAAAGCCATGCTTTATAAACTCCACTCATTTACATAGAAAGATACATTTAAAGACACCCTAAACATAAACATATATAATTAAGGGGGTATCTCAACTTTATTAGTTATTGCCAACGTAACCCCATGCAGAATCTTCATCCTCATCATCAACTAAAACCAATAATTGGTTTGTCCTCTTGTGTTTATTAACGTTGGACATGTTGGCACTTGGATGGCTAACGGTTAGAAATCCACATGGCTAGGGTTGATATTTGATTCATATGTAGCTTCTATTCTTTTAATTTTTTTTAATAAAAAGGTGATAAAAACACCTACTTTAACAATGGTTTAAGAAGCTATAAATTAGCACGTAACATAGCTTTATTAAAAAAAAAAAAAAAAAAAAAAAAAAAGCTGATTTATAATCATAATACACGTGTGATAGATCTTTTTGGTCATTTTAGTTGATTCTCTTTATTTTACATGTTTAAGACATTTAACCTACAAGTAGGGGTGTGAATTACTGACACGACCTGAAAACACGAGCCAAACCTAACATGAAATTAGCGGGTTTGTGTTTAGTTTAAACGGTTCGGGTTCGGGTCAACTCGGGCAGGATGGCGAGTTGACACATTTAGCCCATTTATACTATATTTTAGTTTTTTACAATATGTTCAGTGTTATAAATTAATTTGATTAGGTATTTTATGCTACATTTATAGCTTAAAATAGAAATTGCCATAAGATTTTATAATTAAAATGCAATGTTTTATATAGGCTTGTGTTTTTTTAGTAAAATTTGAACTTTCATATACAAGTTTGCGAAGTTGGGTCGAGTTTGAGTTCGTGTAAAATTTTCGGGTCGGGTTTGGTCCGCCAACCCGCGAACACAACCCGTTCAGCACCCCTTACATAATAGAATAGTTTAACTTTACTAATTCACCTATAAGTGAATCAAATTGTCATCTTCAATAGTGATTTAATTATACACCTATAACTTTAGTAACTTGCGAGTTGCGACTTCATTTATGCAATATTATGGTTTTTGATGAGTTGATACGGGAACAAACATGTTTTCTTTTTACGTACACATCTTTAGTCAATATATACTTTTAGTTGATAATACAAACACACATAGTCATTTGCTAGCCTATGCGCATGCAAGATTTTTTCATAGTCATGTCATGTTAATGTTAAAATTTATTTGTATTAATACTTTGAAACCATTTTGTATATGTTTCATCACCTTAGTAACTCATAGATAAACGGTCGTATGCTTTGCTTTCTACCTAATCAACTTAACCATTACAAACACTATTAAATTGTAGTGAAACATGATATGGCAATACCATGAGTGTATTATATATGGTGTAGCAACCTATGAGAATAATACATCTTACTCACGGAACCTTTATTCTACCTTTGAGTTAAATACCAATTTAATCCCTGAGGTTTGTCAAAAATTGTCACTTTCATCCATTTTTTTTTTGTCAATTTAGTTCCTGTGGTTTCATTTTTTTTGTCATTTTAGTCCCGTAGACTAACAAGATTTGGATGAAAGTGGCAATTTTTGACAAACCCCAGGGACTAAAATGACAAAAAATGAAACCACTAGAACTAAATTGACAAAAAAAATTTAGATGAAAGTGACAATTTTTGACAAACCTCAGAAACTAGATTGACAATTAACTCTTCTACCTTAATATTAACTAATCACCTTATTCTTTTTAAAATTATTTTTTTAACAGCAATCGCTTTATATATAAATATTAAGAGCTAGCCAAAGTACAAACGCCAAAACACCAAAAAAAACAAATACAAGTGATCTGCAATGTCAAAAAACTGCCCAGTTGTCCCAATACGAGCTCGGGAGCTTAGATCTATGGCATATCCACATAAACGAGTCTTCTTTGATTTGATCCACCATCACATTAACTGGAATAAAATTGGCCTCGAACACCTTCCTGTTCCTAGCAAACCAGATCCTCCAAACCGTAGCCACCATAACCGCATGAACGATTCTTCTCCAAGTCTTTGATCCTGGATTCTTGCCTATAGCCTCGACCATCTTGAATAGAGAATTCGTATTATCCGGCCAAGGAATCTTCATCCATCTCATTATTTCCACCAAATCGCTCTCACCCATAAGCATTCCACAAAAACATGATCCGCATACTCCTCCAAATAACCGCACCGAGTACATAACGAATCTTAGACATTTACCCCTTTTTATCAAGTCCACTTATGCTGCAACTTTCCCAATAATGGCTCTCCACACTATATGCTTTTCAAGGGAGCCCATGAGTTCCATTTATAAATTGGTCTCCTCGGCATATTACAAGTCTTCGACACCACCTCCTCTCTAAGCTCATTAACCGAAAATTTGTTCCCAGCCTTGTTTTCCCAATTCCATACATCCATGCCTCCTTTGAATCTAAACCATTTTAACAACACCTCGAGCACCTGATCTGCCGGGTTTCGGTTTCCGAAGTCGGTTGTTTGACCCAGTCCCAACCCCACCCATTCGATGACCCAAACATAGAAGCCACCATACTATTTTTATTTTTTGCCAACTTGTAAATCTCCGGAAAAGCATCCATAATCGGGCTGTCTAGCAACCAGACATCTTTCTAGAATCTCATTCTCGACCCGTCCCCGATATCCACCTTTAACCTGTCCTTTATACTTATCCCCAGTTTAAACAACACACCCTCAATGGCTCAATATTACCAATATCTTTCCACATCCCTAAGATAGAGTTCTTGATCGGCACTAAATGTTTATCCATATTCGTCATATGAATAGCCAAGACCACTTTTGCTTAAAGTTGACCAGGATCTTCTCTTAGATGCCACGACCATTTCTCAAGCATAGCAATATTGTAATCCTCTATACTTCCCATTCCGACTCCCTCAAAAGCCTTAGGCTTGATAACCTTATCCCATCGGATCCATCTAATTTTGTGGGTGTTACTGTCACACCCTCAAATTTCCACTTGCGGAGTTTTACCGCGAGGCGCATGACAAACCAGGATCCAAGTCAACGGTCACAATAAACAACACTATATGAAATACGTAAACTCAAAACATAGTTCTCACATTATAAAAAAAACTAGAGCGAAAGCATTTAACCAGTTACAAAACCATGTACGAAAATGTTCAAACTGTTTAATTCAAAACATGAAACTAAGCCTAGACGCCATGCAGACTCGTGCGCCTAGTCCACTGTTGCTACCTTAGCGACCAGAGAAAAACATGCCAAAAAGACGTCAACATATAATGCTGGTGAGTTCACAGGTTTGTTCAATATGTTACCAATGTTACCAAAACGTTACCATGTCCATACTATACCAATGTCACCAAGTACGCTAGCTAGGCGTATGTTTTATTACTACTTCGATTGGAAAACCATTACTGGACACGTTTAGCAAGTTTAGCATATGTTTAAGCAGCCTGAATAATGTTCAGCACGTTTAGCAAAGTTCGAGACAACATGCACCCGCCCGGCCCTCCAAGCCGTCGAGTGGGGCAGGTCACGCCCAATAGATCTATCCACATTTCCCCCGTTGTGCATCCCCGCACATTCATGGTTTCCCCGGGACTTCCAATGATTGTATAGCAATGCAAAGTTAAAACTATAGTATGACATATGTTACTAAAATAGTTTAGCGCATGTTTTCTCCCCAATGGTTAAAGCAGTAAAAGTGGGGCCGTGAACTCACCTTAGATTGCGTTCCTCGGTAATTAGTAAAATGCTAAGCCCTTGATAATTCCTCTACCGGAGATCTATCAAAATGTTCACATAAGTGTTCCGACTAATAACCATAAGGTTATCTAGTCCCCGATTGTCCAGATCGTAACCAAGTATGTTTTAAAACGTGTTTAAGTGTTCAACCGACACACTAGACCGACCCGACATCCCGTTGGTGACCCATTACCCTAACTAATCAAGTACACATAGATTACACACAAGGTTTAAGCATAAAACACTTAGTTTGTATAAAAAATCTCATTTTTACATCAGAAGGGTCGAACCAGGCAGATAAATCTACCTTCGCCCTTTTTAAGCCACGTTCGCCCATTTAATGTCACGTTCGACCGTTTGATGCCACGTTCGACCGTTTGATGCCACGTTCGACCGTTTGATCTGATTCGACCAAACTTTTCCAGGTTCGACCTGTAATCTCACATTCGACCACCCGTTTGGTCGAATGAGCCAGGTTCGACCCTGTTAGATAAGTTTTCCTAAAAACGCTTCAAACACATTTGAAACATCGCGAAACATCATCAAACACAAAAGTCAAGCATGAATAACTTATCCCTACAAATCCCCACCAATTTTGCCCCAAAACCAGTTTGTTTTAACACTTTCCCAAAATGGCAAAATTATGGAAATGTCACATCATGCATGGAATTCTTACCCAATTTAGACACTTTTTGAAATCCTTTCATAATCATCTCAATATGCTCTGTTTAATGTGTTTATGAAAACCCCCAATAGTTTTATTAATAATAACAACATGTAACAATCCTTAGATTATCAAAAATCCCCAAAATACCCATAATATCACCATCTATCTAATTGTAACCCTAAACAACAATAAACCAACATCAATAGCAACCCTAGATCATGTTTCTATCATAGATACAATAGTAAATCATTAAACAACACATAATATCACATAACACATCATTAACGTATGTTTATTGATATGAAAACCTATGTTTAATGATAAGGTTTAGGTTTAGAAAGATGTTTAAAAGGTTTTTAATCATGAAAACACCCTTAGAACAGATCTGGACATTTAGGGTTAGATGAAAACAATTTAAAATGCTTCAAAACGGGTTTAGGATCAAGAACACACCTTGAATTCTTGATTAGATGTTGTTGATGGGTTAGATTGTGAAAAACCAGAGCAAAAACTCCTTCCTCAGTGTTAAAAATCGTTTGAGAGTGTTTAGAGACGGCTAGGGTTTGTGAAATGGTGAAAAATGGCAAAGTTTGGTATTTATACTAGGCCACATTCGACCCTTGTCTCTGGTCGAATGTAACCTCCTTCGACCCTTTCACAGGGTTGAATGTACCCTGACTTGGTCGAATGGAATTCTTTCAATTCCATATCCCAGGTTCGCCCTTTTTGCTAAGGGTCAAACCAAGACAAATTTCTAGGTTCGCCCACTCGAAGTGGTCGAACCAGGACTTATGTTTTTTCTAGTTTTCCAGTTTGTCGTGTTTAACGCATCCTAACATATGAGCATGCAACCTTAGTCTATGTTTAACATATTTAAGCATGGATAATTATCTACACATCGTTTAAACACATCTATGTATATAATCCACCACACGAAAATTAATCTCCACATACACTTAATTAGTTTATGTAATTTCACCAACAACGGGACCCGGTACTTGAGTTGACGAGAAGCGTAGGCAATAACCTTCCCGCGTTGCATCAACACACGACCGAGGCCACGAATAGAAGCGTCACAGTACACAACGAAGTCATCCGTACCCTCAGGTAAGGATAAGACAGGTGCAGAACAAAGTTTAAGTTTCAACATCTGAAATGCTGATCCCTGTGGTTCACCCTAGTCAAACTTTCGGTCTTTCTGGGTAAGAGTAGTGAGAGGTTGAGCGATCTTCGAAAATCCCTCAATGAAACGACGATAGTAACCCGCCAGACCTAGGAATTGCCGCACCTCAGATGGCGTCTTTGGTGCTTCCCAGTCTTTAATAGCTTCAATCTTAGCCGGATCGACATGAATTCCTAGTTCATTAACCACATGCCCTAGGAATTGAACTTCACGTAACCAAAAATCACACTTTGAGAACTTAGCATACAACTGCTCCTGTCTCAAAAGTTCCAAGACCAACCGTAGGTGTTCCTCATGATCCGTCTTGTTCTTAGAAAAAACCAGAATATCGTCAATAAACACGATGACGAACTTATCAAGGTAAGGTTTGCAAATGCGGTTCATCAAGTCCATGAACATCGCCGGTGCATTAGTGAGACCAAAAGACATGACCAAGAACTCAAAATGGCCATATCGAGTGCGAAAAGCAGTCTTCTGAATGTCAGCTTCTCGGACGCGCAACTGGTGATAACCAGACCGCAAATCAATCTTCGAGTAGTAACTAGAGCCCTGGAGCTGGTCAAAGAGATCATCAATGCGAGGGAGAGGATAACGATTCTTGATTGTCACTTTGTTCAGCTCACGATAGTCAATACACATGCGAAGACTTCCATCCTTCTTTTTTCACAAACAAAATAGGAGCTCCCCACGGGGAAGAACTCGGTCGGATGAAACCCTTTTCCAAGAGTTCCTGCAACTGGCTGGACAACTCTTGCATCTCGGGAGGTGCAAGACGATACGGAGCCCGGGCAATAGGAGCTGCACCCGGAGTAAGATCAATACCAAACTTAACTGACGATGGGGAGGAAGACCAGGTAAATCATCAGGAAACACATCGGGAAAATCACGAACCACCGGAATATCCTCGATCTTCTTCTCATCGTCAGTAGAAACGTTAACAAGTGCCAGAATGGCCGAACAACCCTTCCGAAGATTCTTACGGGCTTTCATGCTAGAAATGATACTCAGCGGAGCACCGCTTTTCTCGCCATGAACCGAAAGAGTCTCTCCATCAGGGAGAGGGATCCGAATAATCTTATCGAAACAAACGATCTCCGCACAATACAACGATAACCAATCCATGCCGACAACGACATCAAAACTACCCAGGGGTACCGGCATAAGGTCAATGGGGAAAGACAAACCCGACAGTTCCAAGCGACATTCCCTAAGGGTGTGCGTCGCTTCGATTTTCTTACCATCAGCCAATTCTGTGAAGTACTTAGCCTCTAGAGGTGTGGGTACTATATCTAGCAATCGACTAATGTCCATAGATATGAAACTCTTATCGGCACCAGAATCAAACAAGACAGAAACATAGCGATCATTAAGAAGGAACGTACCGGTAACTGTGTCTGGATCCTGCCTAGCCTCTGCAGATCCAATGACGAAAGCACGTGCAGTCCTGCCTCCGCCCCGTTGTTCCCGTTACCGTTCCCGCCCCTCCCATTATCGCCCTGCTCCGCCCCCGTTATAGCACCCCTGCTTTCCTGGAGTCCCCTAAGCAGCAGGAGCAGGAGTAGCAGCAGGGGTCTGAGCTGGGGTAAGTGTCACCATGTAATCCTTAGCATGATGCCCCAACTGATGGCACCGATGACAGCGAGCCCGATCACAATTCCCAAAATGGTGATAACCACACTTGTTGCACTTGGGATGCTTCCCAACATACCCTCCCGACTTCTGCCTGAAGAAGACCCAGTCGAATCAAACTTCTTCACCGGCTGAGATGGCGCTGGCACGACACTCTTCCCCGCATTATCCTACTTCCTCTTGTTCCCTTCAGAAACCTTCACAGCAGCACCCTTAGGAGGCAAAACACCCTCTGCCACCTTCAAGTTAGTCATCCGATGAGCCGATCGAACAACTTCAGCAAGAGTGGGAAGATTCTCAGCAGCCACCAATCCAGCAATCTCCGGCACTAACCCAGATACGTAGTACTCAATCCTCCTATACTCAGGTGTGTGCAAATCAGGGCACAACACCGCCAGCTCGTTCCTCCTCACCGTGTACTCATCAATCTCGGACCCGACCATCTTGTAACTCCAGACTTCATGTTCCAACTTCTGTACCTCCTCCCTCAGACAGTACTCACTCCTTAGTAGGTGCACAAAATCAGCCTAAGGCATAGCAATAGCCTCCCCCAATCCATGTTCTGAGTAGTAGCATTCCACCACGACAATGCAGGCCCCTCGAATGTCGCAGTAGCATACTTAACCCGGTCCTCAGCGGGACAGTTACACATGACGAACACAAATTCAACCTTCTCCAGCCATCGGAGCAGTCCCACCGCTCCCTCAGTCCCAGCGAAGTTATGGGGCTGACAGTCCCGAAACTTCTTATAAGAGCACTGGGGTGGAGGTGGATTGACAACGATACCTGAAACACGATACACGAGTTAAACACAAACGAAAGAGCATGACACCCAAGAATGAGGCAAAGTCGACAGAAATCAACTCACCACCCATGGCATTAATCCCAGCCTGGAAATTAGCCATAGCCATGTTCACTTGTTGCTGTAACAAGTTATTCAGTTCAGCTTGGGTCATGTTGATGTTACCACGACCACCGCCGCCAGCACGGCCACCGCCGCCACCACGACGTCCACCACCACAAGCACCAGACATGATCTAACAAATCAAGAAATCGAGGGATTCAGATTCACCTCTAATGTCAACCACTAGAAATTTACAAAAGTTAACTTAGGGACAAATTCAGGACTATACATCCAAACTCAAAGTCCATCGGGATTTTCATGCATTTCAGTTTATTATTTCGTGTGCACCCGAAATGATAAACTGCTCTACATGGTCCTCCAAATGTACTCTAGTCCAGACTCCGGTCACCGAATATCGTCGCCTAGTAACGTGTTACGATAGGTGCAAGTGTAAGAAAGCATGTGTGTGCAAGAGTCAACAATCACCCTCTCCTTCTTCAATCCCGAAGAAGAAGACAAGAGTAGGTAAGGACCCAAATAAAAGTGGATGATGTAACAAAGAAGTATGATGATGATGTAAGGACACCCCGACAAAGTTAGTACGTATCCCACTAATAGACTCAAAGTATGTGACCGTCTAGTGTGTGCGACTTGGCTATAGACCAGACTCTACATACAGTCCTAGTTCACTATAACCATTGGCTCTGATACCAATCTGTCACACCCTCAAATTTCCACTTGCGGAGTTTTACCGCGAGGCGCATGACAAACCAGGATCCAAGTCAACGGTCACAATAAACAACACTATATGAAATACGTAAATTCAAAACATACACTACAAGAAAGTGAAGCTAATGCAACCCTGGTAAAAAGTTGCATAAAGCCTTGAAAAGGTTGCTATAGGCCTAATGCAACCTTTTATCAAAGGCTGCATTAGGTGAAGTTGCATTAGACCTAATGCAACCTTTTTGTTATATAATGCAACTTTTTTTAAAAGGTTGCATATAATATTCAAATGCAACCTTTTTATGATGCAACCCTTTTTACATGCTAATGCAACTTTTTTAATTTTAAACACAACTTTTTTAGCACTCAAATGCAACCTTTTCTATACGTAAATGCAACCTTTAATTACATAAAATGCAACACTTTCTTTTAGATTTTTGTTACAACAAATGCAACCTTTTATAGTCATATGTAAATATCCAATACTCACTAATTTACACCAATACGATAATAACATAAATATAATAACATATGTGTTAAGTCAAAATAACAATTTAATCAAAATAAAGTTGTCAATTACAATGTTAAAAACTAAAGAAAAACTCCTACTTGTATCTAAGATCTTAAAGTACTCCAATAGGTAGCTTTTTTTATAGTACTTCGCATCCCAGCTTCAAAGTTTGCTCGTTGCTTGTCAAAATCATTCTGCAAAGCTTTAGCTTAGCTTTTCTCCTTCAATGGTCATCTTCAATTTCTTTTTGAATTTCAAGAACATGTGTCTTTTTTACTTCAAAGCGGAATTAAAAATTAGGGCCTAAGATAAAAAAAAAAAAAAAGAAAAGGTATAACCTAGGGTGAGAAACAGATATAATGAGGCCAATAAGCAATGGTCTTTAGATTATAACCAACACTTAACGTAAGAAGATACATGTTCATGCAACTTAACTAACAGTCCATCATTTCAAGTGATTCAAGCTCTTAAACTATTTAAGTAATCAACTGATTCAAATAATGAGATGGAGAACAGGTATACAAGAATTAGGTAGATAAGAAAAAATCACAACATTAGGATAATTGAAAAAATTAAATTAGTTGTGAGCAAAAACAAATAATACATATAATGGGAAACTACATGGGAAGAACTAATTGTACAGTAGCTATCTAAATTGCATCAAGGAATAATACAAGTCATCATATTATAATAGCCTTCAAAATTAGATCACAGAGTAATAGTCATGATCTCATCAGTCGCTACTAATTCTTTGACACATGTAACAGCTTACTTTAGCAAGCCTAGTTCAACACAGAACTTTATAGTTGTTAACCCATTATTAAATGATTATATTAAATGTTGGGATGAATGAAAGCAAATTATAACTAATAATAGATGCATAAAAAATATCTGGAAATGTTTTAACATGAGCTGCATATCCAAGCCCCACAATAAATCCAATAAAGGAATGAACAAAAAAGGGGACTATGCCGAGGTGGTCAATATCAACAAATAAACTGTAGAATAGATGGAGGAAAGCAATGAGTATTTAAATCTTTAGTATCCTGGTTATTAGCCATTGCTTATAGTAATGTGATCAAACAAGCATCAATGCATCAAAAGCAAGCATGAATCGGTAGTCCAATATAAATGTAAAACCAACAAAATTTAACTATTAGATACATCACCGGCCATTAGCATGAAAAATTGAATCACATTCACATAAGCATATATCGACTAAAAGTTTTTATACCTATACACGAGTTCCAAAGGTTAAAATTTACAAGTTCGAATGCTTATCAAGACAACAATAAGATTCAGTTGAAATTAATTGCATAAAAAAGTCAAGAACAGAGCAATTTCAATTGCTAATCACCACGTAAAGCATGTTCAATTAATAATAATCAAGAGCTTCAAATTTAACCAAAGTTACTTGTCATCAACAAATGATTACCAAATAGAAAAGATTATTATTTCTGCGATTCGGATTCGAGTCTCCAACGATCCAATAATTAATATAATTAAGCCTTTCATGTATTTTCTACTTCAGCAAAGAACCTTAAGTTAATTTTACACAGTTTAGAAAAAAGGTATGTTTGGGATTTCCCTATGTTCAGCTAATGATTTGTTTGCTTGTTGTCATACTCATACTAGGATTTATCTACTCAAACAGTGGTAAACTTCGACATCTAAAGGTTCTAGTTGCCTTTTTTCAACATTTTCTGCAAATATGTTTAATTTTTGTCTGATTAGAACTTAACTTTGTAATCCCCGCTGATACCAAGTTGAAATCTTAATTATATAAACTTAAAGTTTTATTATTAATCTCATTTATATTATAAATATCCATGTGAGTATTATCTATTTTAATTTTAATTTATATAAATTGATTTGTATTTGTATTTGTATTTTTATGTGAAACTCTATTAAAATAAATAATTTTTCGTGTGTATTATTTTTGAACGATCAACTAAAGCCCGATCACAAGTGTAAATCTGATGGCAAAATGCCACCTATGCTCGCGAGTGCTAACAATGCTGCGGACCCGGGCTACCACCACTTCAGAGAAACTCATCGCCCGAAAGCCTGTTATGGTAAAACCCTAGGCTCGACTCAGAGCTATATTGCTGCAGTGACACTCGACAAACCATAACCTCCATATTGATAGGTCATGGGGCTGCCAATTCACCAAAATTTCATTGACTGTTGCATGTGTATATAACTCATTTTGCCTATGTTTGAACCTGGGATGCCGTCTCTAGAAGACACATGTCGCTATCAAATGGCTAACCCCACATTGTTTTATATGCAATTATAAGCATTTGTAAAATTTAACTCTTTGATTTAGTGTCACTTGATGCTAAAATACCGATAATATACAAATAGTCATGTATTCACGGTTCATATTAAACGGGGTGCTAAAATCCTTTTAAAAACTTCAAATTCAAATTACCGCTCACTTTTTACCAGAAAACAACAGTGTCTAAATCGGTAATTTATAGATTTAGTATTTGGATGGTGATTTATTTAATCCACTCCAAAGTCCAAACTAAAAAACATGAACCAAAATGTCAATTGTCATATTAATACAGGGCAACTAGAGTCAAATATAGTCAAATAGGGTCTACCATCTTAGGGGTGTTTGGGATTGCATTTTGATTTGGATTTTTAGATTATTGCGTTTTGAAAACGCAAATAATTAGTTTTTAGTGTTTGGGGTTGAGTTTGAAATGGATTTTTGGGTTACCAAACAATAATCTAAAAGCAGTCCCGCCCCTGCTTTTCCAAAACGCATAATCTGTTTTGAAAAATAAATTCCAAACACCCTCTTAAAATCCATCATGGCCCTTTGATACGTAAGGCATGTATGGGCAATTATAACTCATTACATCATAATATAACTCGTCACAATACCAATTTAACCACTTTTAGGCATAATAATGCTTAATAAGACGTGTGTAGTAGAAATGACAATCAAACCAAACCCCATAGGTATCGAAACTTAAAATATTTTGGGACGAGTATAAGGTTCGGTAAGACGGTAACCGTGTATCGGCTTTGATGATATACCCATTTACCTGATTATATACCTCAAATAACATCCTTTTTTTAATATGCACATATAATAAAAAAAATTGCATTCTTAGTAAATTTTGCAACTTTTTAATAAAAAAAGTTGCAAATTCAATATAGTTTTGCAACTTTTATATAAAAAGGTTGCATTAGATTTTCTAATGCAACCTTTTTGTTCAATGAAGTTGCATTAGACTCAAATGCAACTTATTCGGAAAAGGTTACTTTTAAAAAGTGGCATTAGGCCTATTTTCTAGTAGTGATAGTTCTCACATTATAAAAAAAAACCATAGCGGAATCATTTAACCAGTTACAAAACCATGTACGAAATGTTCAAACTGTTTAATTCAAAATATGAAACTAAGCCTAGACGCCAAAACGTTACCATGTCCATACTATACCAATGTCACCAAGTACGCTAGCTAGGCGTATGTTTTATTACTACTACGATTGGAAAACCATTACTGGACACGTTTAGCAAGTTTAGCTTATGTTTAAGCAGCCCGAATAATGTTCAGCACGTTTAGCAAAGTTCGAGACAACATGCACCCGCCCGGCCCTCCAAACCGTCGAGTGGGGCAGGTCACGCCCAATAGATCTATCCACATTTCCCGTTGTGCATCCCCGCACATTCATGGTTTCCCCTGGGACTTCCATTGATCGTATAGCAATGCAAAGTTAAAACTATAGTATGACATATGTTACCAAAATAGTTTAGCGCATGTTTTCTCCCCCAATGGTTAAAGCAGTAAAAGTGGGACCGTGAACTCACCTTAGATTGCGTTCCTCGGTAATTAGTAAAATGTTAAGCCCTTGATAATCCCTCTACCAGAGATCTATCAAAATGTTCACATAAGTGTTCCGACTAATAACCATAAGGTTATCTAGTCCCCGATTGCCCAGATCGTAACCAAGTATGTTTTAAAACGTGTTTAAGTGTTCAACTGACACACTAGACCGACCCGACATCCCGTTGGTGACCCATTACCCTAACTAATCAAGTACACATAGATTACACACAAGTTTCAAGCATATAAACACTTAGTTTGTATAAAAAATCTCATTTTTACATCAGAAGGGTCGAACCAGGCAGATAAATCTACCTTCGCCCCTTTTTAAGCCACGTTCGCCCGTTTAATGTCACGTTCGATCGTTTAATGTCACGTTCGACCGTTTGATGCCACGTTCGACCGTTTGATGCCACGTTCGACCGTTTGATCTGATTCGACCAAACTTTTCCCAGGTTCGACCCTGGAATCTCACATTCGACCACCCGTTTGGTCAAATGAGCCCAGGTTCGACCCTGTTAGATAAGTTTCCCTAAAAACGCTTCAAACACATTTGAAACATCGCGAAACATCATCAAACACAGCAGTCAAGCATGAATAACTTATCCCTACAAATCCCATCAATTTTGCCCCAAAACCAGTTTGTTTTAACACTTTCCCAAAATGGCAAAATTATGGAAATGTCACATCATGCATGAATTCTTACCCAATTTAGACACTTTTTGAAATCCTTTCATAATCATCTCAATATGCTCTGTTTAATGTGTTTATGAAAACCCCAATAGTTTTATTAATAATAACAACATGTAACAATCCTTAGATTATCAAAAAATCCCCAAAATACCCATAATATCACCATCTATCTAATTGTAACCCTAAACAACAATAAACCAACATCAATAGCAACCCTAGATCATGTTTCTATCATAGATACAATAGCAAATCATTAAACAACACATAATATCACATAACGCATCATTAACGTATGTTTATTGATATGAAAACCTATGTTTAATGATAAGGTTTAGGTTTAGAAAGATGTTTAAAAGGTTTTTAATCATGAAAACACCCTTAGAACAGATCTGGACATTTAGGATTAGATGAAAACGAATTAAAATGCTTCAAAACGGGTTTAGGATCAAGAACACACTTGAATTCTTGATTAGATGTTGTTGATGGGTTAGATTGTGAAAAACCAGAGCAAAAACTCCTTCCTCAGTGTTAAAAATCGTTTGAGAGTGCTTAGAGACGGCTAGGGTTTGTGAAATGGTGAAAAATGGCAAAGTTTGGTATTTATACTAGGCCACATTCGACCCCTGTCTCTGGTCGAATGTAACCTCCTTCGACCCTTTCACAGGGTTGAATGTACCCTGACTTGGTCGAATGGAATTCTTTCAATTCCATATCCCAGGTTCGCCCTTTTGCTAAGGGTCGAACCAAGACAAATTTCTAGGTTCGCCCACTCGAAGTGGTCGAACCAGGACTTATGTTTTTTCTAGTTTTCCAGTTTGTCGTGTTTAACGCATCCTAACATATGAGCATGCAACCTTAGTCTATGTTTAACATATTTAAGCATGGATAATTATCTACACATCGTTTAAACACATCTATGTATATAATCCACCACACGACAATTAATCTACACATACACTTAATTAGTTTATGTAATTTCACCAACAACGGGACCCGATACTAGTGTATCCCCAAAACGACCCCCAATGATCCTCCAGATCATTGAACCCTAGACAATCCTAAATTGACCCGACTCAACTAACCTAGTTAAGTCCGTTTATAAATGTTCCCCGCTAAGGTAGACTTAGATGTTACTAAAATGTTTAAGCCAAATATGCCGGGTGTCACAGTTATCGGGCTTTCCCGGTACAAAATCCCGCCTTGCTTTCTGATTTCTTGATAACAACTTTAGGAGCCTTAAATATAGACAAATAATACGATGGGAGCGATCCCAAAACCGCTTTTGCAAGAGTAATCCTTCCCGCGAAGGACAAGTTCCTAGCCTTCCAAGCAAAAAGCTTTTTTGGGGGTTTCTCAATGACCGGCCTCCAATATTATGCCCTTTCTTAATTCGCCCCTATCGGTATCCCCAGGTACATAAACAGAAATTTTCTAGCATCACAATTCAGCATGTTCAAAAATCTTCCCACTTCATTCTAATCCACTCCTACCTCAAAAAGCTGGCACTTTCGTTGGTTGACCTTAAGCCTCGAAACTAGAGACAAACATCTCAGGAACCTATTGAAGCTTAATACATTATGCTCCCTTCATTCCCCAATAAATATAACATCGTTTGCGTAAGATGCAAAAGATATGGTCCCTTGTTAGGCAATTGAATACCATGAAATAACCCCAACTGCACAGCTATCTTCGTAAACATTCACACCACCTCCATTGCTATTATAAACAAAAATGAGGATAGGGGATCACCTTGTCTCAGGGCCCATTTTAAATGCAAATTATCCTGTAGACGACCCGTTCACCAAAACCGATCCCGTGCCTGACTTCAAACAACTGCTAACCCATATTAACCAAACCTCATGGAATCTCATTTATTCCAAAACTTTGAGAAGGAATTTCCAATTAAACGAGTCGTAGGTCTTTTGGAAGTCGACTTTGAAAACAAGAAGCTTCATCTTACTCTTCTTTGCCCAGAAATTGTTTCACTAATTATTAGAGGGCAGTCTAAAATATTTCTTCCTCCTACAAAAGCGGATTGGGTTGCTCCAATAATGAAAGGTAATACAGCTTTTAACTTGCTCGTCAAATTTTTTGACAAGATCTTATACGTGGTGGAGACCAAAGAAATTGGCCTCAAGTCCGTGATATCCATGGATCCAAAGTTTTCGGGATAAGAGTCACAAAAGATGGATTACACCCCTTTCTAAAGCTACCGAACTCGTAGAAATATTCCAACATTTTAATAACAACCGATTTAAGATGTTGCCAAAACTTTTTATAAAACTTCAATGTAAAATCGTCGGGGCCGGGAGCTTTGTTTGCATCATAATTCCTAATGGTGTCCCACATTTCTTTTGAGTTAAAACCGGTTGTCAATGCAGCAGCTTGTTGATCCGAAAACAGTTACTAACCCTAAGTTACTGAAAGTGGGTATTTGTCGAATTGGTTCCGAAAAGAATTTCTTAAATCGTTTTCTGTATTCCTCCTTGATAACCTTCGGTTTAGATACCTATTCACCATTAATATTCAGCCCCTGTACTATATTCTGGCCAATTTAACCTTTAAAATTCCATGAAAGTACGCGGAATTTTCATCGACAGATTTTAACCATTTGACCCGAGCCATTTATTGAATGTCTTTGCATGTAAAATTATCTGACACATATGTAAAATTACCTCCCACCATTCTATATTCAAGCATACCAGCTCTGTATATAAAATCGTTGAAACCCGCGACGGCATACGGGTCGAACTAGGAGTTGACTCTTTCCTCAGGTATACAAACATCATTGAAGTCACCAAGAGCAATCCATAATCCCTGTATCTGATTCTTAATATCAACAAATTTATCCCACAGAGCTCTCCTAGTGGCCGGATCATTGGGAGTGTGCACATTCATAATAGTCACTTTCTCCGACACACCTCTTATACAACCAGTCACCAACAGAAACCACTGATCCTTGATTACATCCTCCATAGAAAAAAATCCCAGGGTCCCATAAGGAGACTAAACTACCTCATGCACCATCTGGGAGTTAACCTAAAATCTACTCCAAAAGGACTCGAGAAGACCGCTCTGATGAGTTTGTTGAAGGCAGACAAAATCCACTTTCCACTTTCTCTTCAAATCCCAAACCCATCTTTGTTTCTCCACTCGGATAACCCCCCTTATGTTCAATGACAAGAAATTAATTGAGACATATTCATCTCTGATTCCCCACTTATCATTTTCCTCAAGTGATTTTGAAACCCATCCATCCCCATGCCCAGACTTTCACCGTAGGCCACCGTGTCATCAACCTCTTATTCAAACTCTGACCATTCATCCTCTTCCGAACTTTCATCCTCAGACTCACATCTCCTAAACTTTGAATTAGTGTCTTCTTTGTTACCAACCATCCCTGCTTTTATTTTAACTTTTCTTTGTTTTGCCTCCTCCCCTATCCGCTAAACAGTATCTTCCAAATCGAAAGTATCAGAGACTTACTAACTCATTTAGATCCGGGGTTTTATACTTTTGGGCCTCCCTATTAGGCTGTCTAGAGTTTATGTTATGGTCCCCATCATCAGACACGGACCCAATAAACCTAGTCTTTAAAAAATAAACATTACCCGGCCCATTGAAACTCTGACCCACCATTTTCTATTCTCCTACCAACGTCCACAGGTGGGTCCATACCGCACGAATCCCGTTCATTCCTAGAGACCTACTCCACGTCATCCCATGCATGGAATAATTAACCAGCCTTGGGGACTGTATGTTCATATTCCCCATGCATGACCCATCACCTTTTGACCGATCATTTTTCCTCCTGCTTTCCCGGCTTCTAACCACCACTAATCTCACCACCGGAGCTATCGGAACCTCCGATGTATCATTATTCTCATCCTCACCATAACCACCACCGATTTTAATACAGTTTTAGACGCACCCGATTGTATAACTTCACCTGGAGATAATTTTGGAACAGCAGGGGACCATCCACTGTCAAATTCCTCCACCCATACCCCTCATTTCTGGTCTCTCCATATTAATATAATTCCCGTCACAATTTTCTTCCCACTAGGAACCGCTATCACCATCACATTCGAGGACAAAGCTAAATCATCCTCTGATGCCTTGGAGTTCACTATTAACCTTCCACACTTTCTCTAATCCGATTAAAAACATGGTTATCCCATAAACATAACATCACTCTAGTGACTTTTATCCATGCTAATCTTTCACTAATGTTCATCATACCGTCCCACACATACAATCTTGTAAACCAAATGGACCACAACTCAAACATATCTTTTAAGAACATGTCAGCCTCCTCCTTTGAAATACAGATCAACACAACCTTCATCCCTCAAAGATATCTTGCTTGTAACCCGGTAACTTTGGCCTCGGATATGAAATCATGAAAACCTTCGAGCTGTTCAAACTCCTTGACTTCCCTATGAGAGACTTAAATTCCCAATTCCTTTTCACTTTTGTGACCACCGGTGGTAAATCTACACCAAACCACAGACCTCTCCCTTGTTTCTCATTCATCACTGCCTCCCTGAATAATCTCGGGTGTACTCCCAAAAGCACCACCTATCCCTCCTTGAACAACATCACCTCTACTATTCTCTATGATAATAATACTTATTTATTATTTTCCTTATTTTACATGTTAATCTAATTAATACAAGTCTTCTATTTTTTTTCTTTAACTCAATTGTATACGTCTTAAACGGATAAATTAATCATCGTACTCGCTAAAATTCATACTAGTGTAGATTATCTTTTTTTTTTTTTTTTTTTTTTTTTTTTTGACTTTCAGCTTCATTAACAACGCTCAAAAGTGGGCCTTGAAACGAATGCCGATGCCAAACAATTACAACATATACATTGGGTATTTGCACTACTCACTCCAAATAATATACTTAAACCTCGACCTATCTTTCAACCAAAAGAACGTCTTCGACTTGACATTCGCCACTATGTCCCTAGCCTTCACATTCTTCATATTATGCAATCTATCATTCCTACTTAACCATAATGCACCATAACGTGACAATGATAATACTTTGTAGGATCTTCTTCTGTGACTTGTCTTTGGTTATTGATTTGTATAATTCCAAACAAACCCGAACATCAAAGACAAAAATTGGGGGTAACCTACACCACCAACCAATCGCATACCAAACCTGTTGGGCCATCAAGCACGTTGTAAAAAGGTGCTCAGTTGAATCTGTAGCTTCCTCACATAACAAATAAATGAGTGATCCCATTTGGGCCATAGGGAGCATTATTGTGGATAGCATGTAATATGTACGGTAATTTTGTAGCATATAAAATAAATATCAGATTAGGTTAGTCGGTCTAACCCAATTAATATATAGGTTGTGTCCAGAGTAGAATGAACATTTGGTTTTGTAAATGAGTCATGTTTAGGTTGCACTTTTGCAACAACCTTTTGAAATTGAAATTCAAATACGTAATTGTAAGTTTAACCCATCAACTTAGTTATAACTTTATTAAAACCCACCTAGACAGTGATGAAGTTTGAAGATCAAATCGCGGGGGGGGGGGGGGGATTCAGTTTTTTCGTACCGGTAGAGGCCGGAAGATTAAATCGGTGGGGTCGGACTCAACCCATATAAAATTACCTACGAAAATCGCAAATTTTCACCATTGAGCCAAAAAAACCGGTAGGGGGTCGGGGCACCATCTGGCCCTCACTAACCTTCTTCACTGCATCTCAACATGTTCATGGCTGGTTTATAACTCTAACTCATAACTATTTATCGATGCCTGTCACTACAAGAAATTCGAGCATTAGCCGCAATACCAATACTAGCGATATGGAGGTGTTTGTTTTTACTTTGCAATAGGTAAAACATTTGAGGATCAATACCTCGTTAAAGATTGTCTTTTCCTACATAGCTAGTGTTACACATCACACAAACAAAGTTTCATCCCAAAAGACATGGATAAAAAGAGAACCAACGTGATCAAGAAAAGTTAACGGGCATCAAAGTGTTCAAATCCCATTGGCACAAGTAGAAAGTATGTGACACATCACATTTAACTAAAATTATAAATAAATTAGAGCCAGGTGGCATTATACTATATTATGTTAATTTTAAATAGGTGGAGAGCTATAATTATGGAATAAGATCAACAGAATTTTGATAACTACGCATTAATAACATAGGTTGCTGCCTCTATAAATAAACTCACTGGTTTGGTAAACATGAACATCATAAGCTATCATGAAAAGTCTAGTCTCACTTACCTCTCTTTCATCACTCTCATTCACTTGTGATTCCCTTTCCAAGCCCAAAACACAAAAGTTTCAAGTAAGATCCCAAAGCTTTAGAGATGAAGGTACACTGACTAAATTTACTTAAAACAATTTTTGAAATTGAGTTATGTGTTCAAGTTTCTAGCTTTGATATCCAAAACCTAATCTTGTTTTTGTTAGGGATTAATATGCTTCACATATATACATGTAAACAACTTGTAGTTATCCAATTTGTAGTCTAAAGTATATTTTTCGGTTTGAAACCATTTTGTTTTTACGTACTAGGAATATGTGATTCGCTAATTTACATCGGAAACTTTAGGTATTACTACTAGAGAAGAGTTGTTCTTATCAGTGGCGAAGCTTGTGGTGAAGCTTGACCCGAAGGTTCGGGGGTCGGAAGTCACTAGTTTCGGGGGGTCGAAAACCAGTTTCGGGGGGGGGGGGGGGGTCGAAAACTAGTTTCGGGGGTTCAAAACCCTATATTTACAAAATTTTCTATACGAATACTATATAATCGGAACTTCTGCACAAAAATTCGGGGGAGTCGACCGCCCCAACTAAGCCTCGCCACTGGTTCTTATGTGATATATATGACAGACTTTTACTGTTCTAGACAAAATATTATCTATCTATACTATATTATAAAACATTTCCTAATGACTACTTAAATTTTAAGAGTATAAGTCTAAATGCTTAAGATACAACACATAATGTATACAATAATTGCTTTTTAAAGGTAAATATGTCTTTAAAACACCATGTTTAATTAAAAGAAAGTCAAGAGTTATGAGATGTTTATGAAGCCTCATGACATTCAATATTATAATTATTTTTTTAATAACCCAATTAAACTTATTAAATAAAAAACATATTAAATAAAAAACAATTTATGATGCTATATGTTTGGTTATAACTTTTATATAGAGTTAGGTACTTTAAAAAAGTTAAAGTTTTATAAACTTAACCATACTATATAGAAGTCGATAAATCAAGAGTGAAAGTTGTGCTTTTTAATGATGAGGTAACGATTTGAATTCTGAAATTATTACGTTATAATCATACACATAAACATGCCTAATTTGATCTAAACTATATGATCATCGAATTCGACAACCAAAGAAGAAAGCTTCTATTTATAATGAATTTCAAACAAAGATATTAAAACATATTCATGTAATAATGATTAGGTTCATAATACGTATATTGTGTTATATTGTACTCTACAAAAAAAATTTCGGTTACAAAATTTCGGTTACACCCGCTGCAACTTAATAGTTAAACAGAATGAAGATTTGAAACTAAGATATTGAGCAGCCTTTTATTTATCTTAAAGGTTTGGTGGTTTTGCACTACAATTAAACATGTTTTTTTGTCTACCACCAAATATTCATGCAAGTTATACCTAACCAAAATAATCACGAAGGTTATAACTGATAATCAATCAAGTTATACCTGATAATCACGTAAGTTATCAACCCAATATTTAAAAAAAAAACTATGAGTAATTATGGTTGGTAGACAAAATCGGCTAGTGTCACGTGTCGCGTTTTGAGTCCTTCGTATCCTTTGTATGTTAAGGAGTTTTTGTATGTCAAACTTCCTATATATCTATATATAAAGAGAGAGAAACAGATTATTATATTATGTGTTTGTAACCCTAATTTTGTTTCTAACAAGTGTGTAGCGATTTGCTTTGCCTAGGTACTAATAGGATCCTGTTTGTTGGTTATTTGAGTCGTCTTTAAGTTTTTTTGTCGTCATGGGTTTTGTATATTATTTTTTAATTATTAAAAAACATAAAATGGTTTTTATATATCTAATTTCATATATACAAGAAAAAACGGTTCCAGCTTAAATCAGTGTATACTTTGATTCTTTTCTTTCTAACATGTTGGTGAAACTAGAGAAGTTAGCCCTATATAAACTGTTTTAACGTTGAAATTAAGTATAAATAAAAAAAAAAATTCAGTGGGAGACCTATAGCTAGGTGTATATGAACATGATGCCCAACCATATTGCAACATCCACAACCGTTCTAGAGAATGAGCCAATGAGGCAAGTAATACGTCTCCTCTAGATTATGTTGGTTTTAGCGCGGACTAACTGTTGGTTCTATATGTAATGCATAATTTAACGACATGGTTGACATCATATGATTCTATAAGGTCATAAGGTCATACACAACGGTGCAAACGAGCTGAGCCGAGCCAAGCCTGAGCTTGAGCAAGCTTGAGCTCGAGCTCGATTAACTTATAAGAGCTCGAGCTCGAGCTCGGTTCGGTTCGAGCTTTGTCTTTAAAGCTCAAGCCTGGCTCGTTGGTGGTTTCTCAAACTCGAGCTTGGCTCAGCCTCGGCTCGTTTAGTGTTTATTTGCTAATATATTAAATAAAAAAAATATAAATAATATAGGCTCGTTTAGGCTCGATTGCTCGATAAGTCTAAAGCTCGGATCGGTTCGTTTACTAAGCATCTTTAAATGTGAGGTAAATATTATAAAATATTAATAAAACTAATAGTATACTAAGGCTCGATGAGCCTGAACAGCTTTATATGCCAAGCTCGAGCTCGGGCTCGATAAGTAAACGAGCTTTGTTTTAGGCTCAAGCTCGACTCAGACTCGATAATGCTCGGCTCGTACCTTTTTCTCAAGCCGGTCTCAAGTAGCTCACAAACTGCTCGGCTCATTTGCACCGCTAGTCATACACATTCAATGAGTTTGACAAAAATGCAGATATGTTTAATACATTTTGACAAGATCCGGGTTTTTAGTGTTCATGGTCCACATCGTCCGGTCGACATTTGGCACTACTTAAATAATTTGGTAATTAATTTTGTACATTTGCATTATTTATTTTCTTCATACATTTTATATTTATAACACAATACCCCAAACATATTAATAAATATTCTAGATTTTTTTTATTTTATAAAATATATAGACAAATGAAAACAAAATTAGTGTGACTAATTGAGTAAGGGGTGGCGGCGCAGCTTGTTATCCGCTTTTCCGCTATCTTGATGTAATTTGTAATGTTTTTTTATTTAAGGGGAAATGGAATTTAATAATTCCAACTTTGGGGGGTTGGAAGGTAGCAGTCCCAACTTGAAAGTTGTAAGATAACAGTCCCAACTTGTCATGTATTTTATTTTGTAGGTCCCAAACTAACTGATGTTAACTTTTTCTGTTAAATGCTGACGTGGATTGCCACGTGGCGTCTGACGTGGCCAATCTGTCCCACTTGGCAAAAAAAACATGTGGGCCCACAATGAAGGTGTCTTTTTTTTATTTAAGTTTTTTTTATCAATATATATATATATATATATATATATTATACACATACAAACACACACATATACACACTTTTATCTCTCTCTCTCTGTCTGTGTACCACCCACCGCCACCACCACAACCATCACCACCAACCACCTGCCACCACAACCAACTACCCGCCGACCACCACCGTTCACCCCCCACCAAAAACCAATACCCGTCACCAGCTTCGTCTTGTACTTCGTCTTGGATCAACTTTTATTGGAACGAGACCCAATCGATGGGCGAGTACTTTGTCTTGTACCACCAACCACCATCGCTGGTCATCTTCTCCAACACCGTGGAGCTTGTCATCTTCTCCAAAATTAGGGCTTTTTCCCAAAATTTAGGGTTCGTTGTTTCTGTTTTCGTTTTCGCTAATAATCAGACATAAACCCTAATAATCTACTACCTGCAACCATTCGTTCTGTTTTCCATTGACGCCGGTGACCGAAGAGCTGGTTGGGTCTGCTTCAATTTATGATGTTATGGTAAGAACTAAGAACCCTAAATTTTTGGAAAAGCCCTAATTTTACAGGTGGTTGCTAATTATGGGGTTGAGGTTGAGGGGAATGGTGGTGATGGGTGGTTACAAAGGTGTAGAGAGGTGGGTGGGCTTTGGTTGGTGGTGGCGGGTTGGTGCAGGTTGTGGGTGTCGTCAGATAGAGGGAAAACAAAGGAGGAAGAGGGAGGGTAGACAGAGGGTAGAGTGGTGGTAGTGCGTGTCGTCGGAGATGGTGGTGGAGGACGGTGGTGACAGGCGGTTGTGGGTGTGTTCACCCTCTCTCATCTATTTCTCTCTCTACGTTTTCTCCCTCTTTCAATTGTATAAAAGAATTATATATATATATATATATATATATATATATATATATATATATAGGTTTAGGTTCCTGTACAAAGGACATTTTTCGTACAAAGTGTGAGAAGTCTATGTAGTCATTGTGTTTAAACTTTTGGCTATGATGTTTTTTATTCCTTTGCATTGTATTATATAGAAAAACACCAAATGTAACAATTTAAAACACAATCAAATGTATTCTAGACATGACATTTAAAACACGCTGATTACTTTCTTCGTATGGTGTTTTAGATTGCATGTCTTGAATACATTAATTAGTGTTTTAAATTGTTAAGTTTTGTGTTTTTTCTATATAATACTATGCCAAAAGAATATAAAACATCATGCCTAAAGTTTAAAACACAATGCCTATATAGACTTCTCACACTTTGTACGAAAAATGTCTTTTGTACAGGAACCCCACCCTATATATATATATATATATATATATATATATATATATATATATATATAATATATATATAGGAAAGTTAATTTGAGAACACCTATATTTCGTGCGAACCGTGAGAACGGCATCTAAAACCATTCAAATTCCAAATTTCTTTTTACACTTGTCTTTATTACTAAAATTCCATCTCAAAAACACAAATTACGCGTAAAAATTCAAACGTATACGAAAATAATTTATTTTTACACATGTGTAAATTTACTGTTTATACATGTGTAAACTGTTTCATTTACACATGTGTAAAAAGTTAATTTGAAAGTGTTTTTACAAGAAAAGATGAATTATTTGGAAAGAAAATTCATTTATTAATGTTGTATTTTGATTATAATGAGGTTTGTATTAAAAAAATTTGATTTTGATTGATTTTTTTACTTGTTCTCACGGTTCTCACAATATTTAGCGTTCTCAAGATAACACTCCCCTATATATATATAATTCTTTTTTATTATTATTAAAAGTTTTTTATAATTAAAAGTTTTTTTTAAATTAAAAAAGCCAAGTGGACAGATTTTGCCACGTGGACTGCCACGTGGCACTTAACAGAGAAAGCTAACTGAGGTTAGTTTGGGACCAACAAAATAAAATACATGATAAGTTGGGACTGTTATCTTACAACTTTCAAGTTGGGACTGTTCCCTTCCAACCCTTCAAAATTGAGATTATTAAATTCCATTTCCCCTTTATTTAATGAAGAAATTATAATCCCAAAAAAAAAAATTACGTAAAAAATAAAATAAAATAAAAATTGAGTAATCTTACCTTCAGTATGACATTTTAACCTCTTACCGGGTGTGTTTGGTGCCAAAATCCCTAATGGGTTTTCCCATTCTATCACTCCATCTTGGTCCAGTAGTATTGCAATATGCAACCAGAAAAGAAAGACTTCTACTTGTTTTTCTCCATAGAAAATCAAGAACAACCAGAACCACATACACCAACTTATTGTTCTAATTTTCTAGAATAAAAAGGACTTTTTGGAATATTGAAGAAAGGTTTCTTCAAGTCTACTTATAGAATGAGGTTGGTGTCATCGACTTATTCGTGTTGCGTAGAGGCATTCCTAAGAATTTACGTGTCATATATCCGAGCCATTAAAAAATATGCACCTTAAGTTTTATAGAATTAAATAATTTAAATTAAATTTTATGTAAGAGATCAAAGTCATAGCAGTAAACATTGCAATTAGCAAAATCAGAGTATTATAGTGGGTATCGAGCCTAAGAATGTGTTATGGTTAACAACTTAGCACATTTTGAATTTAAAAAAAAAAAGTACATGCCGAATTGCCGACCATTGGCTGGAGTTTTGTTAAGCCGTTTCAAAACTCATTGTACCATTTGCTAAAACTCTTTTGATATATGGTAAAATCTTCAAGACCAACATCATTGCCATGTTGGCAACCATAGTCATTATGGCAATTATTGTAGAACTGTATTGTGTACGCTTTGAGTCTTGCACGCACACATTTATAAAGCTAGGTTCATTTTAAAATAGGGTTTTAGTGCGAATTAAAAGAGAAAAAACCTATTATTAGTTGTTCGTGTATTTTAAAAATTGTACTTTTTATGTACAAATTTGTATGTTACGTATATATAAAAAAGGGTCATGTTATTTACACCGTAGGGAGCCCTCTGCGGCCTGTAGAGGCTTCTATGACTCGCAGAGGTGTCAGAGCATTGAAAAACACACACCCCTATACGACTCGTATAGGCCTCTACGAGTCGTATAATTTTGTTGCCCTAAAAACCTAACCCTTCCACGATCCGTAGAGGCCTCTACGGGCCGTGTATATATGTGTCAGTCTGAACATTCAATGTCCAGACTGCACTTACAGGTTTGTCAGCTGAGCTCTACGACCCGTAGAGGCCTGTTTAAATAAATTTTGGGGTGGTGCAAATAAGAGGCGCCTATAAAAAAAACCTATTAAAGTAATTTGTTATATGTCTTTTAACGTTAACTTTTGGCTACAAGTGTGCAAGTTATGTGTAGTTAATATATATACACATAACTTGCAGTGTGTAGGTTCTATAAATAATCAAATTTGTTCATATTTTTGTGTTTAATTTCAAGATAAATGAATAAACATTGAATTTCAACAAATGTAAAATTTGTAAGATTTGAATAAATACATTACTTTTATTAATGGTCTTTGTGTTCTTACATTAATTTTCTTTAATCAAATAATAAGTAGTTCACTTCCTTTCCTTTTAACTTTACCAACAAGACATTACATTAACTAGTGGGTTTACCCGCGTGTTGCGACGGGATCCAAAATAACTTGTAATATGCTAGCAGTTTTCCTACTGCGTATTGCAGTGAGTAAATCCTATCGACAAACATGTATTCCTTAAAGTTTGGTTCGTATTGGTCGACTTATTGTATAAAGTTCTTAGAAAATATGTAAAAGAAAACACGGACAAAATAATGAAAAAAACATATATAAGAAATAACAAAAAGCTTAAAAACTAAATAACTAAATAAATAAAATAAATAAATATACATAAAGAATATACAAGATTACAAGTGTTGGCTTACCAACATAATAATCGATAGAGCAAGACTACAAGTGTTGAACAATATCATTCGATGACAACTTCCAAGATAAATAAAGAAAATAGTGTGATAAGGCAATGGTATGAGGGGTTTTAGAGATTAACTTGAGTGGTGTTGATTTTAATTCATCATTGAAGATGAGAAAAGGAAAATGTGAGGCATTGAATCTCAAATTGAATTCATTAAAGATGAGAAAATCAAAAGGTGAAGCAAATAATAATAGAGATGACCTGCATTAGTCATTTGTACAATTGTAATTAAATGTTGCACATAGGGGCATAAAGGGAAGGATTTGACAAAAAGATAATTGTTTACCTTATGGCCTTTTGTATGACATCTTAAAATTGACATGAAGTGACTATTTTAGCTATCTCTCCTCCTTTATCATGTAGTTTAGAAGTTTAGATTAGTCTTTTGATTTAAACCTCCTCTGTACACACAAACACAAATAATATTATTGGGGTAACGGCCTTGTTTTTTTGGCTATAGGAAGTTCATATATACGACATGGTGGATGCCAACCTTGGTGTGTTAAGAGCAAGAACGGAACAGGTGATGAACTCTGAGAAGTTGAAATATACAACACACGAAAAAATAAATAATATTGGGTGGAAATATAACTCGTTAAACATTACTGACTACGACACACGAGAGATGAACGGTTATGCAGCCTCCATGACGGAAACCATGGAGGTTGTTGGTTTAGTCGGCCGCTCATTTGGCCTTGTATTTCTCTTTGGTTCGCTTTTGATATTTGCTGTGTCTCTCCTCGTTCATTTGTATATATAGTTGTGAAAGGATCATTGACTCAATAAACACCCATACAC
Source organism: Ambrosia x helenae (assembly GCA_030844895.1). Taxonomy (NCBI): domain Eukaryota; kingdom Viridiplantae; phylum Streptophyta; class Magnoliopsida; order Asterales; family Asteraceae; genus Ambrosia; species Ambrosia x helenae. Next base: position 118,364,328 of record CM061231.1, on the reverse strand, counting down.
ATGAAGAAATGCATGCATCTTAGTTATAATAATTGTTGCTTCTCATATACCAAAGTGGGTTCTGAATTAACCAAATCCAGAAGTCAAAAATAAATGTCGACTAAGTAGTTCTGGTTTAATTTTGTATGGCGGTTAAAGCTAGGTTTTGGTTAAGCTTGTAGCTGCCGCCTCTTTAGTCTTTACTAGTGCGGTATAAATACCATCCTTACTTAAGATTGTTGTGTACACACTGCTCAACTATCTTTCCATGTTATACAATCGGAATGGTAATGAAAAGTAGATGACTCAGTTATGGGAGCATGATTAGGAAGCTGGCGAGGTTGTCGTGTATGATCACGAGACCATGGGATCATAGAATGGTTCAGGACATAAAGAGGTCGAGAGTAAGAAGGAGCTAGAAGGAGTAGAATCTGAAGAAGAAGCAAAATGAGGATAATGAAGGAAAAACAGGAGGAAAATGAGGAATAAAAAGAGGAAGTAGATGAATGAGGGACATTAGGTTGTTACTCGGAATGTTAAAGATCGACTCATGAAACGTGTAGTGAAAGTAGGACAAGTTTGAGAGTCATAACAAAGATAACCGCTATAAATAGGAGCATAGTTAGTCGATAAAGATACATGGAATGGACTTAGGTGAAAATTTAGCCGCTCGAACATTGCCAAAACACGGATAACACAAAAACCCAAAGTACAAAGTAGTAAATAATGCTGAGAAGAACCCAAGAGTACCGTAAAGAGAAGAAATGATGAAGAATAGGAATAAAAGATGGCAACCAGTTAATGACAAATGCAGCAGTATCATAAGCATCACATTAGTACATCTTTAGTAATCAAGCTTGAAACAACAAAGCATGAGCCACCTCAGAAAGATAGCTAGCCATCCGACCACGCCTAAGCTTAGGAGCACCATCACGCCGAAAATGTTTTGATGGTATATGAGAAAAGATTTTCAGTAAGGGGTTTGGAATGCCAAAATGAATTAATAGCCTGAGATCGGTGAGTCAAATGATAAATTCTTGTGTAATGACTAAAGTCATCAATGAAGGTGATAAAGTATTGAAATCGAAATCTAGATACAAGGTGTCATAATAGATAATATGTAAATGAACAACAGAAGTACAAGGTAATTTAGATGTTTTTGATACACCACAAGCGGTACAATGACTAGTCATGGATTTATTTGGAAACTACAAGAAAGAAAATCTTGATATCGTGGAATAAGACGATATGGTCAAACGGTATCGACACGAACTGATACCAAACGGACAATGGTGATGGTATCAGTATTATCAAAAACTAATAACAATATTCGTTTTCATGGTGTTCAATCGAACACGACTTAACTTTCTCTATTTTTATTAACTAATAAAATATATACAAGTGTAAGGGGAAAGTTATTACCTATTAAGAGTTTTATTGTCCCATTTGATTATATCTATAACAATATTGATGATGTGATACACATAACCAATTCATAGAATACACCTCATGCGCTAACAACTATTATACAACCATGCTTTATTATTTTAGGTAAACTTATAGTTCAGTTAAACATAGTTCAAAATTTTATTCAAGCTAGAAGGATGTTTATGTCTCAGAAATGAAAAAAAATAAAAATAAAATAAATCACCAACATCAAGACCAACAAAAAACATTGTACTTTTGTTTATTTATGTGAACATTGACTATTTAGTCGAACGAATCCACAGACACCATGGCATGGCCCATAGACCCTGATTCAACATAAAGAAACAATTACTTTGGGCCCATCATGGCCAGCTTCACTCTTTTGGTCCAATAATGTCATGAGCCCTTTCAACTTTTTTTTTATTTTTTATTTTTAACGGCCAACAAATCAATCTCGAACACTTTCGAAGTACCCACTGGACAAAGGAGTACTCCGAGAGTAACCCGGGTCCACCAGTAATTTCACCAGTTCCCTGGGAAAACCCGCCACCAGAAGGCCCACTGCGGTAAAACCCGCCCACCAACAGCATTTTGGTGCCGGTAAGAGTCAAACTCCCCACCTCCTATAAAGAAAGCAAGAAATGTGCCACCCCACCACCATCGAATTGACAACCCTTTCAACTTGTTAATAAAAAGTTTCCCCACACTATTAATGCACTATTAATGCAATGCGACACGTAAAAAATGTGAGTTAATTGTTTTATTACAAGTAGTCACCGACACGGTGACACAAGCATGCATCTTTTTCATTACAATCAGCCCACAACTTTTTCTCTACATCCGACGGCCACATCACATTTTTCTCATTCCGTCTTTATTTCATCCTTCCACCTCATTATCAACTTGTTAAAAAATAAAATTAAAAAGGAGTGCTTAAGTGACAAACCGTGATGGATGAACTGATATTGCCCAAACAACATCAATATTGGTGCCTACATTCGCTTTTTAGTTTTCTTGACGTTCCGATATAAATTTCATCAAAAAACGGAGTTGTATGCGCAATATAATGTCTTTTTGGCTATCATACGCTATATAAGTGTTGGTACCATAGTTACCTAATTCGCGGTTCGCTCCGGTACGGGTACGCGGTTCGGGTACGCAATTCGCTAGAGGGGACGTATTCGGTACGAAGGGGGTAGGCTCATTTCGGTATGAACTGGTACGGTGTACCATTGAGTCCAATACGATATAGAAAATTTGTTTTAAAAAAAATAGCTATTCATAATTTATATTATATATAATGTTAGTTTTATAATTTTTATGTATAAAGTTATAAGTACAAGACCAAATGTAAACTAGTGAAGATAGTGGGGGTTAGATGTTTAAATACCTAAAATAATTTTACACTTTATATATAAAAATCTACTACTTTAAGGACTAATTGTAAACTATTGAAAGAATGAGAGGTTAAAGTGTAAGTTTCTAAACATATCCAACCCTAAAACCAAAAAAGCAGCCGCTATTCTTCTCTGTACTGTTTTCTTCTTCTTCCTGTTTTCTTCTTCTTGTTCTTCCTGATTTCTTGTTACGATTTGAGTTTTAACATGGAGCATCGTACCATTCGATTTCAGTCGCGTACCAGAGACGATCCGGTACGAAACGAATTCCGATTGGGTACAGAGCGATCCAATACGAAATTCGTGACCTTCTGAGCGAATTTGGTAACTATGGTTGGTACCATACTCGTACGTTACGAACCAAACCGATATTGTTCGAAAAATATCAATACCTGTATTGAGATTTGATACGATCATGTCACCCACATAAATGGATCCCACATGTAGCCAACATCCCACGTTCTCAAGCACCACCATTTAGTTTGCACGTAACTTTCTGTTGCATTTCTAATTTAGATAAGTAGCGGTTAGTTTATTTCTTTGATTGCATTGTATGCATATATAAGGCTTTGTGTTATCTACAAAGAGGAAAAGAAAATTGTTGCAAACTTTTGTGTTCTATGTTTAGATTTCTTAGGGCTTGATCTCCTCTTAGGGTTATTATTCTTTGCAGACCCTCTCTAAGGATTAACCTTTCAATATTCGTCTTAACGGTTTTTAATCGATGTAAAATATGTATCTATTGATATAATGAGAGTATCTTATCGGTACTATAACAAACCATCCTGAAATTCGATATCATTAAATTTGTGTATTTTTTTCGCATATTTCAATTGGGATAATATAGCGTGGGTCCCAATAGCTTAAGTTAATAAGCATACGTATTTGCTTTTTTAAGACATCAAGAACTCCTCTTCTTTCTTTTTTATTACCTTTGATTACCTTCCTCACGTATGTATAAGACCGAATCCATTATATAAAATAAATGATAAAAACTAATAATGTCATTTCCACTTGATTGACTTGAATATATTTAAAAACTAATTTCCAATTTGTAACTCTTACGACATTGGTTATAAGTTGAGTCATAATTTCCACTTGAGTATAATATCTAACTTGAGATGGTTCGTTGAATGGAATCATGTTAACCTTCCGTTTCGGGACCGTTGAAAGGGAATTGTATTCTAGTTTAGTAATCTCGTTAACTTAAATAAGCGTGTACTTAATCCGATGACCGATGTTACTAATGAACTGACCGACATACACTAGTTTGGACCTGAGGCATGTGACTCCTTAACGTCAATTGGCTTATGTCTAACGTTTACCTTATTTTGGTCTCTGGCGTGGTTTAGTCTTACAAGACACTCCTAACATAAATAAAAAAGGAATCAATTGTTATAAGCTACCAACTGGCCTTTGGTTTAGTGGTATGAATGTGTTGAATAAGGTTTTGTCTTTTTAAATGGTGAAAGATCAAATATCATAGATGAGCTGTCAAAAAGAAAAAAGCTATAAGCTAATAAAACAAACATGGGTTGCCATAAAGTGGAATAAAAATATAGAATCCATCATAACCTATTTAAAGTGTTTTGTTGAGTTGCCTCTTATATAAATGCTCATACACTTGAGATCTAAGGTAGCGTTTGGTATGATGGAATGAAAGGGGGAATGGAATGGACCATTACAAGGTAATGAAAAATAATGTGTTTGGTTGGCTAAAGGAATGGAATCACCCATTCCACAAGGCATTCCATTCCCTCAAAACCATTCCATCCACCCCCCATATTTTTTTTTCATTCCATCCCCATTCACCCTTTACTAACAAAAGCATAACTCACCATCACCACCCACCACCACTATCGCCACCACCCACCACCACTATCGCCATCACCCACCGCCGCCACCGCCACCCACCACCGCCGTCACCACCCGCCGCCACCACCACCCACCACCGCCGTCACCACCCGCCGCCACCACCACCCACCACCGCCGTCACCACCCGCCGCCACCACCACCCACCACCGCCGTCACCACCCACCACCACCGCTACCAACCACTACCTTCACCTACCTACCACCGCCACCACCCACCACCACCGTCAACACCCACCACCGCCGCCACTCACCACCGCCACCAACCACCACCACCGCCACCACCCACTACCTTCACCCTCCCACCACCGCCACCACCCACCACCGTCACCCACCCACCACCGCCGCCATACAAAACCACCCATCGCCACCGACCACCGTCATCAACCCACCGCCACCTCCACCACCTACCACCGTCACTCACCACAATTTCCTTTACCCACGACTACCGCCGCCACCCATCACCGCCGTCTCCTCCATCCACCTCCGCCACTACTCACCATTGTCACCCACCCACCATCACCGCCATCCACCTCCACCCATCGCCACCGTTGCCGCCACCCACCACCGTCGTCGCCACCACCTATCACCGCCGTCGCCATCCACCACCACGCTACCGCCACACACCACCACCTACCATCACCACCACCACCGCCATCCACCACCGCCACTACTCACCATCGTCACCCACCCACCATTACGACCATCCACCTCCACCTTCCACCGTCGCCACCACCGCCACCGACCATAGCCGCCGCCCACCACCGCTGCTACCGCCACATATCACCAACCACCATCACCGCCACTGACCACCACCCACCACCGCCACTAACCATCGATTTTATTCATTCGTTTTTTCTTGTCTATCCAACAACACAAAGTAATGTTTTGTTTCATTCCCACATGGCAACCAAACAAGACATGGAATGGTAATGATCCATTCCATTACCTTGTCCATTCCATTACCTCGTCCATTCCATTCCCCCATCCATTCCATTACCCCATACCAAACAGACCCTAAGATATTACTTGAATTTGATAACTTACGACTTAATATTATAATTGTTAACCGAAGTACCTTATACTTAATTCTGTTGTATATATATATATATATATATAGGGTTGGGTTATTTTGAGAACCATAGTGAGTTGTGAGAACTATAGGAACCATTCTAGACCATTGATCTTGTGAAACCAATGGTTAAGATTACATCTTAACATTTTTGTCTTCACATGATACCCTTTTGTCTTCACATGTGGATTAAAAAATAATAAAGTACAATTAAGGGTTTTTATGTAAAAACACATAGAAAGAGAAAGAAAAAAATATTATAATGAATATATTAATTTTTATTTAATTATTTAAAATATAATATTTTTTTAATGTATTTAATTTTTAATTTCTTAACTTTTTTAAAACAAATAATCAGATAAAGTTGACGAGGATGATTTACACTGGTGTAATTATTTTACACCAATGTAATCTACGATACAAAATTCGTATTAAGCCAGTGTAATTATTTTACACTGATGTAATTATTTTACACCAGCGTAAAAAACAAAACGAAACATATATACAATCATATTACACCAATGTAAATGCCCACAACATCAACAAAAAAATGTATTACATCAGTTTAAGTCAAAACAAAACTTCTATACATTCATACTAACACAAAAAACCAAACAAAAAACATCTACACATTCGTATTACACCGCTGTAAATGCCCCTAAAACATTAACAAAATGTGCATTACATCATCATCATTTATAAAAAACAACCCAAAACATTTGTAAAAAATATCATACTAAAAAATCATACTACACATGTTACAAAAATTTTATAAAAAATATACTACACATTATTGTTAAGGAAAAAAAAACCTGCTGCTGCATCTACAACAAACCGATCATCATCCATCAAAAACCTTCATCTTCTTCAAAACATCATCATCTTCACATCATCTCCCTATCATCATCTTCACATCATCTCCCTGCCAAAACCCCCGCTACACAAAAACCCTGCTACACAAAAACACTAGTGTAAACCCAAAAAAACAACACCTATAATCTATACATTCGATATTACACCGGGGGTAATTATTTACATTAGTGTAAAAAACCCCCAAAACAACATATATACCACAAACTTCTACAGAAAATACACTAGTGTAAAAACCAAAACTACAAAAAGATCTATACATCAAAACCTCTACAAATTTCATATTTTACACTGGTGTTTTTACATCATCATCATCATAAAATAATAATAATAACAGAAATAATAATAATAATAATAATAATAACAGAATAATAATAATAATAATAATAATAACAGAAAATAATAATAATATTAATAATAATAATAACAGAAATCATAATAATAATAATAATAATAACAGAAATAATAATAATAATAATAATAATAATAATAATAATAACAAAAATAATAATACTAATAATAACAACAGAGGGTTAATAAACAAAAAAAAATAATAATAATAAAGGGATACCTGATCGGAAAAAACCACCGGAAAACCCCCACCACCGTCCTCCGCCGCTCCTCCGCCATCTCCTCCACCCCCCTCCACCCCCTCCGCCCCCTAACCAACCAAGAACCACCCCTTCCCCGCTTCCAGATCTGTTCAGATCCAAAACCCACCACAAAAAAAACCCCAACGCAGACCCCCCTCCGGTCTCCCTCCGGTTCAGATCCAAAAACCCAGCACCCGACGAAGCACCACCCCTCTTCTGTTCGCACCCCCACCACGAAGCACCACCCCTCTTCTGTTCGCACCCCCACCACGAAGCACCGCCGCTCCTGTTCGGACCCCCTACAACTCGTCGCCGTCAATGAGAGAGAGGGAGGAGTGTGTGTGTGTGAGAAAGAGTAGAGAGAGAGAGGAGTGTGACAGAGAGAGAGAGAGAGTAGAGAGAGAAAGTAGAGAGAGAGAGGATTGTCTGATTATAGAGAGAGAGAGAGTATAATGTTAATTTAAAAAAAAAAGAGTAATATATAATGGGTGGGGTGGGGGTGGGGGTGGGGTGGGGATCAATTACTTTTTTACCCCTTAATATTATATTCATAGGTTGCATATGTGTCAGCTTCTCATTGCACCATCCTAGTTCTCAAGTTCTCTCAACTCATGAGGGTTCTCACATGAACCCATTCCTATATATATATATATATATATATATATATATATATTATATATATATATATATATAGGGTAGAGTTATGGTACAAAGGGTGTGTTTTGTGAGAAGGGTAAGAAATAAATGTATCCATTAGATCATATAGATGAATGGATGAGATTAAATGAGTGGCAAACTTGTAAATTATGTTATGATCTTATTAAATAAACATATGTTGTAGGGGTATATTTGTAAAAAGACTCATATTTAATTAAAACCCCAACAAACAAAACCTCCTAACTCTCATTAATGGAGGCTGAATTAGTGGAGATTCCTTCGAAGTTGTAGCCAACAATTGGAAACATATTGTTTTTTTGGAAGGCATTGGAACGGCATCTGCATCTATTATTATTATTATTATTATTATTATTATTATTATTATTAACGGCCTATACCCGATACAAACTCTCCAAAAAAAAACCAAACTCTCACCCTAAAAAATCATTTTTTATGTGTTTTATATTTATATGATAGTTAAAACATGATAGTTAAAACACTAGGTTTATTTGATAGTGTTTAATGGTTATTACATCAAGTATTGTGTTTTATGCGTGTCACATTTGTTTAATATTAGTTTAAAACACAATGGGTTTAGAAGGATAGTTAACATAACACAATGGGTTTAGATGGGGTAGTATTGTGTTTTATCATGATATGGTATTTGGTTGTGTTTTATGTTCATATTTGAGGCGTTGTGTTTTACGTTCATATTTGAGGCGCTGTGTTTTATAATGATAGAGTGTTGTGTTACTGTTATTTTCATAAAATCTAGGGGTTTCTAAAACACATGGATTGCTTGAACACAATAGAATTATCCATCTCAATATATGGACAATTACTGAGAAGAAAAAATATGTTCATTGATTAATGATTTGAATGATATCCCTATAATCTCTCACATTGATTAAATATTTAAATTTTCATAAATCTTGAATAGGTATATAATTACCCTAATGCCCCTAAGACTAAACTAAAACTCTGACAAATGTCACTCTCACAGGCCTTCTTACCCTTCTCACAAAAAGAGGCTTTTGTACCGGAACCTCTACCTATATATATATATATAGGGTAGGGTTAGCATACAAAAGAGGTGTTTTGTAAGAAAGGTGAGAAGGAAAAATGACCATTGGATCAACTTAATGGAGGGATGAGATAATAGTAGTGGCAATTTTGTAATATGTGTTATAATAATATTAGATAAATTAAGATTGTGGGGGTAGATGTGTAATATTACACATCTTAATTAATAAAATCTATTTAATTCACTTAATAATTCATATCTCTTTCCAATCTAATTTAATTTGCCTCTTTCTCTTTCTTCCTCTTTCTTCTCTCTCTCCACACGATTATTCTTTTTTTTTCTCCTCTTTCATACGATCGATAATATGATTGGTTCAGCGGCTGACAAAGAAGATTCTTGGTATTGTGTTTTAGCTTCTTGGAATGGTGTTTGATGGAAAGTCGTATTTTTATTTTTTAGATGTGTTTTCAACTTTAATTTGTTTGCTGTTGAGTTTAATGTTTTTATGTTTTATATGATAGTGATAAAACACATTGTTAATCAGATCGATGTGTTGGAGTGAAAAAGTTGTGTTGTTGTTTATGTGTTTTAAGTTTAAAACACAGTTTTATGTACAAAAAAGTTTGTATTTTATGGGAAAAGTCTTATTGTTCTTGGTTGTGTGTTTTATGTTTAAAGTTAATTGATAAAACACAATGAATAATCAAATGTCACTTTTATCTGGTAAAACACAATACTGTGATCTGGGTATGTTGTCCATGAAGATAAAACACATAACGATGAGCACCTGGTAGATAATGATGAGCACCTATCCTTAAATGAATATACATACGCCATTTTATTGACGTGAAATACTATCTCGAAAAAAAAGAATCTGGTAAATAATTAAAAAGTAATTTAGACATAGTTGATAATGATGAGCACCTCTAAAAAATCATTACACGTTAGAGATTTAAAAAAAAAAAAAAAAAAAATGTGAACAAGATATGGATGATTATGGACAAAAAATACCTCTTAATTCAAATGCTTTAAATTAAATTGGCCATAAATCTCTCATTTTGACTAAGAGGTTGATTTTTTATAAACTTAAAAAAAATAGTGTATTTACTTTATTGCCCTTCTTATTAAATTAAAACTTTGCCACGTGTCACTCCCACATGCCTTCTTACCCTTCTCACAAAAAGAGGTTTTTGTACCCTATATATATATATATATATATATATAGTAACAGTAATAAGAGTATTATATCAGTGACGGATGCATAAAATTTGTGTACTGGGACAAAATTTGGATTAGGTTAAAATGACTCGGGTTCCAGTAGTTTGGTAAAAAAATGACAACAAAACAAAATGCGTTGAATGCATAATACCTTTGAAAATTTAGAAAATATAGGTGAGTCTTGAACACTTCTTAAAATTTTTTAAGGGAAACTGAAAATATAGAAAGTTAGAAGGCACACAAGTGAAATTTGTCAAGTCTTTTAAGAGAGACGAAAATTTATTTTGTTTTGTTTCTGTCTGTTTCCTTACGGTGCCACTTTGAATGACAATTTTACCCCAATTCAAAACTCACACACATTAGAACCTAAAAGAATAATGAGATTTAACATGGTAATGATATACCCTCAAATATTGCACATGACCCATCTATACGTCGCGCATAGGGCTATACGCGGCGCATAGGTGGGTGCACAAACTTCTACGCATCATTAAAGTCCATCAGTCACAAGTCTTGTCAGATCTATACGCTGCGTATAGGGTCATACGTGACGTATAAGCGTACACGTGACCAGTAGGAAGGCCACAAACATTCTCATTGTCAAACCATATGCTACGTATGACCCTATACCAATACACAGCGTAGTATAAGAGCAAAGGGTGTGCAGATAATAACAGAAGATATGCTAATACATGGAGCCTTTAACAAACTATGGAGCCTTTAACAAACTATTTTGACTTCTGTTACATGCCTAGGGCTAGGTGGTTCTTTGCCCACCCTTCTTACACTCTAGATCCGTAATGTGTATATATAATCTTAAATACGTACGAAAGACAAATAAGAAAAAAAAATCTAGACGCGAGATCTCACTTACATGTACAAAAAGAGGCATAAACTAAAGATGCTTTAAACCAAACTATAAAAACGCATAACTTAGGACAGACAATACTATACAACGTATTAGGAAATTTGCCTAGTGTTAGAGAGGAAATCCTCTATTGAGTTAGGTTGGGAGTTCAACTTCAAGGGTGTGCAAAAAAAGATGTAAAGAAAAAAGTGTAAGAAATTAGCCGTAAAAAATTAATTTGTTTTAATTATTAGTCTAACTATGCAATTAATATATTTTGTCTATGAGGGGGGACGGGGCGCTATCAGAATTGGTCACGGGTACCACACTAACAGCACGGTAACACTGCCGTCATAGTTGCTGGTAGAGGTCCCGTGAACCAATATCTGGTTCCATCTAACAGGCTCGTAATGTGGCACGGTCCAGACTCTTAGGTGTTTTTAATTCCCTTTTTCACCGTTTTAATGTTTATTAATTGTTTTTTACTTTCAAACGTTCATATTTTGTTACCGTTTAAGAGGGTGTTTGGGATTGCGTTTTGAATCTGATTTTTAGATTATTGCGTTTTGAAAACGCAGATAATCAGTTTTTAGTGTTTGGATTGCGTTTTGAAAACGCTGATAATCAGTTTTTTAGGCTATTAAAACGCAATAATCTATAAGCAGCTCCACCCCTGCTTTTCAAAAACGCATAATCTGTTTTGAATAATCAATCCCAAACACCCCCTAAGTCTTTTTAGTTTATAAAGCACAATACATTCCCACGGTTTTGAATCAAAAAACATAGAAATCATATCAATACTTCAAAAAAATGAGTGACATTGGCGTAGAAGATGTTCAAGTAGTCGTTCCCCCGCTCGAAGTCCACCCGATTTTACACTCAGGCGAAAGTAGCATTGAGTTTCTGACGAACCTTGCACGGCGGGCAGAGGAAGACACAGCAACATCTAAGAAACGATACGTGCCACGTGATCGCGAGGGAGGCCATGCCCGGTTAATGAATGACTACTTTGCTGAAGTACCAAAATACACCGACGCACAGTTTAAACAAAGGTATCGCATGTCGAGACGTCTATTTCTGAAAATTGTAGCAGATGTTGAAGCAAACTTCCCATGGTTCAAAGAGAGCATGGACGGTCGGTTTAGAAGAGTTTTACGTCCATGCAAAAAGTATCTTCAGCAGTGAAACAACTCGCAACCGGTAATCCTCCAGACGAATACGATGAGTATTTATGTATGTCTGAGAGGACGTCGCGTGAATGTTTACAATTTTTTTGCAATGCCGTCATTAAGTTATACGGGGCCGAGTTTTTACGAAGACCAACAAGCCACGACATTGCATGTTTGTATGAAGCACACGAAGAAAGACATCACCTTCCCGGCATGATCGGTAGCATTGACTGCACTCATTTAGTGTGGCGAGCATGTCCTAGGGAATCATGAGGACAATATATGCGAGGCGATCACCAATACCCTACGATCATGCTAGAAGCGGTTGCTTCGCAAGATCTTTGGTTTTGGCATGGATTTTTTGGCCCCCGGTTCACTGAACAACATAAATGTCCTCCAACAATCCCCGACTTTTCTTACCCAACGAAACGGAACGGCCCCACAGTGTCCATTTACTTTAAATGGACAAAGTAAATGGATATTACTTATATAAACGTGGATATTATCTTACCGATGGCATCTACCCAACGTGGTCAACGTTTGTGAAAGCGTTCCGATATCCCACCGACCCTAAGGAAAAGAAATTCGTTAAGGCGCAAGAGTCGGCAAGGAAGGATGTTGAGCGAGCGTTTGGAGTATTAAAGGGGAAATGGGGAATTACCGCACGACCCTTGAGGCCCAAAACCGTTGCTAGGTGTATCGTCATCATCTATACGTGCATGATATTGCACAACATGATAATTAAAGACGAGGGGCATGCAATATCACCGGTCTACATACACGATTCCCCAATCCAACCGTTCTTTGACGAGGAAGCACTTGCAGAGTTGATAGAGTCCGATACACATTTCCGACTTCGAAATGATCTCGTGGAACATCTAGACGGACTTGATCTACTGCATCTCGACGTGAAGGACTCCAGGGGCGGATACACTCACTAACTAGGGTGGGCAGGTGCCTACCGTCCAACCCACGTACAATGCTTGTGTGTGTGTGTGTGTGTATATATATATATATATATAGGTTTAGGATCCTGTACAAAGTACATTTTTCGTGAGAAGTGTGAGAAGGACTAAGAATTGACATGTAGACATCATGTTTTGGATTTAGGAATGATTTTTTAGGTTGTTTTAACTTGAAAAACACCAAACACAACAATCTAAAATACAATACAATGTATTATAGTCATTAAATTTAAAAAATAGCTAAAACACACTACTTAACGCTTAAAACACACTGCTAATGTTCTTAGCATGGTGTTTTAAGTTTTAAGCCTAAAATACATTGTTTTCGGTTTTTAATTGTTATGTTTGGTGTTTTTTATAGGCAAAACAATCCAAAACATCACGACTAAGTTCAAAAAATGATGCCTAAGTATCAATTTTTAATACTTCTCACACTTCTCACAAAAAAAGCACTTTGTACACGATCTTGACCCTATATATATATATATATATATATATATATATATATATTTGATTTTTTTTCTAGTAAGCAAGATTTTTGTAGAGAATGTGTTGCAGGTTCATATTCAAAAGAAAAGGTGAAGAAGATGACCAACAAAAAAAATATTTGTGTTTTTTTATTAAAAAATAGTAGTTTGTCAAAGCTATGGGTGAGTGGTAGTAAGTGACAGCTATCTTTAAAGGTATTTAAATAATTTAGTATAACAAAGCTTTTTCTTTTATATTTTATATTCTTTTTTTACTTTGTTTTTAGTCTATTATGTTTTAGTCTATTACTTATTATTTTATAAGTTTATGATCCATTATTTTGTATAAATTTTTGATCGTTAAGTATTTATTTTGTTACTTTTTATTTTATTTAGTTAATGATATATTATTTTTTGTCACTTAATTTTGATCGTTAAGTAGAAACATTTGTCTGCAGATATATTTTGATAAAATATAGATTACTACATAACATATGTTAACACCAACTTAACTCATGTTAAAAAATTATATTAAAAGAAGTTAACAACCTCAGTTCTTATATGTATACACTTATTTAAAAAATATAAAAAGGTAACCAACGTACAAGATAAAAAAACTCCTATTTTGACCCCTCAGTTAATAATTTCTTGTTCAACACTAGTTTATATTACAACTTCATTTGTCTCCAATTATTATTAAGTGGATTAGTGTAAATTGGTTTTACCGACTCAGTATGACCCGACTTGTTTTGACTTATCTTCTTTTAACCCGGCCAATTTGTGCCCCCCGTCAATAAAATTTCTGGATCCGCCACTGGAGGACTCCGAATAGTTTTTGTCTTATTTGGTTTATTTTTAATTTGTATTTCTATTTATATTTGCTTTTAATATTTTAAGTTTATTTTATTTATAAATAATATGTTAATTAATGTTTCTTAAAAAACTAAAAAATAAAGATTTCAGTGAAGTGAATCAGTTAAGTGTTGCCAACAAAAAAGTGAATTAGTAAAGTAAATAAGTGAAGTGATGTAGCAGTGCAGGATTGATTAAAATCAGTGAAAGAAAAATAACATTCTAGTATTGTCCCTTATGCCATGAAAACAAAGTTGGGGTCTATCGTCATGTCTTTTGATGTATCATGGAATGGCAAACATTACCAAAAAGGTGGCTTCATAATAATTATGTACTTTAACTAACTTATTATTAATTGGGATATTATGTTTTTAAACAAAAAGGTACAGCTTGATACAATGATACAAATTCTTGTTTCTAGATATCTTTATATATGCTTTATGAAAAGCCAATTTCTTTATATAAATCATCAATGATTAAAAAAATGTTTTAACTTTTTTTTAGGCAAATTAATTTAGGCCATTCTTAACCTTAGAAAAAAAAAACAAATTGTGTTGAATTTATATAGATGTTGTAACTTGAGGGTAAATTTGTAGAATAGTAACTAAGTTTCAAACATATTTTAGTTAGGTCACACAAACTACTTTGTTGTCTCAGTTAAGTCCCTCAAGTTTCATTTTAAGTTTTTTTTTTTTTTTTGAAGGGCGAATTTCATTAAAACAAACCGGAATCTCCAAGGGGAGATTACCGGACAAACACCAAAGTAAGGAGTATGTAATTGAGTATGTAATAAATGATCTTAATTGAGCTCTTAAGATGGATAAATATGTAATAAATGATCTTAACAGGGGGTATATGTAACGATCCATTCGAATGTGAAGTGACCTAATTGTGACAAAAAAGTAAGGATTACCTAATTGAAACACTTCTAAAACGTGATTATTATGCAGTTGCTGATGACGAAGATTAGATAAATAGTCTTGCATTTTGTCCTTATAGTTTGGATTGTAATTGTTTGTCTTTATTGATTTTGTCGAAGTGTTTATAAGCGAGGATGCTTATCCACGCTCATTAGTCAAGGCGTGGATAGGACATCCAAGCATGGATATGCATCCACGCTTTAGGTAAGCGTGGTTGTGAGGGAAGCGCAGATATGGCTGTCTATATAAGGTTTGTTAGGTAGCTTATTTCCCAAGGTTTTCGGAGTTCAGATTTGTGTGACTACATTTTTCTGATAACTCTTTGTGATCTAAATTACAAGGAATAGTTAGTATTTTGTGTTTCTTGTTTACATTATTACACACACAATATCACACACACGAGTATGGATTCCACACATCTCGTGTGTTTGTAACCCTAGCTATACCGATTCTTGTGGTGTTAGCAGGATCTACGATTATAACTCTGTAAAGTTTTTTCATTAACTTGTGTTAAGCCCTATTTAAGAGCATCTAGAATGTGGAGTTATGGTGTCAGGAAAAAGGATCGTGGATGACGAAGCCAACGCCCAATCTATAACTATATATAAAGAAAAGTACTCATGATGACATGACATTCATTGAGGTCATTCTCCCCCATTAAGTGTGTCATGTGGCATATTGTGAGAATTTAGAGAAAAAAAATTCTCTCTCATATGCATGACACATGCACTTTCCCCCACGATTTTTAAATATTAATAACATTTTTATACGACATTTTAAAAAAATACACCAAATTAACGAGCGTTTTATTATCTTTCCAATGAGTACCGTAGTGGTATAAAAAAAACCCAACTTTTTTATGTGGTGATTAATGAAATACATGCTTAAATTATATATGAGTAGAAAAATAGTTTGAATACATGAAAAGTTACAATCCTACAAACTTTTTAGTCGATAGCAGTTTTATTATGTTTATTTATTTTTAAAATGGATCTTCACTGCTAACCTATTTATTGTTTTATTCAATGAAAATTGACACATGTATGTCAATCATTAACATATGCTCATTTTAAATATCAGAATTACCTACCATCATCATGACATATCCTTTTATACAAAGTTGTTTTTTTTGTTCACATCACAACTTTAGAGTGTATTGAGAAAGTGGCAGTTATACAGAGACGATTGTTGATCCTTTACAAAAAAAAAAGGGGGTCTAAAAACCGGCCTATTCCTTTTATAGTACACGCATTTTATCACTTCATATTAGATTTGTCTATCTCGGAAAACTTATGAGAATAAACTAGTGCTTTAATATATTTTTTATATTTTGCTTACCAAGAATATGTAATTTTTAAATGTAATTTATTTATTAAAATACATACTTTATTATGAAAATTAAATTTAAAGATGGTTTATGATGTGAATATATATATATATATATATATATATATATATATACTGGGTAGGGATTCAGAGAAAACCTTTGTTATAGTGAAAACTCTGACTTCCCGAGCTTTTTAGGGCCTAAAAATTTTAGGGCATGTAATATACACGATTTTAAGCATTTTGAGCAAAAAAAAAAAAATCAAAAAAGCGTCGAGCACTTTTTTTTTTTTAAATAAGTTTTCGGGTAACACATGTTAAGCGAAATTAACATGTGTTAACAATGTGTTACCCGAAAACTTATTTATTTTAAAAAAAAAGTGCTCGGCGCTTTTTTGATTTTTTTTTTTGGCTCAAAATGCTTAAAATCATGTATATTACATACCCTAAAATTTTCATATAACAAAAAAGCTCGGGAAGTTAGAGTTTCCAGAGTTTTCACTATAACAAGGGTTTCCAATACATCCTTATACTATACTATATATATAGATACACACACACACACATATATATAAATATAGGGTTAGGATGCGTTGAGAACTCGATGAGTTGTGAGAACTCGCGAGAACTAGACGTAAAATGCGAAAATAATTTTTTTTTTTGCACATTGGTGTAAAAAACACGTAAACCCCGCTGTATAAAAATAAAAAAAATACATTAATTTACACCAAATTACACCGGTGTAAAGGATTTTTACCCCCGTGTAAGTATATTAATATTTTATTCATTATTTTATTGTTGTTTAATTCTGGACCATATATTCATTTTTATTAAAATAAGCGTGTGATTATAAAGTGAGTTTTTGAGTTCCCACAACTCAAATGAGTTCTCAAATGATCCGGATCTTATATATATATATATAAGACTCATGACCTCTTAGTCTAGTGGTAAGGTGTCCCTCCTTACAAATTTATAATTGTGGATTTAAATCCTTACAAATGCAAGGTGAAGTGTAATTTAGGTGTTAAAAATTTGTCGTTAAAAAAATTATAAAAGATGTGTCTTTAATGTGTCCATTAATACAATACATGCTTCGATGTTGTTATATAAATATATGGTTTGATGTTATATATATTCTTTTGAACGTTCAACGAAAGTCCGGTCACACAGGTAAATTCAATGGCAAAAGGCCATTCACTCCTGCGAATGCAGACGGCGCTGGTGACCTGGCCTGTCACCATTCCAGAGGAAACCCACCACCCGAAGGCCCTGGGTAAACTCAATGGCAAAAGGCCATTCACCCCTGCGAACGCAGACAGCGCTGGTGACCCGGCCCGTCACTATTCCAAAGGAAACGTACCACCCAAAGGCTCACTGTAGTAAAACCGACTCCAACCCACAACCTTCACATTAGAAAGTCATCCGGATACCACTCCACCAAAGGGTGATTTGTGGTTTGATGTTATTGTAGTTGCTATTACGATTCTGGTTCTAGTGACATTAGGGCTGCAAACGAACCGAACGAACATGGACAAGGCCTTGTTCGTGTTCGTTGTTAAGAAAACTATGTGTTCACGAACAGTTCATGAACACTTATCGAACGAGATTTTTTGTTCGTGTTCGTTTGTTAAGAAAAGAATCATGTTCGTGTTCGTTTGTGTCCGTTTGTTCGTTTGTGTACGTTTGTTAATTTTGTTCATGAACGCACACGAACACAAACGGACATTAATGAACACAAACAAGTGTTCATGAACACACAAACGGACATATATTACTTTTAAATAACATCGAATTTACATGCATTAAGACATTAGCTAGATTCACCCAAAATCTATATCTATACTACATTATAAAAAAGGAGAGATGGCTAAAATAGTCATTTTATGTCAATTTTAAGATGGCATACAAAAGGTCACAAGGTGAACAACTATCTTTTTGCCAAATCCTTCCCTTTATGCCCATATGTGTAACATTTGATTACAATTATACAAATGACTAATGCAAGTCATCTCTATTATTATTTGCTTCACCTTTTGATTTTCTCATCTTTAATGAATTCAATTTGAGATTCAATGCCTCACATTTTCCTTTTCTCATCTTCAATGATGAATTAAAATCAACATCCCTCAATTTAATCTCTAAAACCCCTCATACCATTGCCTTATCACACTTCTCTAGGCAGAACGTGTTAGAGTGTTGCTCATCAACCCTTCTCATCCACCTTGAATGGTTGTTCTTTGAACCTTTTTACCCGTCTTTTGTTGATTTTTCATCAACCAATATCACGTTGTTATGAAATATGATGATAGCCGATTTACCCTTCTCACCTCAGACAATGGTAGCGCACTGACCTTTCTCACATGCCATTGAAGGGTAACGTGTTGAGCTTTCCTACCTCGATTAGCTCATCGACCCTTCTCAACCCCTTTAGATTCATTCTGCCTTTCACCTTCCTTAATCAGATCTACGATGTTGTCACAACGCCTTCTTGCCCGCATTTGATTGTTTCAAATAGACCCTTGTCACCCGTCTTTTATTGGGACATAGCAATTGAGTAGTTGCCGCCATCTATGGTTGTTATTGTGTGTGGGAAATATTTTTATGGACCTTTGCTAAGTCTATATCAACTCCATGAAGTATGGAAGCAACCGAATTCCTTTGAGCAACACTGGCACCAGGTATCGTGCTAACTTCACCCTTGTACGCATATATGAAATCAAAATATCATATATGTTTTAAATGCCAACCGTTTACATGTCTAGAAGTTTGAATAAGCAACAAATATGTACTTGTTCAATTGAAATACATATTGCATACTGATTGAAACAAATTGCTAGTCTGGACACGATCCATATATTTTTGCTGGTTAGAAACATAAACAATATGTCCCATTTCAGGTTCTTTTTTCATCCAGATATGAAACGAGTTTGATGCATGGTTAATTTGTATTATACTAATCATAAACAATTCTAAATAAATGTATCTTATAGTTTTATTTAATGTTAATCGAATCAACCAATAAAAATGCATAGTTGGACAAAACAAGAACATATTAAAATCAACATCCCTCAATTTAATCTCTAAAACCCCTCATACTATTGCCTTATCACACAATTTTCTTTATTTCTCTTGGAAGCAGTCATCGAATGATATTGTTCAACACTTGTAGTCTTGCACTATCGATTATTATGTTGGTAAACCAACAGTTGTAATCTTGTATATTCTTTATGTATATTTATTTATTAATTATTTAGTTTTTAAGCTTGTTGTTAGTTCTTATATATGTTTTTTTCATTATTTTGTCCATGTTTTCTTTTACATTCTTTTTATTTCAATTTCTGTAAATAATGGTTTCATGTTTATCATTAATTGAACTGTTTATTTTTTAGGATCAAATCTGTTTTGTTTTGGAGACAGCACAGCTCATCAACCCATTTCCATGTACATACATATTTTAGTTTATGTTATATTCTCTAAAGTACACTTATTTTTTCTACGGTTATAATGTGATATTCGCTTCCAATTGTCATTTTCGTTTTACCCGCATGGTTGGTTTACAATAAGGAGAGGGAAGCAAATCCTAGCTTATTGACATTTGATAGTGATGTGTGTGAAAGATTTATATTGTAATCTATCTTGTCAAGGCGCATAAGCACACTCATAAGAGCTAGAAACCGTGTCTTTCATTTAACTACTCATACGGTGCATTGAGCTGACCTTGAGCACCGCACCCCTGGCGCGCACCTTTGACAACTTAGATTATAATTGGTGCTCACAGTCATGCATTCCTATGTTATCATTTGAGTATAAATTCGAAGTTTTGTTGATTTCACTTGAAATTTTAAAAATAAATTACAATTTTTTCTCAATTTACCTTGAATGATAATATTAGAGCTTTAATGGCAATTTTCATTTTTTATAGATCCTAACATTATTAGGGGATGGCAAAACAATCCGAGCCCGATGGGAAGTTTGAAATATCACGTCTGTATATCGCATTGGCGTGTTCGATGGGAAGTTCGGTTGGGCAAATTGTGACTGTGTATCGCATAAGTGTGTTCGATAGGAAGTTTGGTTGGGCCAATTCATGGAAAAATAATCTTTGTTGTGTTAAGAAAAACATTACAAACAAAGAATAATATTACAACTACGACTCACCTATGTAAATAAAAGAAGAAACATAAATGATCAAATAAGACATCTTACAATCAATTACATCGCAACGGTAAATACTCGAGGTTGTTTTTTTTAAGTTTCGGTTCGACAGTTCTGTGAAAAAAATTACCCTCTTCTAATTTGGAACTAATGCTTTAATGATTTTGGTACTTATTTGACATCTTTGTGTTTTTTAAGTTACAAGTATGTGTATTGGATCTTTATGACACTAAAGTTGAATTTGTCAGGTAAAATTTGTTTCCTAGAAGGATTTTCCTCTCAAATTCTGGTGTTGCTTTAATTGATCAATGACTATGTGTGTATACAAGCAAGAGGAGAACTTGCTTAAGAAGCGTCAAGAACTAAGCTCCCCATATCATTTTTTTAGAACTTTATACAATAAGTCGACCAATACGAACCAAACTTTAAGGAATACATGTTTGTCGACAGGATTTACCCACTGCAAGGTGGGAAAACTGCTAGCGTATTACAAGTTTTTTTGGATCCCGCCGCAAAGCGCGGGTAAACCCACTAGTACATTATAAATGAGGAGACATGGGTAAATATGTCCAAATTGTTCAAAGTTAAGATGGCATACCAGAAGTTTCTTTACAATTTCCTAAATTTTACCACTTTTCTTCCCTAAATGCCCATAGAAGATAATCAACTTTTATGTGAAAATGGAACTCACCCAAACTAAATAAACACACGGGATAACAATATTTTTGTACAAATTTCATATAATGGCGATGAAAGATAATAATTTATGTTACCACAATGAATAATCTTATCTCGGCTAAACATGTATGAGTTTTAAAAACTTTGCCATAATAATACTTATATTATAAACCATTTTCATATATATATATATTAATAGATAATACCCATTAATGTAAATTAATTATAATTGAGAAATTAGAGGAAAGGTTGTTAGGCTTTCCATATTAGAGATAATGTATTCTTGTATATATACCTTTGACATGTTAATGAAAAGATCTCAAGGATCAAGTTATTTCATGGTATCAGGCTAGGTTTACACCCCTAAGCCGCCGCAGATCTTGGTCCTCAACCAATCGGCCGCCCACTACGGTTGATTCACTCTCCCTTCTTGTCTGCTATTTCCTCCTTCTCGGTTCGCCCACTGCTACCTTTTCTTCTTTCTGATTCACCTCTCCTCGCCGTATTTCTCATCCGGTTTTCTTCACATGGCTCACAAACTTCATCCCGCGGTGACTGTGACCAACATCACCAATTTTATTCCCATTAAACTGGAATACGACACTGCTCATTGGCCAACATGGTCTGAGTTATTCAAAATTCACTATAAGGCGTACCAAGTTTTCAATCATCTTCTTCCCCCACAACCGCCCATTCCCGCCCAACCCGCTGACAAAGAAAAAGCGACCGCCACCTCCTCCACCGCTGACGAAACTTGGGATAGGCTGGACTCTATTGTAAAACAATGGATCTTCAGTACTATTTCTCTGGATCTCGTTCATACCGTCGTCGAACCCGGCCAAGACAAAACCACTTACCAAGTATGGGTCGCTCTTGAAGATCTTTTTCAAGACAACAAGAGCGCCCGTGCGCTTCACTTACGCCATCAGTTTACTACCACCCGCCTTGAATCCTTCCCGAATGCATCCGCCTATTGCCAACGCCTTAAGACCCTTTCGGACCAACTGGCCAGTGTTGGACACCCTATTTCTAATGATGATCTTGTTTTGCAGCTTATTGCAGGTCTCACCGAGCAGTATGAAAGTTTTGGGACTATTCTTCAAGGCCAGGAGCCCTTAATCCCATTCCACAAAGCTCGCTCTAAATTGTGCATGCTAGAATCGCAAAAGGGCGAAAGTGCTCTTCAAGCATCCAAGGCCGCTGGAACTGCTCTCCAAACATCGACCCGGTCTGCACCATCTCAGCCCCCTATGGATCACTTCTATGATCGGTCCAGGTCCCGCGGAAAACCTCGGGGTCGCGGACGTGGCAGATCCAACTGGGGCCGCGGACGTGGCAACTATCCTCCTTCTTTCAACTATTGGATGCCGCCATATCAGAACTGGGGCTGGCCTGCTCCACCTTTTGGGCCGTGGCAACAGCAAGCCCAACAGACTCCACAATTTCCTTCACAGTGGGCCGCACCCCCTTGCCCTTATCCCACTTCTTCCAGCATGCCCAATAATAATAATAGCAATGGTCAAGGCATCCTAGGTTCAAAGCCCAACAGTCAGGCCCATCATGCTGCTTACACACCGATAGATATTGATCAAGCTCTTCAAGCCATGTCGCTGAATCAACAACAAGAACCAACTGGTTATATGGACACCGGCGCGACAGGTAACATGTCCAACACCTATGTTAATTTCGATTCCTTTTCTAATAATGGCTTGGGTCACCAAATAGTTGTCGGTGATGGTTCCACCATACCGGTACATGGACATGGCAATCTAACCCTACCACCGTCCTACCCGCCCCTTGTCCTCAAAAACGTACTTTATGCACCAAAATTACTTAAAAACCTAATCTCATTTCGTCGGTTCACCACCGACAACTCTGTATCTGTTGAATTTGACCCTTTTGGTTTTCTTGTGAAGGACTACAAGAGTCGGATCCCTATCCGGTGCAACAACAACGGTGATCTATATCCACTCATGCTTGGGCCCGGAACAACCACCTTCCCTGCCACTTTCGCTGCCATCACATCATCCCTCTGGCATCAACGTCTCGGTCACCCCGGGCGTGCACCTCTACAATCTTTAAAAAATTCTAGTTTTGTTCAATTTTCAAATTATCATAATAATGTTTGTCAATCTTGTGTAATTGGCAAGAGTATTAGACTTCCATTTGCTACCTCTACTACTCGCACTTATTTTCCATTTGATTTAATTCATAGTGATTTATGGACTTCTCCAATTTTAAGTTCTAATGGTCATAGATATTATGTGCTATTTATTGATGATGTAACTAACTTTCTATGGACCTACCCTTTATCAAAAAAATCCCAAGTTTACACCACATTTTGTCATTTTCAAAAACAATAACAACTCAATTTGATCGTCCCATCAAAACCTTCCAATGTGATAACGGCACCGAATACATTAACTCTTCCTTCCAAAACTTCTTTTCCACCCATGGCATGTTATTTAGACGTTCGTGTCCACACACGTCGTCTCAAAATGGGAAAGCGGAACGTATGATTCGCACAATCAATAACATGATCCGCACCATTCTCCATCATGCCTCCCTACCCAACACCTTTTGGCACCATGCCCTCGAGACCGTCACTTACCTACTAAACATATTACCCGTTAAACACCTCCAAAACAAAAACACCCACCGAACTACTCTACCAACGCACACCCACCTACGACCACCTTCGTGTATTCGGTTGCCTATGCTATCCATTAACCCCCTCCACTACCGTTCATAAACTTGACCCATGCTCTACGCCTTGCGTATTCTTGGGTTACCCCACCACCCACCGCGGTTACAAATGTTTCAACCTTCAAACCAAAACCATCATCATCTCTCGGCATGTCGCTTTTGACGAGACCACTTTTCCTTTTGCCAACACTATTCACCCGCCTCCTTCCTATGAATTCTTATCCACCTTCCCGCCCTCCTTATGGCCTTACGTCCGGCCCACCGCAGAAGACTCACCCAATGACCCACCACCTTCCGCCCCATCCTCACCTCAGCCCATCAACACTGATCCACCCTCGGCCCACATTTAGCCCCTCCTACTCCTTACTCCACTACTTCCAGCCCACCAACTACCATCCCACCGCCCACCTCTCCTCCGGCCCATTCACACACACCCGTCTCCCTAAACCTGGTCCGCCTCTGTCCCACACAACATCTCCTGTCCAGCCCAATTCAACCACTCACCCACCACCACAGTCCCGACATCCTATGCGCACCCGCGCCATGGATGGCATCACTAAACCAAAACAACGCCTTAACCTTCACACCTCCACCATCATTCCAATACCCAAATCCCCTACCGATGCCTTGTCCATACCGGTGTGGCATAAAGCCATGACTGATGAATACCAAGCTCTTATTAGGAATGAGACATGAGAATTAACACCTAGGTTACCGGGCATGAATGTTATCAGGAGATGTGGTTATTCAAACATAAGTTTAAATCGGATGGATCATTGGAACGATATAAGGCGCGGTTAGTTTGTGATGGTCGCCTTCAGCAGGTTGGTATAGATTGTGGAGAGACCTTTAGCCCCGTGGTTAAACCTGCTACCATCCGTACCGTTTTATCACTTGCTTTATCTCAGTCTTGGCAGGTTCACCAGCTCGACGTCACCAATGCCTTCTTACATGGCCACCTGAACGAAACAGTCTACATGTATCAACCCATGGGCTTTCGTAATAAAGACTACCACAACCATGTCTGTCGTCTCAAGAAGTCTCTCTACGGGTTAAAACAGGCCCCTAGTGTCACACCCCGACTTTTCCCTCGTCGGTTGTGACGTTTGGTAGCTTCGCCGCGCAACGGAAAGTTGCATCTAAGACTTTTGCTTCCTGAACGCCAATTCTAACCTCTAGGATCCCCGATCCCAAGACGTCGCCCACTCCAACCGTGTCGTTACCAAAGTTTAAACTTGAAAGACATGCTTAAAAAGTCAACATAAAGCTGGTGAGTTCATAAGTTTGCGAAACCAAAAGTTAAGTTTAACCCAAAATCATTTCAACCCGAAATCTATGTAGTCCAAATTCAGGAACTAGTTGCGTAACCCCAAACCAGGGAATAAAGTTATGTTATTCCAAATCAGAAATAAAGTTATGTTATTCCATACCAGGATTAAGTTTTACAAAAACATTTCCATAAGTTTTGAAAGATCCATCATGTTACTACTATGTTAAGATGATAGCGTTAGCTAGACGCATGAATAATACTACTACGACAGGAAACCATTACAGACAACGATATATGATTTTGCCCGAAATGATTATGCTTATGACCAAGACAATAAGCACCCACCCGGCTCCCAGTCGACGGGTGGGGTCTGTCAGTCCCAATAGATCTATCCACATTTCCCCCGTTATGCTATCCAGCATATTCATGGTTTCCCCGGGACTTTACGTATCGTATAGCACAAATGAATTTAACACTAGTATAACATGATAATTTATGAAATATGTATAAAGCATGTGTCTCCCCCGAAATGTAAAGACTTAAAGTGGGGCCGTGAAACTCACGCAACCCATTTGATTTCCCATGTACGATTTTTCAAAGTGTTTGAAATGTTAAACTTTTCCCAAAACTTGATCACTTTAATTTCATCAGGTTTTCATAAAAGAAGCATGTCTTCCCCTGAAAGCATTTATAAAAACGATAAAAAGTGGGGTCATGAACTCACCTTAATTTCCATGCTAAGCTAGCAAACAAGCCTCAAACCTCGACCGACTTCCTCGTGCCCTAAATTACCAACAAATGACACCTTAACAGTCTATTACACATAAGCCTAGCTTATTAACCGCCTAAAAGATAGTCTATCCGACTGTCTAGACTCGTATGTACCAACGCGAGTCTCAATACGTTTCAACTCGACGAACCGATCATGACTAATCTTAATTTTCGTATTACATAACACCCAAGTTGCACACTTGTTACTATTTGTGTATAAACCATGTTGGACTAGTACCACGAAACGTATAATTATCCTGAATCGTAGCTCGTCTCGCAAATCATGTAAATGTATTTGTTTTGCGTAATTATATTTTAGAAAATACCCTTTGAGGAAATACAAATTTAGTTATTAAACGATCAATGACATTTGTTACTTTTTCCTAAATATTGTTTGAAATCATCTTTATCGTTATGAATAAACAGACCTTGAAAGCATTTCGATTTGTTTGTCCAAAACACTTAGGGGGGATTTATTTATAGAAATAGTAGTTCGTTACGCTTTGATTTTTATAAAAATTTGGGCAGAGTTTCCTCTGTTTTTGTACAAACCAGACAACACCCGTTGTCTACAATTTTTCCCCAAAATCAACTTTCAACACAATTCATCAAGTCTTTTTATCCACATTTCCGATTCACGAGACTATACGTTTCGTCACCTATGTATACTTATTTATATATATAGCAATATATATATATATATATATATAATATAGTCCGAAAATATAGTCCAATGTTATTTAGTCCGATGTTCAATATCATAAGTCACGTTAAGTTATCCATTTACCAAATCGTTCGATATATAATGTAGTTACCGTTTATTACTATTATCATTCGGTCCGTTCGCGAGTTGAAACTATTTCCTCAATATCAATATATTTATAAATATACAAATAAAGTAATAATAACACGATTATAAGTATACCGAATCGCACACCGAGCCATTGACTGCGTGTTGACCAGATCGTTGACCGGACCCAAAGTTTGACCAGGTGTAACCGAACTCAAGAGCAGACCCGGGAATCGTTGAAACCCAAACCGTACCCATCTGGACCCGAGACCCGAACCAAACCCGAGCCAAACCCGAGCCATGACCACCGAGTTCAAACCAAAACCAGACCCGACCTTGACCCGAGCAACCACCACAACCAACACAGAAACTGCGCCTTCCCCCGCCTCTGTTCTCGCAAACCCGACTAGTTACAACAGACCCCAACCCTTCAACCACTTGAACCGTCACCTTTAGCCTCCAAAAACCCTATCAAGACCAAGCCGAGACCCACCATCTAGACCACCCATCGAACCATGAACCACCCGCATCAACGAGACCCAACCCCAATCTGCAAACCATCACAGTCCCGTCTTCAATCGGCCACCAAAAACCCAAGATCTGGAATCATCCGACCAAGAGCATACACCAGCGCCGCCACTGTTGCTGCTGTTTGCTGGTGTTTTCAGGCTTACAGGCCAGCGCCGCCGCCACCAAAAACTCACGTCAACGCGTCACTACTGCCTTGAACCACCACAAAACAGCCACCACCACCACATTTACAACCGGACAACACAACCATTACTTTCCCCACCCGATCTGGCCCAACCCATGAACATCCACCTCCGAATCCGACCAATAACACCCACTGCAGCTCGTTTTTCTACCTCGGAATCACCATGATTCGTCGGTGGTTCCTGCCTTCGTGCCGCATTCAGGTGAGAGAGGGAGGAATACGAGTGGAGATGAGAGGGAGTAGAGTTTTAGAGAGAGAGAGAGAGAGAGAGAGAGAGAGGAGGCAGATTTTTTTGAGAGAGGGATAGACTAGGGTTTGTGTTTTAGGAGAATGATGAGAATAAGATGAATTTATAGTTAGGGTTACTAGGAAGATGCACACCACGTAACGAACCCGTTTAAACGAAATGCGACTCGGTTTTATTCTAGGCCCGATAATTAATTATAAAAAGTAGTCGGTTTTGTTCGAAATTGAAAATATAACAAGACCGAGTGAATATAAGATAGGTTTCATCACCTGACGCGTGC
The DNA here is from genome assembly GCA_030844895.1 of Ambrosia x helenae. Taxonomy (NCBI): domain Eukaryota; kingdom Viridiplantae; phylum Streptophyta; class Magnoliopsida; order Asterales; family Asteraceae; genus Ambrosia; species Ambrosia x helenae. The sequence continues at coordinate 118,336,061 of CM061231.1, read as the reverse complement.
GTTCGATACACGCGTTTAAATCGCTTTAATTAAATGAATCAAGTTTTCCTTTGTTTAAAACGACCAGTTAACCTCTGAAACTTAATAATTGACAATTTTTATAATAAATATTTATTTCAAATAATAAAACCACATCAGTATAGATCGGAAGTTGCCGGTTGTCACACCCAGAGCGTGGTATCAACGGTTCACCGACTACGTTCTTACTTTGGGTTTTGCACAAAGCAACTGTGATGCTTCTTTATTTACCTTTCATCAGGACTCTCAGGTCGCCTATCTCCTTCTCTATGTCGACGATATTGTCCTTGTTACTTCCTCGGATTCTCTCCGCACCACTCTCATGACTCATCTTTCTGCCAAATTTGCGATGAAAGATCTCGGGCCCTCAGCTTCTTTCTAGGACTCTCCGTTAAACGACACAGAGACACTATGTTCCTCTCATAGCACGCCTATGCTTAGGAGATTATTGAACGAGCAGGCATGTCCTCGTGCAAACCCGTGCACACTCCAGTCGATACTAATTCTAAACTTGCCTCTGATGTTGGCACTGATTTTCATGACCCATCTCTATACCGCAGCCTTGCAGGTGCTCTGCAGTATCTGACATTTACCCGACCAGACATCACGTATGCAGTTCAACAAATCTGCATTCACATGCATGCACCAAAGACAGATCACTGGAACGCTCTCAAGAGAATTATTCGATATCTTCAGGGTACCATCATCTTTGGCCTCACTCTTGGTCCTTCCAAAGACCCGCGCTTAATAGCATACACAGACGCTGACTGGGCCGGATGCCCAGATACACGACGCTCCACTAGTGGATTTTGCGTATACTATGGTGATAACCTTATTTCTTGGTCGTCCAAACGCCAAGCCACCATTTCTCGTTCCAGTGCCGAGGCTGAATATCGAGGGGTTGCAAATGTCGTTGCTGAAGTATGTTGGCTCCGGAACCTTTTGCTAGAACTTTGGCGTCCACACTCATCCGCAACACTTGTGTATTGTGATAATGTTAGCGCCATTTATTTGTCAGGTAATCCGGTACAACATCAGCGTACCAAGCACATCGAGCTTGACATTCATTTTGTTCGCGAGAAAGTTCAGAAAGGTCACGTTCGAGTACTTCATGTTCCGTCTCGTTATCAGATCGCTGATATCTTTACCAAGGGCCTACCCCGAGTACTATTTGAAGATTTTCGCTCCAGTCTCAGTCTTCGGTTACCTCCGGCTTCGACTGCGGGGGTGTAATAGATAATACCCATTGATGTAAATTAATTATAATTGAGAAATTAGAGGAAAGGTTGTTAGGCTTTCCATATTAGAGATAATGTATTCTTGTATATATACCCTTGACATGTTAATGAAAAGATCTCAAGGATCAAGTTATTTCATATATATATACGTCTACCCAATGGCAAAGTGAACCTTTGGTTTATTAAGATTTGTTCAATAATGAGTACATGGTTTTTGTAGTGAACTGCAATCAGTTGTAAGTGGCGGTGCACATTTCTTTTCTTTTCTTTCTATGAATACTTGTTAAAACATAGTGTGCGCATTTCTATTCTTTTTGCGTAACTTGGGGCAAAAAACCTAAGTATCATAATGTTGTATTGCAACCCATTTATGGATCCCGCTGCAACGCATAGGTAATCCCACTAGTATAACATAATTGTCCAAACATACTTAGTACTAGAGAAGAGTGTTGAAGGTGGAGGGCATCAACGCTGGAACGCGAAAACATATATTGGATACAAAAAGTAGGTTTGATGATTTCATATAGTCATATATTACCTCATATATATTATTTATTAGGTAAAATAAATAAAAATAAAAGAATATAAAAAATGTGTAAAAATTAAAAACCTTAATAAACTATCCAACACAAATGAACATAAACGAACACGTTACCGAACGTTCACGAACATAAAAAAAACGAACGCGACCTCTGCTCATGTTCGTTCATTTACTAAACAAACGAACTTCCCGCCGAACGGTTCATGAACTTTTCGCTGAAAGTTCAGTTCGTTTGCAACCCTAAGTGACATGTTTGAAATTAAATTTAGAGCATTCACAGTAGATGCTCTATAATAGTGTGAGGGGGCCTTTATATTATATAGATTGTGTATAAAGTGGTTGTGAGTAAAGAAGATAGAAAATATATAGAGGAGACACTGTTCATCAGTAAATTTGAATGATACACTGTTCACCCTCCATAATTTTTTAATATTTTTAAAAGTGGTTGTGAGTAGAGGAGAGAGAAAAGGTAATGATAAAAGTATAGAATAAGTATTATTAAATAGAAAATAAGAGAGAAAGGTAATGATTTTTAGTGTAATTATAGAGATGGAGATGAAGTATTTATTGTGAATGTTGTATATAAGGGAATCTTCTTTCCAATTATTTCCAAACATTTGCAGCCTGTAAGTTGTCCCCTTGAAGCTTTAGATCCATTCTAAGGGATCAAAAGAACATATGCAGTTTTATACTTTAATTTTTTTTTTTGAACGCTCGGTTTTACTATATTATAACCTTTTTATTTTTAATTAGTAAATTATCTATGACATAATCTGGTTACTAAGATCAATAGTCCGATAAGTCGCACCGATGCATATGTAGAGCGACCAAGTTAATTACTGAGCCGGATTCCATTCAAGAAAATACTTGGGTTTATAGGATAAGCACAATCATTGCATTTAAAAAAAAAAAAAATACAAAAGCAAGTAAGTATCCAAACTTTGCAGGTGGAAGCCATGACATGAAAAACATAACTTTTTGCAAAAATGGTAGCTTTATGTTTTTTCAAAGTATAATTGGTAGGCTTCATGGGAAAAAACCAAAACTGGTAATGCCTCTGTTGTCTTTATAGGCGGCTTTGTGATGCCACCCATCCGGATAGAAGAGCCGTAATGTGTCTGTATGACATCCCTTTGTATTTTTTTACTGAATATGTTTTTTAAAATGTTATAGTTGTCCGCTAGCGGCTCGGTATATCACAAAGCCTAAACAAATATAATGTGTCTGTATGGCATCCCTTTGTATTTTTTTACTGAACACGTTTTTTAAAATGTTAATTTTGTAGGTGGCGAGACCGCAAATTGAACTTTAACCGGATTATGTCATAGATAATTTAGTAATTAAAAATAAAAAGGTTATAATATAGTAAAACCGAGCGTTCAAAAAAAATTAAAGTATAAAACTGCATATGTTCTTTTGAACTCTTAGAATGGATCTAAGTAGGGCTGTAAACAAACCAAACGTTCGGTGAACAGTTCGTAAACCGTTCGGCGGGAAGTTCGTTTGTGTCCGTTTGTTTAATAAACGAACGAACACAAACAAAAAATTCCGTTTGATTAACTAAACAAACAAACACGAACAAATGTCTCGTTCGTTCGATTGCGTTCGTGAACGTTCGGCAATGTGTTTGTTTACGTTCGTTTATTTATATCCATTTGTTTATGCTTGTTTATGTTCGATCACTAGTTAAAACTTAGGATAATTATGAACTTTTGAATTAGGAATATCATGTATTCATGCATATGCCTAAGTAATTTTAAATAATTATGTCTAAGTTAGTACAATTCGACTTATCGACATCGTTTACTAGATGTACTTTGTCTAACGGTTAATATTAACAATGTTTTTTTTAGTTAGTTGCATATTAAATGTTTGTTTTTATTTGTTTGTGTTCAAGACCCGTGTTCACGAACAATTCGCAAACAACTGAATTTCTTAACAAACAAACACAAACACAGAATTATGTTCGTTAGTGTGTTCGTGAACGGTTCGTTTGTCCAAGAAACCTTAACAAACAAACACGAACAAAGCCTTGTTCGTGTTCGTTTGGTTCGTTTACAGCCCTAGATCTAAGGCTTCTATGATCTCTTAGAATGGATCTAAGGCTTCAAGGGACAACTTACAAGCTGCAAATGATTGGAAAGAAGACTACACTACCAATTATAATTTGTAAAACCAAAAAACTACCATTAATATAAATGATTCTATTATTCAATTGAGTACCTTTTGTATGGATTTGATATTGAATTAAATTAAAATGCTATTAAAAGATGAACAAATCTTATTGATAAAGGTCTTTTTTTAATTATGAACAAAGATGATGATTCCAATCTTAATGCTCTAACAATTACATTAGAGTGATAAGGAGATGAACTACTCACTCTCTATGTCTATTCGCCAGCCCTTTTTAGGGCATGTTTGGATAAACTTATTTGAGGTAAAAAGGATTTTTTGTTAAAAGGACTTATTAACTTATGACTTTTTAAAAAGGAGTTTTTTAAAAAAGTGTTTGGATTAGCTTATGTGGTGGGGAAAAACAATAAGTTGATAAGTTAGTTTGTAAAAAAGTGTTTGGTTTAACTTATTTAGGTAAAATGACCAAAAAGGGTATAAGGAGGGAAGGTGTAAGGATATAATAAGGGCATGTAGATAAATAACCATCAATAAGTTATAAGGAGTTTCAAAAAGTCACCTCTCCCTTACTTTTCCAAAACAACTTATCATAGGCTTACAAAAAGTTAAAACAAAAAGTCCTTTTCCTTTTGCCAAACACTTTTTGTAACTTATTAACTTTTTGGAAAAGTTATAAGGAGGTGGAAATAAGGAGAGCCAAACATGCTCTTATTAATTATTATTTACTCGGATAGAGATAAATATAAGAAATTTGATATGAACTGTTGTTAATAGATGAACAAATTAACAATAAAAAGCAGTGATTTAACTAAAAGGTGAAAAAGTTTATAAAATATTTTAATTAACTAAACCCTGAGTTAGTCGTTTGCCTGTTTGTCACTTGTAATTGCCTGGTTTTTATTAAAATAATATGATTTCCTTTTTATCCAAATATAATAAAAATAAAAATATATTGAAAGAAAAAAAAATTGAAGCGATTGGTTGATAAGTAACAACGAATGGACTAACGCCCACCATGATGTGGAAGGAGCACTAGCCCACTACGACGACTCTAATAATGACGAGAACGATGATTCCAATGTGAATGCTCATACAGTTATACAATAACACCATCTTAAAAAAAATCAAAATTCAAATAAAAAATTCAAAAATTATCCATATATACAAATTTACCATTCTACCCTTCCAACCAAAACATAACCAAACTACTTAACCCGAACCGGCTCTTCCGTAATAGTATCCAAAACCGGCTTCTTCGACCGGGAGACCACAATCCGGTGACCAAACTCCGCCACATCAACCACCAACCTCGGCACCATATCCGTCTCATCGCCGCTCAACGTCGAATCAGGCGATATCCTACCCGATATCCGTTTGGGTGCATTATTCGCAGACAACCAAAACACGGCCATATCGCCCGGTGTAACCATGGAATTGACTCGTCTGATTGGGAACAAGATGTAGACGTTTCCTGGTTGAAGATCTTGATCGGCGGATAAAGGAGAGAACCTTCTGTTAATGTTCAGTGATCGCGTGTTCACTAGGAAATGGTTTGGGCAGTCTAGCATGATCTCGGCTGCATTGACCGAGTTTTGGAAGTGGCGGATTTCGCCTGATGGGAATATTATTCTTACGGCTTTGGTTGTTTTTAGTTTTGGTGTGGTGAAGGTGAGGTTGCTGCATGATGATATGTAGTTTCCCATTTGTTTTTTTGTAGAGAGAGGTATTTAGAGAGAGAGAGAGAGAGAGAGAGAGAGAGAGAGAGAGAGAGAGAGAGAGAGAGAGAGAGAGAGAGAGAGAGAGAGAGAGAGAGAGAGAGAGAGAGAGAGAGAGAGAGAGAGAGAGAGAGAGAGAGAGAGAGAGTTTAGAGAGAGAGAGAGATAGAGAGATAGAGAGTGAAGGGGTTGATTGGGAATTTATAAGGATAGATGGAGCCTGGAGGGAAAGGAATGCGCGTGAAAGGAAGGAGCGAGGAGTTTAGTTACTAGACTTGTCACGGGTGAGGTGACGTGTGTTCTGGAAGTGGATGATTGTTTCAATTGGTTATCGGTTTGGTTTTAAGATTGGTTTTTTAACTGTTTAGGGTGGACGGTGAATGGAGTTTCTAGGGGCTTTATTTTGTCACGTAGACATCACGTTAGAAGTGGGTTTTATTTCATTTTTTTAATAACTATCAGGAAATAGAATAACACTCATTTAATTAAATAAAAAAAAGAGAAAGAGAAAAAAAAAGATTTGATTAGTTGGATGAGATGGGGCCCACCAGACAACCTCATTTACGCTTGTTATTTGCCCACAATTCGATGTGCGTTTGGTGTGGAGATGTTCAGGAATCGACAGAGCATATTCTCACAGGGTGTTGGATTGCTACCGGGGTGTGGAATGCGGTTACTACTTGGTGTAGGATTCCAGGTTTTTTTGTGTTTCACGTGAAAGATATTGTGGATATGCATGTTTCGCTGGGTTTGGCTGGGAACAAAGAAGTTATTATTCAGGGTTTGATGATTATTACATGTTGGAGGTTGTGGAAAGCTCGAAATGATATGATTTTTGCGAGTAAAGAGTCGAAGATTGCCGATGTGGTTACCGACATCAAGACATTGGGGTTCTTATGGTATAAGCATAGGTTCAAAAAACGGGGTAGTGGATTGGGATAGATGGCGTAATTTTGAGATAATGTAATTGTGATACTCTTGTTGTTTGGTTTTCGGCTCCTATTTCCGGCTTGGAGATAGTAGCCTTGTTTTGGTGTGTTTATAAAAGTTAATTTTCAAAAAAAAATTTGCCCACAATTGGTAACTGGCACCCCCTCTATGGCGTCTAGGAAATAGAAGAGGGGTGCGATTTTGTGAAGAAAAACTAAAGTGAAGGGGATAACGCCCCTTACACCGGTCAGCCTTAGAGTGTATTGTTTGGTTTGGTTTATGGTTTGGAAAAGTAATGATAACACTATTTGGTAGAATTATGTTTTGAACTAGATTTATATTTCGGGAGCGTCCCGAGGTTGACAAATTTAATATGAAATATCAATTTTAACAATGTATCTCCAATGTTAACGTCTAACCTTAAAATGTATAACTCTAATATTAAAATTTAACCTAAAACAATGTACAACTCCAATGCTAACAGCTGTTGTAAATAGAATTCATATTTACTGGTTTGAACATAATTAATGACTTGTCTATACATAATTAATAAATAACCTAAACACTTTGTGTTTTTTTCCTGTATAAACAAAACCTCACAAAAAATAGTCTTTTTTTCTCCATTTTTTAAATAGCAGTATAGCTCTATGGTACTCGTTGAAAAGAAAATAAAACGATCGTTAATTTGGTGTAAATTTTTTCTTTAAAAAATCTCGTATATAAAAGATATTAACGTTTAAAAATTATATGAGGAAACATGAGAAAGAAAAATTCAATTTTGTTTTTAAATTCTTTTTTTTTTTTTTTTGCTAAAATATATCAATGTCACATGACATTATTTTTCTTTTTATTAATAGATAAAAACGAAATAATCTAAAAATAATAAAGTATTCAACTTATTACTGTCACGTGGCACATTCAAAGGGGTTGAGGCCACCATTAATGTCACGTCACCGACTATCAATTGTTTTATATATATTAATAGATTAGTGTAAAGTTAGGTGTGGATTTTCTTGGCTTTATCAGTGATTATAAATATATCTTAACATTTAAAAAGCTTTTTAGTAAAAAAAAAAAAAAAAAGTAGCTATCTATGTATATATGTTGCGTACGCTAACAAAGTACAAAAACGATTTAATTTAATAATAAATAATTAGGCAAAAGGATAAAAATCTTCACAATATCAAAATGTTGAAATCCGACAAAATGTGGCTTGGCAATTCTCATATTCAATTCAATAGTGAATTTTTTTAGCAGAGGATTTGGGCCCAAAATTTTTTTTATAAATTTATAATCTATAATCTATAATAATATTATGAGGTGTCATTCAATAGAGGTTTAAGAAAGCCATTTTAATGACATGATATTTAAGGAGGCATTCTCCTTCATGAGTGTGTCATGTGTCATGCTATGTGACAAATTAAAAATAAATAAATAATAATAAAAAACCTAATAATCTACTAAATTTAAATTGAGTTATTTTAGGAAAAAAAAGAATTTAAAAACAAATTTAAATTTTTCTCTCTTATTTTCCTCCCATAATTTTTAAACGTTAATATCTTTTATATACGATATTTTTTAAAGAAAAAAGTTACACCAAATTAACGAGCGTTTTATTATCTTTCCAACGAGTACCATAGTTCTATATAAAAAACAAAGAAAAAAACAAATATTTTTTTGTGGGGTTTCGTTCATACAGGAAAAAAAACAGAAAGTGTTCAGGTTATTCACTAATAATGTTTTTTTTAAACCAGGTTCTTATCTACGATGTTGAAATTCAGCTCAATCGCCATACTTTCATTTGAATTTTACTCTTTTAAAGATGCATATGTATACTTCATCAAGAGAAGCTAGGAGAAAGAATCGTGCAACACTGCAACACATGGTGTCACCTTATAGCAATGTTATTTTTTTTATTTATTTAATTACAAGTATAATAATTATTACTATTAATATTATTAGAATTGTTATATTTTTCAACCCCGGGACGCTCCCGGGATAAAAGCTAGTAATTATTTTAAAGCAAAAAACTTTCTAAAGAAACACACTTAATTAGATTATACAAAATATATAATGTGCATGAATTGAAAACTAATATGCAAGTATTATTCTAAAGTTTAAAATCTGTGACTTTAAACACAGGGCCGGCCTTGAGGGGTGTGGGGAGGACTCCCGGCCCGGGCCCAATTTCTAAAGGGGTACTTTGAGCGGCGACGAATGTAGAGTGTATTTTTTCCGCAAGTATTTTCTTTCTGTTTTCAACCCAAAAAAAGATCTCATCTTAAACATCACTGGTTATAAACGCAAGAAGGTGAAGAGTAGATAAGGAAGGAGATGAGTCATACATGAAAAACTACATTTGAAGGATACGACAAAATTAAAAAAAAAAAGTTGAAGTGTGTTACTTGAGATTTGTATTGTGGTACGGTAATTGTGCAGCCTTTGCAGTAAATTTTAATATATAGTAGTACTACAAAACAGTAATTGTCTACGCTTATGCACATGATTCAAGTCAAATTCATTTCATTAAAAAACTTTTGAAGTCTAGACATAAATAATGGCCAGATTATTATGGAATTTTAAGAAATGGTGGTTTTTTTATGAGCCAATTAGCCGAACATATTAATTTTTTATAATTATTACGACACTTTCAGTTCTATATCCAGTTCGACCGGTCCGACTAAGGAACCGGTAAGGACACCGGTTCAACGTCCGCTTCGGTTATGAAAACATTGCTTAAAAGACATAAGACTAAGGGGCACATATTTCCCGGCTCGACCCGGACACCCGAATTTTCAGGGCCGGCCCTGTTTAAACATATCACAAAATAATCATAAACTTATATTCAGAGATACATAATGCATGAACATCAAGCATTCCATGTTATATTATTATTAATACTCTGCTATATTCACTTATCAACATGCATGAATATCAAACAAGCTTTGTTACATTAATACTTGGTGCACATGCATCTTAGCAACGAAGTTGTGATTAAATATGCAATTATTTTTTTTAATCAAATGAAGTAACAATTATAATAATTACTAACATGATATATATTAATTTGTAGATTGTACTTAAAGAATAGAGTAAATTATCAAAACCGTCAATGTGGTTTGACTAAATTTGTCACTCCAGCCCAATCTTTTAAAAAAATGCTTGAAGAGTCCTTGACTTTTAAGAAAATATGCCAAAACAGTCCAACGACTTAACTCAGTTAAGTTTTTGACATTAAGTCAGGGACATTTTCATCAAGTCAGGGCAAAATTTATCTTTTTCCCCATTTTCTTCTTCCCTTATCAGAACCACCACCCACCCACCACCATCTTCAGTTATATTAAAGTTAATCGTAAATTACGATACCGTCATGGGGTTAAATACAAGTTGTTAATAAAACCGATTGTTTCTTGAATGCTTTTCTATATTTTCCATTGAATAAGTTTTTATGAAATGATTTCTTTTTTTTCCTTTTTTCAAATATTTTTTTATGAGGCACAAAAATCAAAAAGTTTTTTTTAAAAAAGTTAATTGTCAATTTAGTCTCTGGGGTTTGTTAAAAACGAGTTGCACTTGCCCGCACGTTGCGACTGGATCTTGATTACGAATGTTTTAGTATCATCATATGATATGAGTGCGAAAATTCTTAACTTTATTCAAACCATTTTTCCTTTTTATTTTTATCTTTTTTTGTATTATCCCTAACCTACACCAACACACTTAAAACATTCTACTTCAAAAGACAAAGTGTTTGGGAATGACCCGAATTTTGGGGTCCTAACTTTGTACTGAAAATGTTGTTATATTTTTTTTTAATTTGAAATTGTCTTGGTCACAACATAAAAAATTATATCTTTTGCATATTTTAAAATAATTTAAAAGAAAAATCAACCAAACTTAATTAAATGAAAGCTAATTTTCTTTTTATTCAAAATCAATAAAGCCCAATCAAATTAAAAAAATAATGTCAAATATAAATAAAGTTTTGCATTTATAGACATAATAACAAAACAAAGTGTCCAGGTAAAACCTAATTCAACAACAAAAATCTTCAATTTCAACGTCTTACATAGTTTAAGAAATATAATTAAATAAACTATTTTTTAAGTAAACAATTTATTTTCTTTTTGTGGCTTTATTTGTTCGGTTGTTTCTTTTGAAATTAGAAGTATTAAAATTTCTATTTTAATAAAAAAAATTAAGCACTCACAACACCATGTTTTTTCCTTCGATATTTGACTGTATTATTTTGACTTGTGATAAATTCAAAACACCGCTCAGACTCTTTTTCTGCAAGGTTGTTTGTGATTTTCTTTCCGACAAAATATTGATTTCGTATGATCGGTTCAAAGGTTTTTCTTTTGATGTTTTATGATTAAACAAAATATGATTTTTTTTTTGTTTCCACAAAACACCGATTTGATTTTAAACAATATTATCAAATCGATGTGAATTCCGTTGATAAGAACAATGCGATTTTCCAATTCAAACGAACCAATCTTCATATTAATCATCAAAATCAGACCAAGACCAAAGAAGAATATGCACTCTCAATTAATTCTTATGTACTTGTAATAATTGCATACCAGAAAAGGAATTGAATGGGTGATTTTCTTCAATCAGTAATTGTAATACGGTATACATAATATGGTACATATGTTTTTTATTTGGGATTGCCAGCCAATTCTACCAAATTAAAGTCGCGGTCTCGTGGTGGAAAATTCGGCTTTTTATGATTCCTATTGTAATTATCCGGTGATTTATGAGTGTAGCAGTTATGTGGTAATTGATGTCCCTTTTCGGGGGATGCTACCGGAACAGACGACAGTTCCATAAAAGATGCAACGCATAGGTTAGGATTTTACAATAATATTCACCTCTTCGTTGGTTTTTTTGAACTTGTTCGTTATTCAAAGGATGACTCTTTGAGGAGATTAATGTTAATAATTAATTTGTGAAAAAGTGTCAAGTGATGAGGAACGGTGGTGACTCTTAGAGGTGACTTAACTAACCAAGAGGTTTCTTAACTAATTAATTTGTGAAACGGTACCAAGTGATGGGGAAGGGTGGTAACTCTTAATGGTGACCCAACTAAGTAATTTGTGAAACGGTGCCAAGTGATCATGAAAGGTGGTGACTCTTAGAGGTGACCCAACTAACTAAATTGTGAAACGGTGCCAAGTGATCATGAAGGGTGGTGACTCTTAAAGGTGACCCAAGTTGTTAATTGTATATATATTTGTCATCATTAATGCAACTTTACTTTCTTCTGTTAATAGTAAAATAGCTAAACATGTGAGTTTAGGGACAACCCACATCCTATTCATCTTTCTGCAAAGGACCACGGTACAAAACACAACATTACTACAACATATATCAAATGTTAATGAAACGAACTGGGAATTAATTAGGGGATGTGAAAGAGACAAAGATGTTATTGAAAGCTAGAATGATATAGAATTATTTGCATTAGTCATTTGTACAATTGTAATCAAATGTTGCACATAAGGGCATAAATGGAAGGATTTGACAAAAAGATAGTTGTTTACCTTGTGACATTTTGTATGTCATCTTAAAATTGGCATGAAGTGACTATTTTAGCCATCTCTCATCCTTTATAATGTAGTATAGATATAGATAATTTGTGAAACGGTACCAAGTGATGGGAAAGGGTGGTGACTCTTAAAGGTGACCAAACTAACTAATTTGTGAAACAGTGGCAACTGATCATGAAGGGTGGTGACTCTTAGAGGTGACCCGACTAACTAATTTGTGAAACGATGCCAAGTGATGATGAAGAGTGGTGACTCTTAGAAGTGACCCAAGTTGCTAATTGTATATATATATATATATATATATAATTATCACTTTCATTCAAATGTTTTTTTTCTCATCTGTGTCCCCGTGGTTTCCATTTTTTTGCCATTTTACTCAACTGCTCTAACTCAGTTAACAAAACCCAGTTAATTCAAGGGCATTTTTGTCCATACACACCAAACGTTTTTCTTTTGCCATTTTCATCCATAACCCTTTTTAAATTTATTTTAATTTTCTTTTAGATATTATATATATATATATGTGTGTGTGTGTGTGTCTATATATATGTGTATGTGTGTGTGTGTGTATAGGGGAATTATAAACAGAAAACCCACCTTAGTTAAAGAAACTTCAAAAACCTAGTATGTGGTCTAGATGTTTCCACGTCCAATATTTCTAAATAACTCAAAAGGGCATTTTTGGGATTAAACTTCTTTTACTCTGTCTCTTTCGCTTTACCTCTTGTCACATTACATCTTCTCTCTCTTCTAATCATATACATCTCTTACTTATTTTCACCTCCTACTCATAGATAATTCCATAACAACTTCTCTCTCTAAATCTCATCTTCTCATATTATATTTCCAGATCTACAAAGATTATTAAAAGCCAAATAGCAAAAACTCATTTGTGTCTTCCTTCATATACTCAATACAATCGTGACAACACACGTGGTGACGTGGGACTCACCAGAGACCCGATCTAAGACCTCAGATAGTTAGATTATTGATCGTTAATGCTTTAAATAAGTGTAGTTTGTGTTAAAGAGTCCATCATTGCAGATCCGAAACCAAATTTTCAGAACCTTTTGACATTCCAAATAAAAACGACGATATTGTGGAGCTTTTTATAAGTGGGGTTAGTGAATCCACAAGAAATTCGGTTGTTAGATCTATACAACTAGAAAGAAGGTACCGACGATGGCAAAGAGTCGATACCGGAAGACGAACGGATGGAGGGTTTATACGAAGGGATTTTGTAAGATATTTTAACTATATAGCATTTAATATTTTGTCATTTCATAATGCTAGAGTGCAGATCTGTTTTTGTAACATTTTTTAATTGTTATTATTAATTTTTTTTGAACATTTGTTGGGTTTGGGAATATCTTAGTTTTGAAACATTTGTTGGTTTTTTTTTAATTCTATTTTTTTTGTTCTCGGCAGATACAAATCTTTTATGTGGAAGATTATAGTAACTTTTTTAATTGTAATTACATGGCTTTAATTTAACTATTTTGTGATGTACACTATTTTGTGATGTACAGACATGAATTTGTTTTCATACTTTATGTTTTTTTTTTCATAATTATTTGATGTAATGGATGTTGGGAGTTGCAATTTGATGTCGTGACAGGATATTTACATATTTAATTTTTAGTTTGTTATATGTAACATGATAACAAACGTTGTAACATAGTAACAAACGTTGTAACATAGAAACAAAAGTTGTAACATAGTAACAAAAATTGTAACATTTATGCAATTATATGTGTATATATTGTGATACGGAGCATGTGGCATTGTAACTTATATATTTAACATTGTAATCGTTTATTTACTGTTTTTTTATATGTTACGGACCATGTAACATTGTAAACTACATATTTAGCATTGTAATTTATAAAGTAATATGATAGTTACTTCTGTATATAATATAAGTTATATAGGTAGCTAGCAAAATCATAATTGTAGATACCAAGCAATTTAATTTATAGTAACATTCATAATTACAAATTGTAACAAAAACAAAATCTAACCGGGTCTCATAGGTTTGGGTCTTATTCGAACATCACACATTGTTTTTATGATTTTTTTAAATATATAAAGAGTAATTAACAAGTGTAACAAACAACGTCATAAACGTTAATGATGTAACACTGTAAATAATACGGTAACATTGATAGTTACAATTATTACAATTTTTCACTTATTAATATGTAAATTTCATTGTTACTTACATAATAAAAAAAACCCAACGTAGCAGTAGTTGTAAAAAATCATGCAAAGTAAATTAAAATAATATGTTAAAAGAAATTAAAGAAACCTATAAAGTTGAAAGAAAAATTTAAATTTGAAAGTATGACAAGTTAGGTTGAGTGTACCTTTTTGTTTCTATCAATGTTTGCAAAAAAGGAAAAGAAGGAAGATGGCAAATTACATTGTTACCCTTTTGTACAACACTTGCAAAAGAAAATAAAAAAGTTAAAAAAATAAAAGTGACTTTTAATCTTGACCCTAGATGATGCAAATGGATGGACAAGATATAGTTTTCATAGTTTTCTTAACTCAAGAGAGTTTTCAATTTATCCCCTATATATATATATATGTATGTATATTCACACATAGAGTCACACAGCATCAACATCCACCAGTCACCACCTGCCACCGCCTCAACCACCCCTCGCCACAGCCTCCTTCCACCATAACCATTCTAAAACAACAACAACCACCATCACCACCCACCACCTCCACCATTAGCATCAACATCCTTAACCCATTCCACACCCTTTTCCCACTTTTAATCTCTTTAACAATATCTGAACCACCCATCCCTTAATTTCTTCAGCCCATAATCCATTCCACTTAGAATAACTTAAGTTCTATACGATCATACAGAAACAGAGATAACCCTATAGACCCTAGATATCCATCACATTCAATTAAACGATTATAACCTAATTAATCATAGGATTATTATCTAAAAATGGTCGATTATCATACAGAAACAGAGAATCGATTCATACCAGGTGATATTTCTTCGCAATCGTCGGTCAAACAGAAAGTCAAGAAGCATCGAATTTGCGACTTATAGCAAAACTAAGACAAAATTGAAAGAGTTTTTGTGATTTTCGTCTGGTTAAGGTCATCTAGGTAGGTTCGATTTATAGTATAACATGTCTGTTAATCGAATTGGAAGTTTGACCGATCCTTTAATGATGCACACGTTAATTTTGAACAAATTAGGAATGATTTAAGTTGTAATGGGTCGATTGTGCATAGGATTCGACGCATAATTGAGTGTCGGCCAAGTTTGCAGCTTTCAAAACGATTATGGTTTCTAAACTTAACTCAATTACGCGGTCAAATGTTGTTGATTGGGTTTGAATCTTGACTTTCGTTTTTGCAGATGATGAGGGTTTTGAAAGGAAGAAGATGATGATGATGAGATGTAAGCTTTGGGTGTGATGAATATGAAGTTTGTCAATTTAGTGTCCCTGTGGTTTCCAAATGTTTGTCAAAAAAGGGTTTTGGATAAAAATGGCAAATTAAAAATGTTTGGTGTGTATGCACAAAAATGGCCTTGAATTAACTGGGTTTTGTTAACAGATTTAGGGCAGTTGACTAAAATGGCAAAAATGGAAACAACGGGGACACAGATGAGAAAAAAAACATTTGGATGAAAGTGACAATTTTTTTACAAACATAAGGGACTAAATTGGCAATCAACTCTTTTTAAAAAGTTAAATAAAATGCAGAAAAGAAAAAAAAAACGTTGAGAGTTTCATAAGCAAAAATGAAATATAATACGAATAAACCAATTTATTTTTAACGGCCAACAAATCAATTCCGAGCACTCTCGAAGTACCCAGTGGACAAAGGAGTATTCCGAGATTAACCCAGGTCCACCAGTAATTTCACATCAGTTCCCGCGGAAAAATCCGTTGCCCGATGGCTCACTGCGGTAAAACCCGGCCCACCAGTAACATTTTGGTGTAGGAAATTGAAATAAGGATCCATGAGGCCATTAAGTGAAGAAAAAATTCTGAAATATAGAAAGCTAATTAAATTAAAAACGATGATCGATGGGTAATTGTCTTTCAGTTTTTGGCATTCAAAATACATGAGTTTTTGACATTCAAAAATATGATGATCCACAAGTCCCACAAAGTTCATCAGGTAGCATGGCTTGGGAATCCCAAACCTGGTTGATATTAATAATGCTATATATGATTTTCAAATCGAAAGCCAAATTTCATTCCAGTGAAGAAAGTTTGTGGAAAAAAGTAGTGACCCAATGTCATAAGTCTCGGTCTAGATTGTATTCACTGCCACTTAACATTTATTTAGGGGAAGCTGGAAGAATTTGGTGAAGGAGATAGATAGCTTGAAAGTCTATGGGTCTCTTCTATACACCAAGTTCTTGGCCACGGTGGGTGCACGGGTCTACGATTCGGTTTTGGATGGATAACTGGTTATTCAATGCCACACCCCGCCTAAGCGGAAACACGGGAGTGCAACGATCGAAAAGTTTTCAAGCACAAGGTTCAAGCAATACACATTTATTCAAAATAGTACCACCATAAAGATGGGATTCGTCATGATCTTATTGAAAATTAAGCATAGTGTAAGCACATGAACATTGTCTTATGGAAATTGAAAACATAACGTTTTGAAGCTGACAAAAGCCATTAAAGTGATACCACGGTGTGAATGCTCGAACCCTTCCCTCAATCCTCTGTGGCCCTCCATTAGTTACCTGAAACACATGCATAAAGGATTTTGTCAACAATAATGTTGGTGAGTCTATGGGTTTTGAATGTACTGTGAAATGAACGTGTCATCCGTGTTTGACCAATCATGAGCTAGCTAAG
Source organism: Ambrosia x helenae (assembly GCA_030844895.1). Lineage (NCBI taxonomy): Eukaryota > Viridiplantae > Streptophyta > Magnoliopsida > Asterales > Asteraceae > Ambrosia > Ambrosia x helenae. Next base: position 118,319,075 of record CM061231.1, on the reverse strand, counting down.
CAAATGATCACTGTGAGAACCATGAGTCTTGTAACCAAACCTCGTGATTGTGGTGCCTCGTGCATTGTACATTAAAGACAATGTATGTATAGTAGAATACTAACACTCTTTTGCATGTGGCCGGTTAGCGCGACTAACCAAGAGTGGGGGTGTCAACCCAATAGATCTATTAAAGTGTTCCATGGCTAAATGTCTAGCTAATGGTTACAGTGAACGATGTACGAGGACTGGTGAGCTCACGAACCAAATGTCTCATGTTCCACATGGTAGTCATGTTAGAATGAACACACACTTGAAATTGTCACAAGTATTGATGCATGTATTTCCCCCAAAATGTAAAATAGTAAAATGGGGCCATAGAAAACTCACATGTTTGAGTCGTGTGGGGTCTAGTGAGCTAGTAGATGATCACCGTCCTGACAAATGATACCCTATGATCATTATGGACATGGTAAGTCATCCCAATGTTGTTTATCATACAAATTGTTCACCTGACACTTGTGGACCATTGTGTTTAGTGTGTTTCATTGTTCATGATACATGTTAATGTTCTAACAAACATATAGTTCCAAAACTTTGTTGTTTCGAAATGTAATATCCATGGTGAACCATATTGGGCCTCACATGGGGTATTTGGGCCGTATATTGACACCAAATCATCATGTGTGGTGGGTTTTTGAAAAATATTACTTAACATAGGTGTAGAACCTTTTCAAGTCCATTCATAGAGTTAACACATGTTTCGGCATGACTAAACTTATGTTAAATGATCATGGCCGAATCAAATGCGCTTATTGGAGCTTGAATTCGATGGTCTTGTGGTTCATTAGTGATTGACATAAGCTTGTTGAGTCCAAGCCGTGGACCTACATGTGTTTTAATGACTTAGGCCGATCGATTATTGTCTAGGTGCAACATCATAGCAATGTGATCACATATTACATCTATTTACATGAGTGTGCATTATATAGGTGTATGTTAGGTCGGTTGCTTATGATCACGGGTTAAAGGGGGGTCGAGTGATCATACAAGCCGATTATAGAGTTTGTTAAAACAAGATTATATGAACAAATGCTAGTATAGGGACAATGTGCCTAAGATTTATATCAAAGTTTATTGTTTTAAGAATCTATTCCATTGTGAAGTGTCGTGTGCCTAATCATGATGTTATAAGGCCGAGCATTTGGATCTAAGAGGGCATATTTGAAGGAAAGAAGCTTAAAGTGTAATGGGTTTTTACCTAGGAAGCTTAGAGAGTCGAGTGTGTGCTCCCTTGTTCCTTGACCTCTTCGGCTTGGTGCTTCCCTTGTCTTGGCCGATTGTTTTGAGTAAGAGAGAGTGAGTGTTTGTGTTTAGAGTTGGTGCAAGAATGAGGTTGAGGGTGGGGGTTTATATAGGTGATCGATTGCAAGGGAATTCTCTAGGGATGTTGTAATGTGTAAAGTGTGTTACTACTTTGGTGTAAGGGTGGTATAGGTCATAAACAAACAAAAGAGGGGACTTGTATGCATGAGCCAAAATGTTTACTTCTATAAAAAAGGATGGGGTTGACTTGAAGCATCTAATTGTCATAACCTTGTTTGATTACCATAAGGGTGAAAGTGCTTACCTTACAAGCTTCTAGATGGCTTTCCTTATGCACCTTCGGTCGAAACAAGGCTATTAAAAGAATTTCATGGATTTTTGCAAAGTCTTTTGATGAGAAGACTAGTCATGAAAGGGGAAAGGTTGACATTAGTAGTTAGTTAGTTGGTTTTTGGCTTATATCTATTTGTATGCAAGTTCTATGTCTCCTTGTTGACTCTAGTCGATCTATATCCATAGATTGGAGGGTTCATTGAGCTATCACACTCTTCTCTCCTTTCTTGGGGGCCGAATCTTAGTCATGAATGTGTGGACTTGATAGTGACTTGTCTTAGAACATTCTTGTAGTAGTTAATAGTTCCAAGGTCCTAGGTTGTCTTAGTGATGGTGATGTGTGCTTGTCATGCTTGGCCGATTACTTGGAGGTGTGTCCGGGTAAGGGTAAGTCAAAAGGAAGAGTGGGAGTCTAAGTAGAGGTCCTATTTTGGTATAAGAGAGTGTTTTGTCTCCATTAGTAGGCATGTGGGTGGATTAGTGTTTGTCTTTAGCTACTACCAATCATGTATGAGCAAGTGTGATTATCCCTTTGGCTTGTTTCTCTTAGGCCGATTTCTAGAGGTGGTCATATGTAGAAGGTGGTTAGCTAGGGGTCTTAAGCTCTATGTTTGTCTTGATATCTAAATGTGTGTAAGTGGTAGCTTCATGTGTTAGCTCTGCTTTCCATGTGTTTTAGATGGTTCGATTTCTTGTAAGTGGCTAGTGATAGATGCGCACCTTGTGTAGTGTCCTAGTGTGTTTGTCATCACATGGATGGGTAAAAATTTTCGGCCGATTGAATAGAACAAGTGAGGTATCCTACGAGTTCTTTGGATGTTTGTATGAACATTATATCCAAGCCAAGTGTATGTGATCCATGGAGTCTTATGACTAAGATAGCTCTATCATGATCCTAGACTTAATATTTCTCATAAGTTAATCGTCCTACACATGTTAATAGGGTTGTTGATGCACATTGTGTTTGTTACATAGTTTCTAGTGCACCTTTGATATAGGAATATCATCCGGTTTCATAAAAGTAAGAGGTGGTTAAATTCTATGCCTCTTGATGATGATATTAACATGTATTTTGTTTCACATGTGTCATGGGTTTGTTGAATGGTTTCCCATGATGCTCTTTGTGTTCACAATCGTGTGTTAAAGGTGCATTAGCATGTGTTAGAGGGCATAACCTCTTGTAATGCTTGTTTTGATGGTGTGTAGGGGTGTTGTATGACTAAACAGCTGCATTATGTTGAGTTTCTGTTTAACTCATGCTCTACTAACCTAGGGGGGGGGGGGGGTATAGTGTATGCAAATTGTCTAAAAATGCACATATAATGACTCAATAAATGAAACATGTACGGTCATTGACCTGTTACGTTGACTGTTGTCACATTCTCCCTTGTTTTGGGAATTTCATCCGTGAAATCTAGTTTTCCTACTAGTGTTAGTAGTTTCAGGGAAAAGAGTTGGGTACTTGTGTCTCATTTGGTCTTCGCGTTCCCATGTAAACTCGGGACCAGGCTTTGCATTCCATCTGACTTTCACAAGTTTAGTGCGGCTCCTTCTTAATTTTTGGACTTTCCAATCAGTCACCTCGATTGGCTTCTCGACGAAGTGGAGCTGATTATCAATGTGAATCTCTTCGGGAGGAATCATCAAAGATTCGTCGGCTAGACATTTCTTTAGGTTGGATACGTGAAAAGTGTCATGAACACTACTCAGCTCCTCGGGTAGCTTGAGTTTGTATGCCACGGGACCAACTCTAGAAAGTATCTCGAATGGACCAATGTATCGAGGGTTGAGTTTCCCACGTTTGCCAAATCGTGGTACTCCTTTCCAGGGTGAGACTTTTAAGAGTACTTTATCGCCCACTTGAAACTCGAGTGGTTTACGACGGCGATCAGCGTAGCTCTTTTGACGATCTCGAGCTGCTTTCAGGCGATCACGGATCTGGAAGATCTTATCGGTGGTCTCCTGAATAAGCTTGGGGCTAGTCAAATATTTGTCTCCAACTTCTGCCCAACACAGAGGAGATCTACACTTGCGTCCATACAAGGCTTCGAAGGGGGCAGCCTTGATACTGGTGTGGTAACTGTTATTGTAGGAAAATTCAACCAATGGTAGGTGTGAATCCCAATTTCCACCGAAATCGATTGCGCATGCCCGGAGCATGTCCTCCAATGTCTGGATTGTACGTTCACTTTGGCCATCTGTTTGCGGATGGTAGGCTATGCTCATGTCTAATCGAGAGCCTAGTGCGTCCATCAGTGTTTGCCAAAATCGGGAGGTGAATCGACTGTCTCGGTTGGAAATGATTGAAACAGGCACGCCATGCCTAGTTACAATTTCCTTGATGTACAACTTGGCAAGTTTCTCCAACTTGTTGGTTTCCTTAATCGGCAAGAAATACGCGGATTTAGTCAACCGGTCAACAATGACCCAAATTGTATCGTGACTACTAGACTTCTTAGGTAGTTTGGTAATGAAATCCATGGAAATCTGTTCCCATTTCCACACCGGAATGTCTGGTTGCTGGAGCAGTCCTGATGGTTTGTGATACTCAGCTTTGACCTTTGAACAGGTAAGGCATCTGCTGACGTATGTGGCGATTTCACCTTTTAGATTGGGCCACCAGTAAAGTTCCTTTACGTCTTTGTACATCTTGTCAGCACCAGGATGTATAGAGTATCTAGTCTTGTGAGCTTCCTCCAAGATTAGATTACGTAAGTTACCAAACCGTGGCACCCAAATCCGATTGGCGAAATACAATGTGCCATCAGATTTTGGTTCCAATAGATTAACCATCTTAAATAGCGACTCGTCCTTAAGATTTTCACTTTTCAGAGCTTCTTGCTGAACGTCGCGAATGCGGGTCGTGAGATTTGTATGGATGGTTAGACCTAGTGCGCGCACACGTAGGGTCTTAACTCGTTCCTTCCGGCTTAATGCGTCCGCCACAACGTTGCCGGATGGTATTTAATCTCACAATCATAATCGTTCAACAGTTCAATCCATCTGCGTTGCCGCATGTTCAACTCCTTCTGGTTGAAGATGTGCTGTAAGCTCTTATGATCGGTGAAGATGATGCACTTGGTACCGTAAAGGTAGTGCCTCCAAATCTTAAGTGCAAAGATTACTGCACCCAACTCTAGGTCATGAGTAGTGTAATTCTTTTCATGAATTTTGAGTTGCTGGGATGCATAGGCAATGACCTTAGTCCTTTGCATGAGTACACATCCAAGACCTTGATGCGAAGCATCGCAGTAAACTACGAAGTCATCTGTGCCTTCGGGGAGGGAAAGAATTGGTGCACTGCACAGGCAGTCCTTCAATACCTGGAACGCATTCTCCTGTCGGATTCCCCAATCGAACTTCTTGTCTTTTTGCGTCAAGACAGTCAGTGGTTGGGCAATCTTAGAGAAGTTCTCGATGAATCGTCGGTAATAACCAGCTAATCCCAAAAATTGTCGCACTTCAGTGGGTGTCTTGGGCACAGCCCAATCCCTGATTGCTTCAATTTTTGCAGGATCAACTTGTATACCCTTCTCGTTCACAACGTGACCGAGGAATGGACTTCTCGAATCAAGAACTCGCATTTCGAGAATTTGGCATATAGCTTCTCGCTCTTGAGCAACTCCAACACCAGTCGCAGATGTTGCTCGTGCTCCTCTTGAGTTCGTGAATAGATTAAGATATCGTCGATGAAGACAATGACGAATTTGTCTAGGTAGGGTTTGCAGACATGATTCATGAGGTCCATGAAAACTGTCGGAGCATTCGTTAATCCGAATGGCATAACTAGGAATTCGTAATGCCCATAACGAGTTCGGAATGCAGTTTTCGGGATATCGTCTTCCTGGATTCGTAGCTGATGATATCCTGATCGTAAATCGATCTTTGAGTAGTAGCTGGATCCCTGCAGCTGGTCGAACAGGTCGTCGATCCTTGGCAACGGATACTTGTTCTTGATCGTCAATTTGTTCAGCTCTCGGTAATCGATGCACATACGGAAACTCTCGTCTTTCTTCTTCACGAACAAGATAGGTGCTCCCCACGGGGAAGAACTCGGACGAATGAAACCTTTGTCTAGCAACTCTTGAAGTTGATTGGACAGTTCCTGCATCTCGGATGGTGCTAAGCGATACGGAGTGCGGGCTACTGGGGCAGCTCCCAGAACAAGATCGATGCGAAACTCGACTTGTCGTGGTGGTGGAAGTCCTGGCAAGTCTTCTGGAAAGACTTCGGAATAATTTCGCACCACTGGGATGTCCACTAGCTTCCGATCTTTAGCTTTTCGTTCAACGACATGTGCCAGGAACGCGACACAACCTTTCCTTAAACACTTTTGGGCCTTAATGCAGGAGATGATACGAAGAGTGGGTAAACCCTGACTTCCTCGAATCATTAAGGTTTCACCATTTGACAAGGGGATTCGTACCAACTTCTTGTGACAGACGATCTCTGCATGATGTTTGGACAACCAATCCATGCCAATGGCGATATCGAAACTCCCTAATTGGATAGGCAGTAAGTCGATACCGAATTCGTGGTCGTCGAGTACCAGAATACAATCCTTAACGATCTCATCGGACGAGATTAATTTACCATTCGCTAGCTCTATGGTAAATGGTGTGTCCAACTTACTAGATTCTAATCCTAGGTATTTCCTAAAGTTGGTGGACACAAAGCTAAAATCTGCGCCGGAATCGAAGAGTACTGAAGCGAAATGATTGTTAAGGAGAAACGTACCCGTAACTACATTAGGATCATCTCGTGCTTCGTTGGCTCCCAACACAAACGCTCTACCATGGGCTTGATCCTTGGCCTTGGGACAGTCCTTTCGGAAATGTCCTGTCGCACCACACTTGAAACACTCGTTTCGGGCAGGAGGAGTGTTGGTGGTTTTGGCCCTGCAGTTAGCGGGGGAATGACCACGACGGTTACAGTTCTTGCACAGAATGCTGTTGCAAGTACCTATGTGATGGTAGTTGCATTTGCTGCAGTGAGGATGAGGTCCGCTGTACTTGCGTTTGGGTTCCTCAGTAGCGGTAGCAGCAAAAACATTCACAGTGTCCTGCGGTCGGTGAGAGGAGTGCTTACTCTTCCGGTTATCGAAACGTTTGCGCTTGTTCCCGAAACTCTCACTGATATCTGTTACCTTTTGAGTCAGCGATCCCATGCGTACCGCGTCGTCGGTAAGACTCTGAGCTAGGGTAACCGCAGCCTCGATGGTGGAGGGTGCCGATGCAGTGACCATACTACGGATCTTTGGGAACAGACCCCAGATATACCTCTCGACCCTTTTGTACTCAGGTGTGACCATGTGTGGGACCAGTCGAGAGAGCTCGTGAAAACGAGTGGTATATGTAGTCACATTGGCATCCACCATTGCAATGTTCCAGAACTCGGTTTCCAGCTTTTGTAGTTCGCTTCGAGGACAGTACTTATCCATGAGCATTGTTTTGAGATCGGCCCAGGCAAGACTGTATGCCGTTTCTCTGCCCATGGTTTGTACTTGTAGATTCCACCAAGTGAGGGCTTCATCCTGAAAGGTACAGGTGGAATATTTTACCTTTTGGTCCTCAGAGCAACCACTAATGTCAAGGACCCATTCGGTTTTCTCTATCCACCGGACAATTCCTACAGCGCCTTCATTACCACGAAAGTTCCATGGTTTGCATGCAATGAAGGTTTTGTATGAACAGCCGTGACTAGAGTTTTCAACCTCGTTGTCCGTTTCGCTTCGGCAACGCCTGGTACCACCAGATCTTCCGCTTGAGTCGGCCCGGGCTGCATCGTGTCAAGCAATTGCCTTGGCAATTACCCTAGCCAACTCGGAGGGTGTGGATGGTAGTGGCTCGCCTTCGGTCGTTCGTGTGGAATGTCGGGTCTGCATAACTAAAAGATGGAACATAATAAACATGAGTATAATATACAAACATACCATAATCAACATAGTCATATGAATCAAACCATACATCATGTCATCACATCATTTCATAATTTTTCAAAAGTAGGTAGGTTTTTAATACAAAACAGGTGGGTGTACCGCAATTAGTTTTTAGATCATACCATTCATAGTCACAAAATATCATAAGTCAAACACATGCATAATCATCATGAACCATAATTTAAGAAGGGGGTGGGAAGGCAGTAGCAAGAGATATAATGGCCTCCCTCATACGCCTCTCTGTCTCTATCGCCCTACGCTCTAATATCTCTACTCGTCTACCCATCTCCGATCGCTCTACTACGGCCGCTAGTCTCCCCTGCTCGGCCTCTGCTAAACGATCCTCGAGCTCCCGAACTCAGCCCTCCAAAGCCACCAGCTGGACGTCGTGAGAGATAATAACGCTGCGCTCGGAGCGAAGAGGTCTCCCCAATGAGCCTCCCAAGCTCATAGTCTCGAGGTCATCCTCCTCGTCTCGATGCGCAAGATCACTAGTGAGACTAGGTAGGTAAGGCCGTTTGCGGTCCTGTGAACGTCTCTTGAGCCTCTTCGATGTCTCACCTACCTCGATGGCTAGGGGTATAGGCTCAGGAATGGCCGGCTGGACGGGCTCAGAAACAGGGATAGTAGGGAAAATCGGGGTCCTAGCAGGTATAGCTATCACTAAGGCCGGTCGGATCCTCTTGCGAGGAGTACACTTAGTGACTAAACGTCCCGAAGTGTCTAAGCGAAAATAGGGGTTTAGGCTGGCCGGTGGAGATGAGACAGAATGGGTGACCGAAGGATGGGGGTCAGAGACAGCTAGGGGTGGAGTGTCATAGTCCGTCTCGTCATCGGAAGTACGTCTCTGCACAGGAGGTGAGTCAATATCCATCTCAGACTCGGATAGCCATCCATTATGATGGGACTCGAGGGCTGGCTGGGTGAGAGGTAAGTCATCTCCCTGGGGATCATCTACCAAATAATCTGACTCTGACTCGGGTGAAGAAACAAGATCAATAGTAATGGCCATGTTCCTTGTCACAACATGCACATATATGTAAATAATCATATGGATAAATAAACCATAGTACCCGTATGTCTTCGTGGAGCGGATTGAGGTTTGAGGGTGCATGGCGAGACTTCATGGCATTTTGTGAAAACATTTCAAAAAATATTTTAAGTTATAGTTGATTCCAAAGAATCCTAGTTCGCTATAACCTCGTGCTCTGATACCAATCTGTCACACCCCGCCTAGGCGGAAACACGGGAGTGCAACGATCGAAAAGTTTTCAAGCACAAGGTTAAAGCAATACACATTTATTCAAAATAGTACCACCATAAAGATGGGATTCGACATGATTTTATTGAAAATTAAGCATAGTGTAAGCACATGAACATTGTCTTATGGAAATTGAAAACATAACGTTTTGAAGCTGACAAAAGCCATCAAAGTGATACCACGGTGTGCATGCTCGAACCCTTCCCTCAATCCTCTGTGGCCCTCCATTAGTTACCTGAAACACATGCATAAAGGATTTTGTCAACAATAATGTTGGTGAGTCTATGGGTTTTGAATGTACTGTGAAATGAACGTGTCATCCGTGTTTGACCAATCATGAGCTAGCTAAGCAAATGATCACTGTGAGAACCATGAGTCTTGTAACCAAACCTCGTGATTGTGGTGCCTCGTGCATTGTACATTAAAGACAATGTATGTATAGTAGAATACTAACACTCTTTTGCATGTGGCCGGTTAGCGCGACTAACCAAGAGTGGGGGTGTCAACCCAATAGATCTATTAAAGTGTTCCATGGCTAAATGTCTAGCTAATGGTTACAGTGAACGATGTACGAGGACTGGTGAGCTCACGAATCAAATGTCTCATGTTCCACATGGTAGTCATGCTAGAATGTACACACACTTGAAATTGTCACAAGTATTGATGCATGTATTTCCCCCAAAATGTAAAATAGTAAAATAGGGCCATAGAAAACTCACCTGTTTGAGTCGTGTGGGGTCTAGTGAGCTAGTAGATGATCACCGTCCTGACAAATGATACCCTATGATCATTATGGACATGGTAAGTCATCCCAATGTTGTTTATCATACAAATTGTTCACCCGACACTTGTGGACCATTGTGTTTAGTGTGTTTCATTGTTCATGATACATGTTAATGTTCTAACAAACATATAGTTCCAAAACTTTGTTGTTTCGAAATGTAATATCCATGGTGAACCATATTGGGTCTCACATGGGGTATTTGGGTCGTATATTGACACCAAATCATCATGTGTGGTGGGTTTTGAAAAATATTACTTAACATAGGTGTAGAACCTTTTCAAGTCCATTCATAGAGTTAACACATGTTTCGGCATGACTAAACTTATGTTAAATGATCATGGCCGAATCAAATGCGCTTATTGGAGCTTGAATTCGATGGTTTTGTGGTTCATTAGTGATTGACATAAGCTTGTTGAGTCCAAGCCGTGGACCTACATGTGTTTTAATGACTTAGGCCGATCGATTATTGTCTAGGTGCAACATCATAGCAATGTGATCACATATTACATCTATTTACATGAGTGTGCATTATATAGGTGTATGTTAGGTCGGTTGCTTATGATCACGGGTTAAAGGGGGGTTGAGTGATCATACAAGACGATTATAGAGTTTGTTAAAACAAGATTATATGAACAAATGCTAGTATAGGGACAATGTGCCTAAGATTTATATCAAAGTTTATTGTTTTAAGAATCTATTCCATTGTGAAGTGTCGTGTGCCTAATCATGATGTTATAAGGCCGAGCATTTGGATCTAAGAGGGCATATTTGAAGGAAAGAAGCTTAAAGTGTAATGGGTTTTTACCTAAGAGGCTTAGAGAGTCGAGTGTGTGCTCCCTTGTTCCTTGACCTCTTCGGCTTGGTGCTTCCCTTGTCTTAGCCGATTGTTTTGAGTAAGAGAGAGTGAGTGTTTGTGTTTAGAGTTGGTGCAAGGAATGAGGGTGAGGGTGGGGGTTTATATAGGTGATCGATTGGCAAGGGAATTCTCTTGGGATGTTGTAATGTGCAAAGTCTGTTACTACTTTGGTGTAAGGGTGGTATAGGTCATAAACAAACAAAAGAGGGGACTTGTATGCATGAGCCGAAATGTTTACTTCTATAAAAAAGGATGGGGTTGACTTGAAGCATCTAATTGTCATAACCTTGTTTGATTACCATAAGGGTGAAAGTGCTTACCTTACAAGCTTCTAGATGGCTTTCCTCATGCACCTTCGGCCGAAACAAGGCTATTAAAAGAATTTCATGGATTTTTGCAAAGTCTTTTGATGAGAAGACTAGTCATGAAAGGGGAAAGGTTGACATTGGTAGTTAGTTAGTTGGTTTTTGGCTTATATCTATTTGTATGCAAGTTCTATGTCTCCTTGTTGACTCTAGTCGATCTATATCCATAGATTGGAGGGTTCATTGAGCTATCACACTCTTCTCTCCTTTCTTGGGGGCCGAATCTTAGTCATGAATGTGTGGACTTGATAGTGACTTGTCTTAGAACATTCTTGTAGTAGTTAATAGTTCCAAGGTCCTAGGTTGTCTTAGTGATGGTGATGTGTGCTTGTCATGCTTGGCCGATTACTTGAAGGTGTGTCCGGGTAAGGGGAAGTAAAAAGGAAGAGTGGGAGTCTAAGTAGAGGTCTTATTTTGGTATAAGAGAGTGTTTTGTCTCCATTAGTAGGCATGTGGGTGGATTAGTGTTTGTCTTTAGCTACTACCAATCATGTATGAGCAAGTGTGATTATCCCTTTGGCTTGTTTCTCTTAGGCCGATTTCTAGAGGTGGTCATATGTAGAAGGTGGTTAGCTAGGGGTCTTAAGCTCTATGTTTGTCTTGATATCTAAATGTGTGTAAGTGGTAGCTTCATGTGTTAGCTCTGCTTTCCATGTGTTTTAGATGGTTCGATTTCTTGTAAGTGGCTAGTGATAGATGTGTACCTTGTGTAGTGTCCTAGTGTGTTTGTCATCACATGGATGGGTAAAAATTTTCGGCCGATTGAATAGAACAAGTGAGGTATCCTACGAGTTCTTTGGATGTTTGTATGAACATTATATCCAAGCCACGTGTATGTGATCCATGGAGTCTTATGACTAAGATAGCTCTATCATGATCCTAGACTTAATATTTCTCATGAGTTAATCGTCCTACACATATTAATAGGGTTGTGGATGCACATTGTGTTTGTTACATAGTTTCTAGTGCACCTTTGATATAGGAATATCATCCGGTTTCATAAAAGTAAGAGGTGGTTAAATTCTATGCCTCTTAATGATGATATTAACATGTATTTTGTTTCACATGTGCCATGGGTTTGTTGAATGGTTTCCCATGATGCTCTTTGTGTTCACAATCGTGTGTTAAAGGTGCATTAGCATGTGTTAGAGGGCATAACCTCTTGTAATGCTTGTTTTGATGGTGTGTACGGGTGTTGTATGACTAAACAAGTGCATTATGTTGAGTTTTCTGTTTAACTCATGCTCTACTAACCTGAGGGGGGGGGGGTGGATAGTGTATGCAAATTGTCTAAAAATGCACATATAATGACTCAATAAATGAAACATGTACGGTCGTTGACCTGTTACGTTGACTGTTGTCACATTCAAGGTCCCTCTTTTTGTGCAATATCCTAAACTATTTGAGGTTGATAAAGAGACAATTTTTTCATATTGTTATTGACAATTTGTTATTGTTGTGGCTTGCTGGTGCGTGTGGATTGCTAGAAACGAAAATATTTTCAACAATAAAGCGGCCTTTGGTAGATATAGAGTTGCGGATGTCAAGAAACTTTCTTTTTTCCGGTTAAAAAATAGGTCCAAATTTAACGAGTTAGATTGGGAATTGTGGCGAACTTCTCCTATGTATATGCTGTAATTTTAGCCAGGCGGTCCTTGCTTTGAGGACGTTTCCGTGATTTTTTTGGTGGTGAATGAAATTGATCTTAAAAAAAAATACATTATTAATAAAAAATCCATTTCAATTTCAATTCAAATTTTAATCAATTTCTAATTCCTTTATAATACATTACAGGAACTAAACGCCTCCTCATTTCCATTCAAAAAATTCCTTCAGTAATCCAATATTCTAATGAAAGGTTTATGTCATTAAAGAAGGTGAAGTCTAGTTAGGGTGATGATATAATAAAAAACGGTAGTATCATTTTAATGTTTTACAAAACAATCATCTTATAAACTTCCATCAGAATTAATTAACTTAGGGGGAGGGGCGCTCATAGCAACTTATTTTCACTTAACTGATTTTAACAAATTATGCACTGTTACATCACTTTACTTAGGGGTGCAAATGATCCGAGCCGAGCTCGAGCCTTGCATTATCGAGCTAGGCTCATGACAATTTTCAGAAGCTCGAGCTCGAGCTCGTTTCGAGCCTTGTATTTTGGGATCGAGCTCGGCTCGATAGTATATTTAAGAACTCGAGCTCGGCTCGAAAGCTCGATCAAAATATATGTGTCAACAGTTTAAACGAGCCCAAGCTCGGCTCGAGCTCGTTTTGGACCATTAAGTAGCTCGTTTTGACTATTAAGGACTCGTTTTGGATCATTAATGAGCTCGTTTTGGACAATTAAGAAGTCCAAGGCCCAAAGTAATTTAGTTAATGCATGGGTTGAAATACAATTGGGCTATATAGTATTATTTGACATAAATAAGCAAAGCTCGATAAGGCTCGACGAGCCCAACCGAGCTTTACATTCGAGGCTCGAGCTCGAGCTCGATAACCAAATGAGCTTTATTTCAGGCTCGAGCTCGGGCTCGAGCTCGATAAGACTCGGCTCGTTCGAGCTTTTTACCGAGTCGATCTCGAGTAGCTCGCGAGCCGCTCGGCTCGTTTGCACCCCTAACTTTACTGAGTAACTTCACTGAAACACATTTTTGGAGGTAACACTATACTGATTCTTTTATTTATATTTTCATTTAAATACAAATATAAACCTTTTTTTTTTATTCACACGGTTTTATAAATTTTATAACCAAACCGTCAGCCCGATTTAATTTCTCATAACCGTGTCCACCAAACACGGTCAAAAATATTTATTCCCATTAAAATCGGTCTCATCTTACCGTCAAAAACAATTCAACTTTACATGCAATACGGTTGAGATTTTTGTGATATAAACGACGGTGGTGAAAACGCACTTCAACACCAGCAAACATCCACACCTTCAAAATGACTCGCTGGACCGAAAATGAAGAAATGGCTCTGGTCGTGTGCGTTTAAAGACCCACAAAACGACTCATCCTTGCAACGCCAACCCTGTATGGGCCTAGGGTGCTCAGGAGGTAGCCAAACAGGCTTCTGGGACCGTGTCTTGGCTGATTCCAAACAATAAATCGGCGAAAGCGACCGCACAATTGAGAGCCTACAGAGAAAATGGACCGATCTAAACAACAAATGTGATCGGTGGACTACCTGCTACGATCGTACCATGAGCCGGCACCCGGTCATTGTGCTGGAGTTGGCTGTGGAGTTGACCCAAGCGACCTATGCGGGCCGTTACCGCGACAACTCTGAGCATCTCCAGGCCTAACAACTTATGCGTCAACTCTAAATTTTATTTTTTTATGTTTTGATGTATTTTTATTTATGTTTAATATTAATAAATTATGTTTTATGTTTTTATTTAATTTTCTGTTAATTTATGTTTATTATTTTTTATACACACAGTTTAAAGTATAAAAAAAAATAACAAACAAACAATGATACACACAGTTATAGTAAAAAAGCTGATTATATTAATTCAAAAATAAATTAGAAAACGGTTACCAGCACGGTAGTAGGTACCCGTGAACAATTCGAGTGGTGCCCTGTCCCCCCTTAAAAACATTTTGGAAACCAAATGTGTAAGTCTTGTTTTAAATAGTCAAAATTATTAAATGGTTAGTTCAGTAGAAATACTTGTACAATCTTAACCTAGCGGTCTCAAGTTTGAATCCCTACCCACACACCGGTGTCCTCTTTGCCTAAGCTCAACCGTCACATGGAATTTTTTTGTGTTGTGCATGGATCGAACATGTGACCTACCCCTAGGGCTGTTCAAATCGCTCGTCGCTCGTGGATCGCTCGCCGCTCGTTCGGAAAAGGCTCGAAAAATGCTCGCTCGATCGTCCGCTCGGTTGTAAGTGAGCCGATCGGCTCGGTTCGGTTTGTAAACGAGCCAAGCACGAGCAAAGGTCCGCTCGGCTTGGTTCGGCTCGAATAAATTATTATTTATCTATTATATATATAATTATATATATACGCACAAATTATAGTAATGTTTATAGCTTTATACATAACATTTGGCCCAATATATGCAAATAAACGACGACTAGTCCGCTTTATCAAATAAATATTTAACACAAGATTTAGTAGTAAAACCGTAAGTCGTAACATGACAGCCTTAAATTTTTTTATGTTATTAGTCGTTCGTCCCTAGTTGTCACTTGATATCACCCTACGCCACAATGCGACAATTGTTCTCTGTAACACTTGGAACTCAATATTAATGTCCACATCGGACAGCTCAACCTTAGTTGTCACTCGACAACGAAACATTGAAGATAACATCCCAATTTCATGGTTGTCTAAATTAATCTCCGCTCGTTTCTCGCTCGACGCACGCTCGAAAAAATTTGCGCACGAAAAAATGCTCGTTCGCTTTCAGCTCGGTTGTAAACGAGCCGCTCAGCTCGGTTCGGTTTGAAAATGAGCCAAGCATGAGCAAAGGTCCGTTCGGTTCGGCTAGGCTCGTGAACAGCCCTACCTACCCCCGGGATAGGAACACCTAAGGGAAAACACACCCTACCTCAAACCAGCTAGGCTGGAGATCATTGGCGGACCATTTTTTTTTAACGGCTAATTTCATCTCCTATTTTTTATATCCCTCTTACACTCTTTTTATTACATTCCATATTTGTTGCCTCTTATATGGCTTGAACTCCCTAACCTCCCTTTTAAAACCTAAACACCGTTACCAACACACCATAAGATGTGAGGCTAGCGGACCATCCTCCACGTATTTATCCCTTCCATGAAAGTTAAATAAGATATATTTTTATTTAGTTTAAATCTATACATATAATAAACCAAAGTCATTTTAATGACATGACACTCAAAGATGCATTCTCTTTCTTGAGTGTGTCATGTGTGATCCCATGTGGCATTAAGATATTTTAGGAAAAAAATAATTTAAAAACAAAATTGGATTTTTCACCCTCATGTTTCCACCCATAATTTTTAAACGTTAATATCTTTAATATACGATATTTTTTAAAGAAAAAAATTACACCAAATTAACAAGCGTTTTATTATCTTTCCAACGAGTACCATAGTGCTATATAAAAAACGGAGAAATTTTTTTGTGAGGTTTTGTTCATACAGGAAAAAAACACAAAGTGTTTAGGTAAATCATTAATCATGTATAGACAAGTCACTAATTATGTTTAAATCAGTATGAATGAGTTAATAGAGTTATACGTTGTTTTAAGTTAGGTATCAATATTAGTATGTTAGAGTTGTACATTTGTTTAGTCTTTAGGATATGTGTTAATATTAGAGTTACATTAAAGTTTCTACATTCTTTTTAGGTTAGGTATTAGCATTGGAGTTGTACATTGTTAATTTGTTTTAGGTTAGATATTAATATTAGAGTTATACATCAGTCTATTTCATATGTAAAATTGATGTATCATATTAAATTTCTCAACCCGAAACGCTCCCGGGGTATAATCTAGTTTATTAAATATTCCATTCAAATTAACATTCCATAGTTTGATAATTTTCATGAACAAACTAGTGGTCAAGAATGAACGACCACATCTACTATTTCGCAATAGACCGGCGTTCTATTAACTAAAAAAACGATTTCTTAAAACACCAGAAAATATATAAACAAACAAACGTATAAAGTAAAAATTCCACTTATATATTAAGAAAATCTTTTTTTCTATTATATAAAACTATCAGAAACATAAACTATATTACAGTATGGGGAGTGGGGGGTGGAAACTAGCGTGAAACGCCTCTTCAAGCACACCCCCCCCCCCCCCCCTTGGGCTTGAAAACTGACGTGGCCTCTGGGGTGGGGAAATCTTCCAGGGCGTGGGGCAGGTGGGTGGATGGGTTTGGTGGGATGATGTGATTGGTTGTTTTTTTTTAAATAAATAACTTTTAAATATTTAAAACCAAGCCTCTTCACTTACCCTATCTTTTAAACACTGGATTTGTAAACTTAACATGTGTCATGTGACAACTCACGCCTCTCACTCCCCGTAGTCTTAGCAGTCAAAATATTATTTCATACACATATTAAAAAAGGAAATACATATTGTTTTTATTTCATAAAATATAAAATACATAAAGTATTGTATTTTGGGATAAAACATAAAAAGCCAACCTTTAATTCATAATAAAGAGAAAAAGATAATGCTATTTTATTTGTATGAATTTGATAATATTGTTCTTAGCACGACACCGTGTTATATGTGGTTGAATTGAGTGGAGTGATATATATGGTTCATGAACTGGATTTCTTCACGTGGTTTCCGGTCACGGTTTCCTTTAGACTATAAGGAGGGGTAAAGAGAGGGATAAAACGCCATGTGACACTTTTAGGTTTCACGTGCCCAACGGAGGTAGGGATGGCAAAAAAACACGAGTCCGACGGGTATACCCGAAACCCAAAGCATTTGGGACGGGTATACCCGATACCCGATGGGCATGGAATGAATTTGGTATTGGAAAAAAATATTTCGCGGGTATGGGACGGGTATGGTATTAGGTGATATCCGACCCGATTCCTGAAACTAAATAACCGTCTACCCGAAATATATACCCGAAAACTTTTAAGTTTTATATATACTTTTTCAGGGCCGACTCAATGTTTTTAGGGGCCTAAAGCAAATAATAAAACTGAGGCCTTTTTCTATTTTCATAACATATCAACACAAAATGATATTACCTCTCTCTCTCTCTCTCTCTATATATATATATATATATATGTTAACATATTATTTTTATTTTTAATAATTACTTGCTAGGGGAAAGATCCGGTACAAAGCGTTTTTTTCGGTAATAACTGTGAGACTCAAAGGAGGATATTTTTTTTTTCAAATTTTTTCCCATATTATTAAACATGTATTATAGTATTGAAAACTAAAAAAAAAAAAAATTGGTGTAGAGTAATTACATAATTACTCTAGTGTAAACTAATGTATTTACTTTAATGACGTAATTACACTAAAAAAAAAATTTAAATTTTTTTTTGTATTATTCATCTAAAAAGAATGTTTAAGCACATGGGAAAAAAATTCTAAACAAAAATAATTTTTTTACCCCCTTTAATTATCACAGTTCTTACCGAAAACAGTTTGTATTTGATCTTTACTCTTACTTGCTATATGTAAGTTGAATATAACTTTATACATACTATTATTTTCATTTTATTTTTTATGTATATGTTGATACACATCTATATCTATATATATATATTGCAAAGGGATTAATCCTACATGTCATACTCTTATGCAATCTCTCCTTTGAGAGATGCCATATAGGATGTGATGTGGCAACTCTAGACCAATTAAAAAAAAGAAATAAATATGGTTTAAATATGATTTAACCTAATCTATTAAATACATAATCTACTAACTATTTTCTCTCTCATGTTTCCTCTCATAACTTTTAAACATTAATATCTTTTATATACGAGATTTTTTAAAGAAAAAAATTACACCAAATTAACGAGCGTTTTATTATGTTTCCAACGAGTACCATAGTGCTATATAAAAAACAGAGAGAAAAAAACGACTACTTTTTGTAACCCGACTGGTATTGTGTCAAGTTTGGGATTAGTTTAAAAAAATTGTGGGGTTGGGTCGGGCCTGGGATTAGGTGATACCCGACCCAATTACCCGAAACCACATACCTAAATACCCGAACTATATACCCGATCATATACCCATGAATTTTTTAACGCATCACATAACCCTTAGACTAATGCGTTCGATATTTCAATAAATAACCCGATCATATACCCATGAATTTTTTAACGCATCACATAACCCTTAGACTAATGCGTTCGATATTTCAATAAATAACTTTTTTTCCTTATTTCATGTTAGTTCTTTTAAGAATGATCAATTACAAACTTCCGAATTCATTTGACATTATATAATATTTTGTAATGACACTAGATTTATACCCCGGTACAGAGATTCGTTTTCTTTATATTAGAATATGATAACTTATGACAGATATTTGTTTAAAATCTATATATATATATATATATATATATATATTGCAAATAAATAAATAATAATATTCATTAATCATATATTGGCAAGTCATTAATTATGTTGTCATATAAGATATTTTATTATGTCATATTAGATATTTCAACCCGAGACGCTCCCGGGATAAAAACTAGTTTTATAATAAACTAAGTTATATTATATTATATTATTGTTAATGTTTAGATTTTTCAGAATATTACACTAGATACAGTGTAATGTTCAATTAATGTTGTTAACATGCTAAATAAACATGAGTATATACAATTATTATATATTAAAATTTGTAAAAAATACAAAGCACAATATTTTATATATAAGACAAAGGAGAGGGGTACACTCACTTTATGTCATCTTCTCCAACCCTCAAACTACAAAACCTTTCTCAACAAAAACCTGTAAATTTTTCCAATGAACAGTGAAGTTACATAAGCAGTATTGCGAGGGTCTGCTAATCGGATAACATAACGTTGAGAGTCGTATTGTTCCGTCAGTACGCTGGTGCGCATTGCAGCGAGCAAAACGCCTAAACCGCCAGAAAACAATTGATAAAAGAAAACATCTACAATCCTGGCCAGCAGCCGACGACGTCGCTGTCATCGCGATTGCAAGGAACCACCGCTTGAAAAAGAGGATTTAGTAATAAAAGTACTGCGATGGCATTTTCGTAATTACCTCGAAACTAAAGGCTTTTTATTTTGGTTTTGATAATAAAACTATGCGATGACATTTTCGTAATTAGATCGAAACTGAAGGTTTTTTATTATGCGATGGCAGTTTCGTTATTACCACCAACTTCAAGGTTCTTTACTAAATATCAAAGTGAACGTTTTGTTTTATGTGATGACACTTTCGTAATTAAAAGTAACCTCAGGGTTGTTTACTAAAAATCGATGGAAAATGTTTTATATATATATATATATATATATATATATATATATAATGTTCTTCTCATCTCTGGCTAGAAACATATATTATCATCATGGAGGTATTTGCCTATGAGATTAAATAATATTTGCTTTCTAAAATTGAGGCCCTTCAAAATGTGAGGCCTAACACTATGTTTCAGAGTTTAATAATAGAAAGAAAAGAAAAGAAGCGGAAAGAAAGGGGAACAATTTTGTGTTTCAGAGTTTCATTAAAGAAAAGAAGTGGAGAGAAGAGGAAGGAAAATTATCCCAAATAACAATCCTTCCAAATTGGAAGGAAGGGAGAGTAAAACAAATTTAAAGTATATCATTTATCAATATACCCCTTCATTTAACCTATAACAAAATCTTACAAGGGTATAATTGTAAAATATACGTTTCTTTTCTCTTCTTTTCAACCCGGGAACACATAAAATCTTTAGTTTCTTTTCTTTTCTTTTCAACTCAGGAACATGAAATAAAATTATATATTTTCCTTTCTTTTCTCTCTTATTATCCCTTTAAAATTATATATTTTCCTTTCTTTTCTCTCTTAATATCCCTTTCTCTTCTTTTCTTTTATTTAGTAAACTCGGAAACACAGCGTAAAGCTTGTGCTTCATTTCACTTGAGCTAGAGTCGGCCTTGTATTTTTTGTTAGCTATTTTTTAGTAATGTTTCATTTTAATAGATTCATTATTTGAAAAATAAACTTTTCGTCTAAAATATATATTCTAATAACATTATTATTTATATTTATATGCTATGAAATATATAAATAGTTTTAAAATTCGTACTATAATATATATTTACATATTAAATGTTTCAAAGATTATTATAGTGATGATAATATATATGTTACTTATTACAATTTAATATAGTCTATTTTTTAAAACATAAGACTATGAGAGAAAATAAAGATATATATACATGCAAATACCAACGGGTATACCCAATACCTGCGGGTATGCTCTATACCCGACGGGTAATACCCGACAATAACCTGACGGTAATGGGACGGGTATGGTATGATATTTTATAACCGGGTATGGGTATGATATTAGCCAAACCCGACCCATACCCGACCCGTTGCCATCCTGGAAGGGGAGGAGGGGGGGGGGGGTGAAGATAATAATATTATATTGTGTTAAACTTATAAAAAAAATCGGCTAATCACAAGCCTCCACGTGGCCTTCCTCCTCCCCACGCCAGTGACTCTCTCCCCGCCCCCTTTCCCCGCCCTTCTTCCACGCCCTATAGGGACGGTGTCCCCCCCCTCCCGCCCCACTCCGGGTGTCTTAGTGATTGCATGTTATTTATTCAGAAAGTAAAGCTACTTGGAATATTATTGGGTGCTTATAAATTATTATTTGATCGTTTTATTTTAATTTGGTACGCTTACTTTCATATGAGATTGTAAATTGTATCGCATATTGGAATACATATAAGTATTCACTAGACTTGTGGGTTTGTATACGGGTGTTGATTGTAACGTTTATGATCTTATGTGGGTAAAGATTGCAGCGGGCTCAAAAATATTTTCACCATGGGAGGCTTTGGGGTGGATCGGGGAGGCCAACGGACAGAGTCCAAAAATTTCAGGGCACATTTAAAAAAAATTATATCTATAATCTATAACTTATAATAAAAGAATTGAATATTGATGAGGTGATATTTAATGGAGGCTCAAGAAAGCCATTTTAATGACATGACATTCAAGAAAGCATTCTCCTCCTTGAATGTGCCATGTGTCATGCCACGTGACAAATTAAAAATAAATAAATAATAATATAAAACATTTATTTTAGGAAAAAAGAATTTAAAAACAAGTTTAAATTTTTCTCTCTTATTTTCCTCCCATAATTTTTAAACGTTAATATCTTTTATATACGATATTTTTTAAAGAAAAAAGTTACACCAAATTAACGAGCGTTTTATTATCTTTTCAACGAGTACCATAGTTCTATATAAAAAACGGAGAAAAAAACAACTATTTTTTGTGGGGTTTCGTTCATACAGGAAAAAAAAAACACAAAGTGTTTAGATTATTCATTAATAATGTTTTTTCTTTTAAACCAGGTTCTTATCTACGATGTTGAAATTCAGCTCAATCGCCATGCTTTCATTAAAATTTTACTCTTTTAAAGATGCATAGGTATACTTCATCTAGAGAAGCTAGGAGAAAGAATCGCGCAACACTGCAACACATGGTGTCACCTTATAGCAATGTTATTTTTTATTTATTTAATTACAAGCGTAATAATTATTACTATTAGTATTAGTATTATTAGAATTGTTATAATTTTCAACCCCAAGACGCTCCCAGGATAAAAGCTAGTGTATATATATGAGCCTAATAATCAATACCGTATATAATTTCACTCATTTTAATACTATTTTTTTTGAACGGCAAGTGGTGCAACCGGTGGAGCTCCGGCTAACACCTTGTGCCAGCCTGTACTGATTACCTACTAATTGTCATGTTTATTGCTATACCATTGCTCGTACATAAAATTTAGTTTAAATTATTTAATTCGTTAATGCTTAAGGGGCATATTTTTTAACAGCTCGAATAGAGCACCTAAATCCCCAGGACGCCTTTGATTTTCACCAAGGTTCAAGTGTTTTGTCTACATAAGTCTATCGAGAGGGATTTTATCGGGTTGGATCACCCCATTTTTTAGCGAATTGAGGGGCTGTTTGGTAAGCCTCTTAATGAGGCTCTGAACCATTAAGATTTGGGATGTTGCTCAACCATTAAGCACTGAACTATTAAGCACTAAACTAGGTTGAACCTTAATGAGACTCTCCTACCAATGTTGGACAAGAAAATTAGCCATTAAGAGGTCCAACTTAATGATTCAACACTTAACCATTCAGACCTCTTAACCATTCAGACATTTTAATGATTCAACACTTAATCAACCAAACAGCCCCTGAGTCAAGTTATATAAGAAACTAATATAAGAACTCACTGTTGGCCGGGATTTGCAATGAAAGATTTGGGGTCTCTATCATATTTCTTGGGCATACAGGTTACTCGCACTGGGGATCACATGTTCCTTTCTCAACAAGCTTATGCACGCGATATTATACACAGGGCCGCCATGGATAATTGCAAACCCGCTGCCACTCCTGTTGATACTCAGTCCAAACTTTCTGCAGACACATGACCTTTACATGATGATCCGTCTACATATCGCAGCTTGGCAGGGGCTCTCCAGTACCTAACGTTTACACGCCCGGATATCTCCTACGCGGTGCAACAAATCTGCATACATATGCACGCACCTCGTGTTGCACACTGGAATGCTCTCAAGCGCATTATTCGGTACATTCAAGGCACGTCTGAGTTTGGCCTTCATCTATCTCCTGCTCAGTCCCTTTCTCTTGTGGCATACACCGATGCAGACTGGGCAGGTTGTCCTGACACTAGACGCTCCACCTCTGGGTATTTGCGTTTATCTCGGTGGAAATCTCATCTTGTGGTCCTCAAAGCGTCAATCCACTATCTCCAGGTCTAGTGCTGAAGCAGAATACCGCGGCGTTGCAAATGTTGTTGCTGAACTATGCTGGCTTCGCAACTTATTACTTGAATTACATCACCCAATCACACGAGCTTCCTTGGTGTATTGTGATAACATCAGTGCCATTTACTTGTCCGGCAATCCAGTACAGCACCAGCGCACCAAACACATTGAGCTGGACATCCATTTTGTGCGAGAAAAGGTTCAGAAAGGGTCAGTCCGCATTTTACATGTTCCTTCTCGTCATCAGATTGCCGACATCTTCACAAAAGGTCTTCCTCGAGTGCTCTTTGATGATTTTCGGACCAGTCTCAGCATTCGTCCACCCTTCGCTTCGACTGCGGGGGTGTAATAGAATTAATGTAATTAAATGTAATTTATGTAATTTATTGTGATTGTTGACCTTCTTAAAATAGAGGAAGTCTTGTGTGTATTTATTGGAATGTAATCTCCTATCAATGACAAGGTTTTGAATTATGAAATCATACCTATCTTACAGAAGTGCATGACGAACTGCTCTAGGGATATTTATTTAATTCGCAATTGTGTATAGGTTTTTGTAAGGCGATTTCGATTTTGTTTAGATTATTTGACTTGTTTTCTATTGGTTTTGAATGCGTTTTAGTTTTGTTTAGATGATTTTGAAGTTGAATTCAGTGATTTTGAAGTTGAATTCAGTTTCAGTTCTTTTATATCATATAAATTTAACTAACAAGCTAAGAATTAATAATCTATCTATCTCTATATATATATATATATATATATATATATATATATATATATATATATATTGCAAAGGGTTTAATTCTACATGTCATACTCTTATGCAATCTCTCATTTGAGAGATGCCACATAGGATGTGATGTGGCAATTCTAAACCAATTAAAAAAAGAAATAGATATAATTTAATCTAATCTTTTTTTTTTGAACGGCAAATTTCTTCTCCTTGTGGGACTTGAACCCATGACCTCCCCTTTAGGTGTTCCTAGAAGCTTTGCTTAAATACCCAATCTACTAAATCTAAATATTAAACCTTTATTATTTTATCTCTCGTGTTTCCTCCCATAACTTTTAAACGTTAATATCTTTTATATACGAGATTTTTTAAAGAAAAAAATTACACCAAATTAACGAGCGTTTTATTATCTTTCCAACGAGTACCACAGTGCTATATAAAAATCGGAGAAAAAAATGACTATTTTTTTGTAACCCGACAAGTATTGTGTCAGGTTTGGGATTAGTTTAAAAAAAATGTGGGTTTGGGTTTGGGTCGGGTCTGGGATTAGGTGATACCCGACCCGATTACCCGAAACAACATACCCAAATACCCGAACTACATACCCGATCATATACCCATGAATTTTTTAACGCATCACATAACCCTTAGACTAATGCGTTCGATATTTCAATAATTAACTTTTTTTTCTTATTTCATGTTAGTTCTTTTTAGAATGTTCGATTACAAACTTACGAATTCATTTGTAATGGCACTAGATTTATACCCCGACGCAGAGATTTGTTTTTTTTATATATTTGAATATTATAACTTATGGCAGAGATTTGTTTAAAATAATAATAATAATAATATATTTTATTATGTTATATTAGATATTTCAACCCGGGACGCTCCCGAGATAAAAACTAGTCTAAATAATATTTTCTTTCATCACAAGGTCTAATGGAGAAACTAACTTTTTTTTTGAAAAGCAAATTTCTTTAAAAAAGACCGATGAACTATCTCCAAGATGGAAACAGAAGCGTTAAAAACGGACACAAATTACAAAAAAAAAATCGAAATTACACCACATATACCAATCAACCGAAACCGTTTTACATCCACTTCTAAACCAAAGAAAACCCATCGTTTTTATGTCCACCACTATCTCCGTCACCTTTCTCTTCTTGTTTGAGAATACCATTTCATTCCTAGCTTTTCAAATCCTCCAACATTTTAGAATATCAATACCTTGCATCACCTGTTTCTAGGGTAAAAAAGAGTCGACCCGAGCTCGAGCCTTGCATTATCGAGCTTGGCTCGTGACAATTTTCAAAAGCTCGAGCTCGGCTCGAAAGCTCGATCAAAATTTATGTAGCAAGAGTTTAAATGAGCCTAAGCTCGGCTTGAGCTCGTTTTGGACATTAAGGAGCTCGTATTGACTATTAAGGACTCGTTTTGGACCATTAATGAGCTCGTTTTGGACAATTAAGAAGCCTAAGGCCCAAAGTAATTTAGTTAATGCATGGGTTGCAATACAATTGGGCTATATAGTATTAATTGACGTAAATAAGCAAAACTCGATAAGACTCGACGAGCCTAACCGATCTTTACATTTGAGGCTCGAGCTCGAGCTCGATAACCAAATGAGATTTATTTCAGGCTCGAGCTCGGGCTCGGGTCGATCTCGAGTAGCTCGCGAGCCGCTCAGCTCGTTTGCACCCCTGCCTGTTTCTTTATCTTCGATCTCTCATAGTACTTGTAGAGCTCCAACGTGTCTTTTGTGTCAAACAAAAATACCGGGGAAAGACCACACCATCTCGTAATACCTTGCCAAACGCATGGAGAAACTAATTAGCATCCATATAGTTTAGCTATCATTGATTAGTCGCCAAAATACATTGATTAGTCCCTGCTAGTTTTACACTCTGTTCCAGAGTTTCATTAAAGGATGGAAGAGAAAGGATTGGGAAGGATGTGGGGAAAAAATGTGTTCCAGAGTTTTTTGTAGGAGGGAAAGAGAGAGAATGAGAGGGATAATAAAGAGGATTTTAGTGTGATTTTTAATCTTTCCAATTTGGAAGGAATTGGAGAGAAGGGAAGAGAAGGGAGATCCTTTCTCTTCCATCCTTTAATGAAACTCGGGAACACAGTGTTAGAGCAAATTAAGCCAAAATACAATACAATATAAACTCCCAAAAAATAAGAACCTTGAAAAAAAAAAAAGAAGTAAAATTTTTTTTGGATCGGCTAAGGAAATCACCTCGGTACCTCGTTTCGAATCTCATTTTTCCGCATCGTCCATGGGGGCATAAGCCCTTTCAACGTCAAGGGGTGTATTTTTACCGGCCCTATGATTCGAACCATGTACCTCTCCCGGGCGGGAACCTCCCTAAGTAGTAAACCCTCCCACCTCTTCCAAACTGAGCTGGGAATCATTGGCAAATAAGTAATTACCTATGGGTTATAGATAGGCAATGCTTAAAAATAATGTAGCATTTAATTTCATATATACTCCTACAACGTTGTGAAAATATCATATATGTTTGTAAAGACTAGTTGAGGTTTATGAGATTTTGGCTACTTGGACTGATAGCTCTAGAGACGATATTTGGCGCTGGCAGGTTTTGCATCAGGAAGACTTCTCTGTCTCAGCTGTGAAACAGTGGCTTCGCAAAGACAGAGATATTAAAAGACAGCATCGTGTGAGGTGGGATGGTTGGATTCCGAATAAGGTGAACTTCTGTATTTGGAGAGCTGAGATGAATCGCCTTCCGACTGGAGATGCCCTCCTTCGGCGAAGTGTGCATATTCCTGACATGTCGTGTATTTTATGCAATGCTGCCGCGGAATCTGTTCAGCATCTTTTCACTGGCTGCAGTTTTGCGATGGGGGTTTGGGTCGGTATCGGGAATTGGTGTAAGATCGGTCCTATTTTCGCATTTGATTTTAATGACCTTCTTACTTTTGTCGATCTTAGAGCTGGTTGCAAGAAAGGAAAGAGGGTGTTAAGGGGTATTATTTATATTAGTTGTTGGGTTATTTGGCGTGCTCGGAATCGGAAATTATTTCTAGGCGAGGATCAAAAGGAGTACACGGTTTTGGCTACGATCAAGTCGTTTTCTTTTCTATGGATAAAGAGTCGATCTTTGTATACGTCTATTCTATGGTTTGATTGGATTAAATACCCCCTGTATATGTTATTTTCTTGTGGTGGTCCTCTCTTTGAGGACGCGGCCTTTGTTTTTGAATAAAGTTCACTGTTCAAAAAAAACATCAAATTACCAATTTCATAGAAATGAACAATTCGAGATATGATCATTTCTTAAAATTTTATGTTCTATCCATTAACAATAATTTTCTCAAAATATGAGATTAACCCAATTTATAAAAAACAAGTCCTATGGGAATTTTTTCATTTCCCTCCCTGGAAGAAAAACTAAAATGGGAATTTTTATAACTTTGTCACATACTCAAATACCTGTCCTAAATAGTTTTTGCATTTGGTTTGGGTTATATTGTCATTCGTACACCAAAGAACTTGAGGTTCTTTTAATAAACTTATACTAAATTATTTGATTAGGTCAACAGGGTTGATTTATCCTAAAAATTCTCCTAAATCTAAGAACTGTATGAAGCCATCGTAGAGCAACATGTATTCAAAGAGAGATCAAATAGGAAGGATAGTTTTGTCTAACAGAAAAAAATAACCTGTGTTGATGCGCTACTTCGTTGCAACCACTGAGAGAGAGGGAGAGAGAAGATGATATGACATATAAAGATAAGACAAGAAGAGAGAGAGAAAGAACCAATGTAAAATTACATTACTATCAATTCCCAATTGTTTATTAAATATATAGAATTAGAAGACGTGACTTAATGCAAGTCACCTGAATGGGGTTTTTGAGTTTTCATAACTCAAAAGGAGTTTTTAGTTTATAATTACCCTATACAGGGGAGGGATAATAACGAAAATATGAAAACTCCCTTTTACCTAGAGTTTAATCTTAATAGCATTGAGAGATGAGCATCCTAGGCTCGTCAACTCAGCTTGCCAAATCGGGCTACAAGTTTAATGTTTTGCACTTGTTAAGCCGAGCCACAAAAAAAAAAATGAAGGAATAACAAGGTTAGGTATGATAAGTTACCAATATAATCGACTTCGATTTTGTATTTTACATATACAAAACACTTCGAGGTCATT
Organism: Ambrosia x helenae; assembly: GCA_030844895.1. Classification (NCBI taxonomy): domain Eukaryota; kingdom Viridiplantae; phylum Streptophyta; class Magnoliopsida; order Asterales; family Asteraceae; genus Ambrosia; species Ambrosia x helenae. The sequence continues at coordinate 118,290,828 of CM061231.1, read as the reverse complement.
TCATGTGGGCATCCAGAGCCCAAGTCCACCTCTAGTTAAAGTTTGCTAGTTGGATTTTAATTACTTAAAACTTGATCTTAAAATCTCATAACTAGTTCATACCTAAATACTTAATCTCGTAACTCGTTTCATCAACACTTAATCTCATAACTGTGTTTAAGTGTTTAGTGTTTCATATACTTTTAAGTGGGATATAAAATCTCTCTGTCATCCCTACAGTAAAGATTGTGTTTTATAATTACTCCATGTAGCCCATAAATATATAACTAAAATTTTAAAAATGGCCTAAGAATAAGACAACTGTAAGCCGTAAGCAGGCGCAGATCTAGGGGTTGAGATATAGCCTGTACTACCTTTGAATTTTTTTGGCAAAGTACATTTTTAGTGCATTTTTTTCTACTTAGTTTTATGTATCGGCTACATCTGAACAAATTTTTTTTTATCCCGTGCTACCCCTCAACCTTTTCTTCTAAATCCCCATTGGCAATAAGCACCAACTAGTAAGGTGATGCTCAAGAGTCAAGACAGAGACTTTAGTTAATGGGCCTTATATGATCTTTGCATCCAGCCCACAAAGCTCTATAAGTAACAGATCCCTAATGTTTCAACCGCCAGGTCAAATCAAACATGACTTGTTTAGCTTAGCGTGTTATGTGTTGCATGTTTGATCTAGAAACTGACTCAAAACACTAAAAAACTAAACCCAGCCTCAAACCCACAAATCTCATGTCATGTTCTTATGGCATTTCCGTATTTTGTTAGAAATTCACACCTCCAGTCTCATTACGTTTTAACCATATTTTGTTTTTTTTCTAAATACATAGACTACAAAGTAAAATTAAATGTTTATACACGTTGGTTTTTCTAAATATAACACTCTTACTCGTCGGGGGGGGGGGGGGGTTACCGTTTTTTGAACGGGTACCTGATGGTAACCCAACTGTCAACACGTCAGCATTGCCATCGATGATGCTGGTAATGAATCCGTAACAGTAATTCGTGAGTTACAACACAGTTTGGAAACCATTTTATATTATTAATTCCATTTATTTTAATGGTTTCAGACATTCAGTTAGCAAAGCACATAGTTAAATAAAAAACAAAAACTTAAACATAATTATATTAATATTAAAACATAATTAAAAATACAAAATATTAAAACATAAATTAAAAAAACTTAAACTTGACGCAACAGTTGCCATGCCTCGATATGGTCGAAACTGTTGTAGTATCGAGCCGCATAGTCCACATGCGTGAACTCAATAGCCAACTCCGCCTCAATGCATGGGTGCTCCCTCAAGGTGTTTGCATAGATGGTTCTCCACCGATCACATTTATCGTTTAGATCGGTTCATTTGTGTTGGAGGCTTTCAATAGTGCAGTCGTTGACACCGACTTGGCTGTTGAAGTCGGCCAAGACACGGTCCCAGAACCTGGTATCCCTCCCCGAGACCGAGTGGTGGCGGCATCCTCGTTGTAGAGCATGGTCATTTATGGCATCTTGGTAGCACACTACCAAGGTAATCTCTTCTTGCTAATTACAACGCGTCATGTTTAAGTTTGAAGTGTGTGTGTGTGTGTGTGTGTGTGTTTTAACTGTGGGTTTATAGTGAATCTAAATTACCCCACGGTGGTGTGTGTGTGTATATATATATAGCCATTTTGACCGTTTTTACGAAGGTTTGAATGTAAAAAGTAATTTTCTAGCCGTTGTTAGCTACGATTTTATGTGCAAAATTTAACTTTTTTTTTTTACCATTTTAGCTACGGTTATGAATACAAAACTAAAAGTTTCAACCATTTGCCTACCATCGTTGCATGTCACCGTATGTTTAAAGGTAACTATGTGAAAAAAAAAACTTTCAATATATATTTATTTATTTAAATGAAAATAAATAAACGAATCAGTGAGCCTTCAAAATAAAGTTTCAGTTAAGTGATGTGGCACTACAATTTTCAAAAAAAAAAAAAAAAAGTGATGTTGCAATACAGTACCGGTAGAAATTAGTGAAGTTAAAAACAACATAAGTAGAGTGCCCTTCCCCTCATAAATCATTAACTAGTTTTAAATGCAAAGAAGAGCATTAAGTTCGCCATAAGTGTTGTGTTTGGTTACTTGGTATAAATATTTGGGAAGAGATAACGTACAAAGCTTCTTAACGTAAGAAGCGTAAGAAGCTTTCTGAGCCATTGGATTTAGGCGGTGGCAAGATTGTAATTAACAAACCTAATCATACTCCAGTTAATCTAACCAGGGGTAATTTAGAGAAAAAGCGTTTTAATTTTGAGAGATCGTAACAACAGAGCTTCACAAAATATTGATCGAAACGTAAAATCAAACTAAAATTTTCAACGATCAAACATTATTTCAAACCGATTAAATATTCAAAATCATCAGACAAATCAAAAACATTGAATTGAATCAAATGACAGAACATATTTGCAGGAAAATGAAAAAAAACAGAGCATTATAATAGAATTGTTAAAATCATTAAAATCCTCTAAAAAACGCAATCAACGCATAATACTCACGTAAAACATACTATTATAATAAACATAATTAGAATTAAAGAAAAAAATTGGATTTGAAAAAGTTTCAGATTATGAACAATCACAAAACTCTGTATGTTTAAATGCACCTTATAATTGTATCAGATTATAAGGTGTGTTTAAAATAACTAGTAACTAGTTATCAAAGACAGAAAAACAGACGCACTCACTATAATGTTTGGACACACTCTTATAAATTCAGATGGACTCACTGTAATGTTTGGACGCAATTCTATGGAAAAAATACAGAATATGTTTATTTATTCGTACAACTAATGATTAAAACTGTGAGTGGCATATCTTATTAATTATAGAAGATACTCTGTAAAAATTTCATGCTTATTTTAATAATAAAAAACTAAAAAATCTTACTAGCTAATAACAAATGATTTGATTGGTAATAAATTTAGTTAAATCTTGAAATTAAATATTCAACTACCACACAATTAACTTTCTTTTTTGTTCTATAAAAACACTATCATATATCATACTGATTCAACTAGAAAACATAAAACAAAAAAATGGCAGAAAACAACATAGATGCAATAAACAGCATGCAAATCAAAACTGTGGTTTTGGTTGATTGCAAATCAGAGGTGAAGGATGACCTGAACTCATCTTGTGTAGTTCTATGTGCACAAAATGAGGTTCAGAGACAATATATGAAGAACCTGGATCTGATAGAGAAGCTGTTGAAGGAGGAGAAGACACCATTCACAGAAGCAGCTATTGGGCAACTCCATACTTAGGCATCTTTTGACAACCTCATCTGTCAGTCACTTAGCAACACACAGACATGTATCCTGAAGAACATAGAATCAAAACAAAAGGCAAGGGATGCAATCTTGGGTGCCAAGTGATGGTGGTGGTTTTATGATGGTTGTTTTGTGTTTTTAATAATCTATGGTGGTTGTTTTGTAAATCTTTTTTTTAGATGGTGGTTTTTATGTGGTTTAAGTGGTGGGTTTTTTTTTTTTTTTTTTTTTTTTTTTTTTGTATTAGATGGTGGTGGTGTAAATGTGGTGGTGGTAGTGATGGTGGTAATGGTGATCCTGTAATAATTTTTAACTACTAATGGAATAGACACACTTATTATATAATATGAACGCACTTTATGTTTATTGTTGGATGCACTTATATCACAAAACAGACGCGCTCATAAAAAAAATAGTAACTGCAACAACAAACAAAAACTAAACGCACTTATAGCATACTTCAGACGCATTTGTTACTTGTTTAAAAATTACAAAAAAATCAAATCATCAGACAATTTAACATAGCTCCTCATCAACAGAATCTTCAATTTCGATCTCTTCATTATCATCAATGTCATCTTCCACATTATGGTAATCTTGTTCAAATTGGGGTTGGGTTGAAGCACCCTCCTTCGCGTGTTTTCGTCGATCGTGACCTCTCTCTCTCCGCATATGGCACATGTTCTCTTCCTTTTGCCAGATTGACTAACCTGTTTTTCCTTGCTAGACTTTATGCGCTTCTGCTTACAACGACCTTTGTTCTTGATACCATTCGAAAGTCGAATAGTGGGTTCAGCATCTGATGTTTTCTCATAACCAAGAAGAGAAGCATACATGTCATACTTATTCTGATGACTAGGTCTCTTAAACCTTCTATCCTCAACCTTCTTAACCATCTCTTTGATTTTATCATTAACTAAAGTTAACTCGGATAAATCTGCAATTAGAGAATTTGCAAGATATTCACCACCCAATACTATCTCCCGTGCAATACGTCTAGCTTCTTTCGTCACGTCATCACCAAACTCTCCTATTTCAAATGAATACTTTATTTCATTTGGAACAACATCTTTTGTCCACCTCTTCAGAATGTATTTCTTCGAGAATCTATAACATTTCATCAATCTTAATACAAAAAACATATGCCTACATAACAGCCCGTACTACTCGAACCTCCTACAGGTACATAATGTAGTAACATCCTCAACACCCTCAACAACTTCTTTCTTGAAAAGAACCTGTAAAAAGCTAAAAAAAAGTATACTGGTGACTTTGGACGTACTCATGACTAAATTTAAACGCATTAATAGTTACAAAACCAAAAACTATACTGCTGACTTTTGGACGCACTCATTACTGATTTAAACGCCTTCAGAATTAATATATATATATACCTTAATAAATCCTTGACCATGTGCTTGAGGATCATCAACATAAATCTTCAAAAAAACCTTCTTCATCAGCCCTTTTCATATGAACACTTATTAAACCTTCATAAGTGGCACATATTTTTTCCTGAATATCAAAGAAGATAGTTCGTGTAAATATTTTAGATGCCTCTTTCTCGATAGGGTCCATAGTCCAAAGGTCAGGAACCGTATGTCTTGAGTCATGATCATTCTTCCTATGGTTGAATCTCTGAGATTCAAGGGAAGTTTCAAAGTGGTTGAAAAACTCAACAAGAGTCAACTGAGAATTTGCCACTTGGCAGAAAAAATGATTCTCACTCTCAGATCTTGATGTTGTCCTCATTAGCCCAGACGTAGGTTCATCCCGGTAAAAGGCAGGGATCCACATTGACCTCAAATTAAACATGTTCGTCAACCAACCGTTCTCGTTTAGATTGTAATCGACAATAAGTACACCCCACTCAAAATCAAATGTCTCCGGACTAATGGAGTATGTCCACACAATTGCAAAGATTCTCCTTTTGAACTCATCATCACTGCATAATGCACTACCAACCTAAAAAAACAAAATGGAAAACAAACGCACTGTGTTAAATATTTGGACGCACTAACATTAACATGCATGAAAAGATATTAAACACGCTAACATGTAAGTTTGGATGCATTCACTATATTATAACCAACAAAAGAATATTTAAACACACTTATATAATAAACAGACGCACTCTTTTATTTAGATAAAAAAACATTCATACTGACCTCATCAGAAACCTTCTTCATGATATGCCACATACACAATCTGTGTCTGCTATTTTGAAAAAACCAACTGAATTGCATTTTTCATAGCACCATCTTGATCTGTTACAACCACTTTTGGGTGCTTCCCAAAACATTTGGAAAACGATTGTAACAACCATGTGTATGATTCAGTTGTCTCAGATGACAACAATCCTGCACCAAGTGTGACATTCCGACAATGGTTATCAATTTCGGTAAATGGTACAAACACCATCTTGTACCTGCAAAAAAAATATTTAAAAAAAATGGCAGAAAAAAACTATAAACATGTAATACTTGGATATCAAAGCCTGTAAAAATTAAAAACATACTTGTTGGTGTTAAATGTTGCATCAAAAGATATCACATCTCCAAATTTCATATAATTCCTCTTGCATAAAGCATCAGCCCAAAATAACCCGGTGAGTGCATTATTTTGATCCACAGAATACTCAAACGAAAAATCTGGAATGAACTTCTTCTTATCCCTAAGCCTAGACACTATCATATCAGCATCATGCTCACCAATGAAGCTGTTTAAACCACCTTTAAAGTTCTTACAATCAGTAGAAGTTGCACCAACATGCTCAAAACTTCCATACTTAGTCTTCATAATGTTAAAAGCTTTGACAGGACCCATATTCAGTGAAGACAATTCACAAATCATCTCTTCTTGAGTATGTGTCAGCTTCCTATTCGCTACTATTAGAACTCTCCGGACTTACTTTGAATGGCTTAAAACCCTCCTTGTAGCATACAAAGTATTTGAGTCTTAAAACACCTCTTCGCACATCTGACGTACCCTTTCGAATAGAAAAACCACCAGCCTTCGCATATTTGGCATAAAAATCATGTGCATGCTCGATACTTGGAAACTCCATGTCTTTTACAGGCTTGAGTGAATCAGGTACATCAGGAATATATGTGTTACTAGCTTGGTTGTCAATAGCTACATCAGTAGCAACACCTTATAAAAACAAACGCGCTTTATAAGACTTTAAACGCACTATGAATATTCATAGATAAAAACTCAAACGCACTCGTGATAAACTTAAAACACACTCTTATATATCAATATCAAAACTTATACATTTAAACGCACTTATTATATATTTTAAACGCACTTATTAAATCAGATATTCAAAAAAAAAAAAAAATAACCTGGATACTTGTGTATTCATTGATGAGGTTCAAGCTATGAATATCAACTAGGGGTGTAAATTTTTGACACGACCCGAAAACACGACCCGAACCTAACACGAAATTAGCGGGTTTAGATTTAGTCTAAATGGGTTCGAGTCAGGTTTGGGTTGAACCCGTGAACCCGTTTAGCTAAACGGGTCGGGTTTGAGTCAACCCGGTCAGGTTGGCGGGTTGACCCATTTAACCTATTTATACTATATATTGCTTTTTATACAATATTTTTATGTTATAAATTAATTTGGTTAGGTATTTTATGCTACACTTATAACTTAAAATAGAAATTGATATGAGATTTTATAAATAAAACATAAATGTTTTATATATATTTGTATTTTTTGTAGTAAAATTAAATTTTAATACATTAGTTTGCGAAAAAATAAAAAAAATCAGGTTGAACGGGTTGAGTTCGGGTCAACCCGAGAATATTCAGGTCGGGTTCAGGTTGATATGTATCTCACAATTTTCGGGTTCGGGTCGGATTCGGGTTCATGTAAAATTTTCGGGCTCGGGTCGGATTCGGGTTCATGTAAAATTTTCGGGTTCGGGTCGGGTTGGACCCACCAACCCGCGAACCCAACCCGTTTAGCACCCCTTATCAACATCCTGGTTAGTATCTTCAATTAGATCTGTATATACAAAAAACAACATGTTTACGAATATGAAGCATTAAAAATACAGATTGAAAAAATAAAACTAAAAACATGGGATGATGATCTGAACCATGAAAAGCAATATTATCAACAACTAGATTGAAATTGTTCGCAACAACATTCTGCTCATCAACCGACAGGTTTAAATCTGATAAACAAAATAAAAAATTATACAAAATTCTATGGTGAAAACTGATTTAGTAAAACAGAGCATACATACCGAACATGATGAATTACACGAATTAACTGTGTTTCTGAAGATCGAATTGTGATTGATTGGTGAATTGATTGAATCGTAATGTATTGTGATCGCCTGATGTTATGTAATTCAAATTCGAATTTGAAAAAATTTCACGTAAGTTATGAAATCGTTTACAAAAATAACAAACGTGATTATAGTAATCAGTTATTACGTATGAGAAAAGTCTAAATTGTCCTTGGGTTTGACTGGGTTAAGATTAATTAGGGTTTGGTTAAGTTAATTGAGGTTTAGTTAAGTTTACACATGGCATCACTTGGTGACTTCTTATTCTTCTCACGTTAATAAACTTTGTATCCTATACTTTCTCTAAATATTTTGTAGTTAAAATCCTAACTCTTCGCACTCCACCAAAATTTGGAAGTTTTCAAGCCAATTTCACCAAAAAAAAACCTCAAAATATTTTGACGAGTGCATTTAACTATAAAACCTTTCAGACTATGCAGCGGGAGAAGTTTGTCATGTCTTCATGCCAGAAAGCGATGTTTTAATGCCTCAAATGAGCACATGCTCAAGATTTCTTGATTTTCCTTTCTATTGTTGGGCTTGGGCAACACATGTCAGCTGTTGAATATCGGGCTATCCTTAAATACAAACTTATGATCCCCATGTTTCCAGTTGATGAGTCGTGTCCATTTGTAAAAATGACATGTTTAGATAAATTTGGGGAACATGCCCTTCACTATAAGGAGCTGTTGGGGTTTAAATACAGGCATGATCTGGCCAGGGATGTCTTATGGGACGTCTTATGAAGAACAAAGATTTCGGCTAGAAAAGAATCCCCGGTTAACTCTTTGACGGATCCGCTTGAAGGGCGGTCCACCCTAAGGCCAACAGATGTCCTTGTGTTCGGGTGGGTGTTGGGCACGCATGCGTGTGTTGATCTCACATGGGTGTCTCCATTAGTGGGGCTTCGGGATTCTGGGTTTGTGACAGACAAGCAGTCTTAAAAGCTGAATCCAAGAAAGTTGACAAACATGATGATGCCTGTTTGGAGAACCAACACATATTTGTGCCCTTCGCTTTTGACACATTTGGAGGCCTTGCCTTTGAACCGATATGGTTTTAAGATCGGGTGCAAAAGGTGGTGCAAAGTAACTCTCTAGTGGCCAAGGACACAAGTTTTATTTATAGTAGAGTAGGTTTTACTATTCAAAAGGGGTAGCGGCGCAGCTTGGTGCCCGTTTATCCACCGCCTAATTGTAAAACTTGTTGGTTTTAAAAAAAATATTAACATAAAAATTAAAAAAAAAATTAAATACATAAAAAATATATTAACATAATGAAGATGCATGATGAAGGTAGTTTAATCTAGTTGATGATAATCCGATTGATAATCGATTGAGTGAGTCATGATTTATCGTTCTTGCAGCATTTTTGTTGTTTCTATCTATTTGCATGAAGAAGATGAATGAAGTTTCTAACGTGTAATGATCAATCTTATGAATGATCATTTGTGCAGGAATTGGAAGAATGGAGAGTGAAACTTCTAACCAGAGCCTAAACTTGACGACATCATGTAACTATTCGGATAAAAGAATAATGGCCGTTGCGGACGTTAGTGAGTGCGTAGGTAAAAGTTCTCTGATATGTAGTGAAAATACGTTTATAATACGAGAAGTAAATGTTAACATGCATGGGTTATATATTTGTCACCATCACATGTCCTACGTTATTTACATATAAATAGATTGATTTAAGTTATGTATTTAATCTGAAGAGTAATCATGTTTAAAAAGTTTTGTAACAAGAAAAGGTGTCACTAGCTAGCTATGTATTTGAAAAAAAATGCCGACATGGTTTATTATTTATTGAGAAAATTGTTTGAATAGTCGTTTTGGTTTGCTTAAATTTCACATTTAATCTTTAACTTTTGAAAATTACAGGTATACTCCTCAATTTTTGATATTTTTTTTAACTCAGATAGTTCCTGAAGTGGATGGAGGTTAAATGATCTAGTTAAGTGGGTGTGAAATTACTAAACTACCCTTGTTATTAAAAAATATAATTAAAAATTATATAGGCCACACCACTTCTTCTTCACTTCATCCTTCTCAACACCTCCCCAAACCACCACCACTACCACCCGATAGCACCACCCCTACCCCAACCGATTCCCACTCCACCGACCCTACCTCACCAATGTCTTCAACCAACACATTCGATGATCCCACGAACTCACCTCCACATAATCCTCAACCACCTCGTCGACAACCTAAACCCAACTCAAAGTATTACAACCCCAACTTTGTCAACTCTACCACCATTCACCCTCTACCCGTTTCTCTTGAACCATCCACTTATACTCAAGCCTTGAAAGATCCGGATTGGCGCCATGCCATGGACCTTGAGTATAATGCTCTCCTTCATAACAACACTTGGGAACTTGTCCCTCACACAACCCAAACTCCCATTGGTTGCAAATGGGTATTCCGAATCAAACGCAAACCCGACGGCACGATTGACAAGTACAAAGCCCGTCTAGTTGCCAAAGGGTTTCACCAACAATATGGTAAAGACTATCATGAAACATTTAGTCCCGTTACTAAACCCGTTACCATTCGCACCGTTCTCTCTATTGCTCTTTCAAAAGGATGGTCTTTACGTCAACTAGACGTTAATAATGCGTTTCTTCATGGGACTCTTCACGAAGATGTCTTTATGGTGCAACCTCCCAGGTTCACCAATACGGAATTCCCACGTCACATTTGCAAACTCAAAAAATCCCTTTATGGGCTTAAGCAAGCACCACGTGCTTGGTACATCGAACTAACCAACTTTCTCACTCGTTTTGGCTTTAAAAAATGCATTTCTGACCCCTCTCTCTTTGTATACAATCTCAACAACATCACTTGCTACCTCCTTGTGTACGTTGATGACATTGTCCTCACTAGCAATCACAGTCCATTTATGGATTCCTTTGTTCAAGCCCTAAGCAACCAATTCTCTATCAAAGACTTAGGCCCTCTCCATCATTTTCAAGGAATCGAAGTCATTCCTATGCCCCATGGAATATTTCTTTCCCAACATCGCCACATTCAAGATATTCTTACCACCTTTAAAATGGATGGTGCAAAAGAGGTTCTCACTCCTTTAAGCACTTCCGACTCTCTTTCTTCCTTTGACTCCACTCCCCTAGTCGATCCCACTCCCTACCGCCAACTTGTAGGCACTTTGCAGTATCTTGCCTTCACACGTCCCGACATCTCCTTTGCCGTCAATAAATTATCTCAATTCATGCACTCACCTAAACAATCACACTGGCAAGCTCTCAAACGGGTACTCCGCTATTTGAAAGGAACGGTCCATCATGGGTTGTTCTTAAAACGCAATACTAACCTAAATTTGCAGGATTTTTCGGACTCAGACTGGGGTGGTATTAATGATGGGGGACGGTCAACCACAGCATATCTCATATATCTTGGGTCCAATATCATCTCTTGGAAATCTGCTAGACAAAAAACTGTCTCTAGATCATCTACTGAAGCTGAGTACAAAGCACTCGCTAATGCTGCGGCTGAACTCTCATGGGTTGAAAATTTACTTGATGAGCTCGGGCCCCCAATTAAGAGCACCCCATCGCTTTACTGTGACAACACCGGAGCTACTTATGTATGCACAAATCCTGTTTACCATTCCCGCATGAAACACATCGCTCTGGACTATCACTTTGTGCGGGAACAAGTCAATTCCGGGCAACTCAAAGTTCTTCATGTCAGCTCCAAGGATCAACTCGCGGATGTGCTCACCAAACCGCTTGCACGTGCACCCTTCCTATATTTTCGGTCCAAGATTGGAGTCTCCAACGGATCCTCCATCTTGCGGTGGCGTATTAACAACATAAATCAAGAAATCAATAATTGAAGATTACTCTCCTCTCATTTACCTAGTCAAGTCAAGATTATTGACTAAGTCAAGTCAAGTCAAGTCAAGATCATTGACCCCATGATACTTGCCCATGACTCATGCCCATGATTCATGCCTTTGTATTTACTTTGTAGCTTTTCATTCAACTTGGATTCCCTATATATTGTAATGTAAATCATTGTACACAACACACAATTTCAATTCAAAAACCACTTTATTTATACCAACCACCACACCCACCACTCACTTCATCTTCCCCACCCAAACCACCACCACCAACACCTCCTCACCATCACCTCTACAAACCACCAACACCAACACCTCCCCAAACCACCACCTCAACCATCTCCGATCTCCGTCACTGCCTCCACATAAACAACCACCATCACAACTGAAAGATATGATGTGGAAATCATCGTTTATTAAAATTAGCAAACGATACAAAATGAATTCTAATGAAATCGATGTAGACCAGTGTAGTATTAAAAGCCCTCACATACCCGCCCCATCTACAAACCAACACCCTTCTTTCTAACCTTCTTCTGGTCAAACCATTATCACACCGGTGTGATAATTCTTAAATTCTTAAATGGCCACCCATAGCTTCGGTGCCCGCCTAACCACCTACGATCACATTAAATTCTTACACCAAACCAAAAACAACAGCTTTCCAAAATTCCTTTAAATTAAATAGAATAAGAAGTTTGGTTCAGGTGTATGCACTCAACGATCGTTCCAACAGCAGCAACGGTGCTAATATTAATGGCAAGGGCAATCAGAAGTCAGTTGTGCCTAGCTCTAATTACGTGGTGACCTTGGATTATGCTTCTACAGGTATTACTCATCCACTTGCCGAGATTTTTTGGGACCTTAATAAGCGGATGCCGGATAATATTATTGTTAAGCGATTCAGATGGTGACAGCCACCGTGGTGGTGGTGGTTTCTGATTGTCACTGTAACATCGCGTTATTTTTACTTTTACATATATTTTAAATTCTATACTTAAACAAATTCCAAGTTCGCCTTTATTCGCTTCTTGTATGTTACTCCTACCAATTCTTGACGAGTCGTCAATATAATTTATCCTAATCAATTTAGAAACTTATTTAGTTAAGATCTTAATATATATTTATTTTTAATAAAACATATATATAATTTTAATAATACTTCTAGTAAAGAAAAAAGAAAAAAAAAGAAAAGAACAAAGGAAAGGAAAGGAAACGTGAATGTGTATATGTTGTGTTGACATTTTTTGTCACAAAAGCAATGACATAAATGTCATTCATTTTTTCCCTCGTAGAGCTTGACCACAGCAGAATGAATTAAGACAACATCCCACTTTAATTAAATTTAACCCCACTTAATCTCTTCCTAACCACCCTAATAACTCTATTTAATACTCAACCACCTTATCCACCTATAAATACCACTCATCCCTACTCCTTAATCCTTTGTTCATCCATCATCTCTTCACAATCACTCTCAAATCCTCTAAGTTATGAGCAAACTTTCTGATTACACATCAGTAAGTTTTCCAAGCTCAAACCTTCTTTCTCTTATGTTTTTCTTTCCCTTTTTCATCTAAAACTCCTTGGAGAAGCCTCTAATGTAACATCGCAAAATTTTCCCCAAAATTTTAATACATAAAAAGCCCTTATATATATATATATATATATATATATATATATTTTATTACACCTTTATCATTAATATTATACAAATGTGCCTAAGTCTTTATTTATCCTAACTCACAACTTATATACATACATAAATGTATATAAATAATAATAATAATAATAATAATATGATTCTAAATTTTTTTTTTCACATACAAGATTTTTTTTTTTTAAATAAAGCCTTGAGTCAAATAGTCAAAGTCCTGGTCAAAGTCTTAGTCAAACAGTCAAAGTCTTAGTCAAATAGTCAATTCATCATAAAACCTTACTTTATGGTGTTGACCAATTTTAATGGCTAATTGAATCCAAAACTATATAAAAACCCACCTATGACCCATTATACTTTGCACCTCTAAATCGATTGTTTCAATCCGATTAAACTTTCCCTCATACCTTTCTTCTATAGTCTATTACTTCTACAATTGAAGCTTTGATTATAAGTTCTTGTAATTGGCAACTTTGGGGCTACACATATTCTATTTCTCAAGACTTAATACTATACTAAGGTGAGTTTACGTAACCATGTTTATGCAATTCTTCATACTTGCAACATTATACTTAAGCAATTCTACATGCATGTCTAGTTGTAAACTTTAATGCCTCATGAATTAGACAACAACAACAGTTTCAACGAGTTTCAACATTACATAATCATTAGCTATGGCCAAGCCGACGATACTCAATAATAGATCTATTGGATTGACAATCCCACCCGGATATGTGTACCTCCTACATAGGTAGCGTGGGTGATTGTTATCGTTCCAACATATTAAGGTGAACCGTGGATGACGGGATGGACCTAAACTAGTCGGAGGTTTGATTATGTCGATTCAACATATCATGTTTATTCATGTAGACTTAAACTTACGATAGACATATGAATTGCTAAACTTTTATACTTAAACTATTTGCTTGACATGGCTTATGTATTCTCACCAACTTCTAGTTGACCCGCCCCCCCCCCCCCATTTTTTCCAAACTCAACAGGAAATACTGATGCTTGAAGTCTAGAGCTAGCATGAGGAGATATTTGAAGCTTTGCTTGATTATTTGATGTAGACTTTAATGTAATTCAATATTGTAATGAAATAAAGGATTATTTAAACTTGTGTACTACCATGAGCTACTGAACAATCATCAATACGTGACATCCCGATGTTTCCGCCATCGGTTGGGGTGTTACAGATTGGTATCAGAGCCTTGGTTATAGGGAATTAGGTTATTAGAAACAAAAATAATCTAGTCTATAACCATAGGAATATAACCAGTATTTGCTCCTTTTACTTGCTATTCTCTATCTCACTCCTACTTCTTATCCCTACTTCAACCCCTACAAGAAGATTGCTCTCCATCACAAGATCTACTCTTAGACTAATAGGACAATCCTCAGGTTTAGCCTGAACCACTTTGAGATCTCGTCGAAGTTCTAGATTTTAATAATGAACACGTGCAATCTGGAAGGGTGAACGCCTGTATTCTGAGTTTTTTGTCTAGGACTGGCATTGCGCATATATCCCAATCAGTCGAGGGACCCGGATGCCTACCTGGGAATTCTTGGGATGAGTGTTCACTTATAGGCTAAAGCATGTCTTCACTATGTTATTAGAATCTAGAAGATTTGATAAGTCAACGTTTTCGTTTATTCGTTTTAATTAATGAATAAATGATTACACTCACCTTCCTTAAACTAAGCTCAAAAATCTCAAAATTTTACAGCTTAAATCAATCTCATTTCATAACCATCCATGGATTTCACAATCACACTTCACCTTACCATCTTAGCCACTTTTTAAATATTCAACACCCTACCCAAATCATATAATCTCCGTACTATAAAATAAACTCTTTATCAACTATCTTCACATTCACTATCTCTCACAACTTTGATTCTGCTTCAAGAATTTTTCATCATCCTCTCAAGAACTAAATTCATATCCTTCACCTTCTCACACATGAGCTAGTTGTTACCCATGATAACCAAACTATTGAAACTTGATTGTGTGTTGCATCAAACATAATCCTTAGTTATACATGAGGATTCGACTATTTGCCTTATTTGAGCATTTGAAACTAGAATTCATGGAATATAAACTACTTACTATAGACACACCTAGAGTCATTAACCTTATCTAGGACAACTCTATTACAACTCGTATGCTATACTTGATACTTGATTGCTTACATGTACATATTATCAATTTGCAATTCATGTGTGTAATAATTTGTACACTTAATCAAACAACTGATAGAGGATGAAGTACTTGCTCAACAGTTAGTAGAGTACAAAATAACCTACTCAACGATTGGTAGAGGTCATCATGCCTGCTCAACAGTCGGTAGAGGCCCTACAACCTGCTCAACGACTGGTAGAGGCTATCATACCTGCTCAACAATCGGTAGAGGTTCCTACTCACTGACTGGTAGAAGTCTTTTTCCTGCTCAACAGTTGGACTCATTTTTGGATACATGGTTAATCATATTATTTTACATGTGTGTCTAGAGTTATAGAAGGACACAAAACCCTAATGTAAGGTAAATTGGTGATTGCGGTCCGGAACGTAATCATGAATTTACAGGTACGTTAAGGTAGTGTGAAATTCTATCAAGGTTTTCGGTAGTTGATCAATTATAAACCTTAGTTATCTGGTAGTTCATTTAGTCTTTCAATAGTCCATCAACTCATTCCTTTTAGGACTCCTAAAACTTAAGATTCTTATTCTCCTTGCTATTTCAGATGAACCTAATCCAACCCTTAAAACTCACACATATCAAAACTCTTACCCAAATTATTCGAAACAATTTATTCTATTACCTATAAATTTATGTCATGCCTTAACTCGAAACTTCCCAAACCACCCTTGTCCTAATTTCTACCCAATCACCTTCAACCCTGTGTTTTCAATAAACTTCGGGACAAAGTTTCCAAAAGTAGGGGAGACTGTAACATCGCAAAATTTTCCCCAAAATTTTAATACATAAAAAGCCCTTATATATATATATATATATATATATATTATTACACCTTTATCATTAATATTATACAAATGTGCCTAAGTCTTTATTTATCCTAACTCACAACTTATATACATACATAAATGTATATAAATAATAATAATAATAATAATAATAATAATAATAATATGATTCTAAATTTTTTTTTCTCATACAAGATTTTTTTTTTTTTTTAATAAAGCCTTGAGTCAAATAGTCAAAGTCCTAGTCAAAGTCTTAGTCAAACAGTCAAAGTCTTAGTCAAATAGTCAATTCATCATAAAACCTTACTTTATGGTGTTGACCAATTTTAATGGCTAATTGAATCCAAAACTAGTATAAAAACCCACCTATGACCCATTATACTTTGCACCTCTAAATCGATTGTTTCAATCCGATTAAACTTTCCCTCATACCTTTCTTCTATAGTCTATTACTTCTACAATTGAAGCTTTGATTATAAGTTCTTGTAATTGGCAACTTTGGGGCTACACATATTCTATTTCTCAAGACTTAATACTATACTAAGGTGAGTTTACGTAACCATGTTTATGCAATTTTTCATACTTGCAACATTATACTTAAGCAATTCTACATGCATGTCTAGTTGTAAACTTTAATGCCTCATGAATTAGACAACAACAACAGTTTCAACGAGTTTCAACATTACATAATCATTAGCTATGGCCAAGCCGGCGATACTCAATAATAGATCTATTGGATTGACAATCCCACCCGGATACGTGTACCTCCTACATAGGTAGCGTGGGTGATTGTTATCGTTCCAACATATTAAGGTGAACCGTGGATGACGGGATGGACCTAAACTAGTCGGAGGTTTGATTATGTCGATTCAACATATCATGTTTATTCATGTAGACTTAAACTTACGATAGACATATGAATTGCTACACTTTTATACTTAAACTATTTGCTTGACATGGCTTATGTATTCTCACCAACTTCTAGTTGACCCCCCCCCCATTTTTTCCAAACTCAACAGGAAATACTGATGCTTGAAGTCTAGAGCTAGCATGAGGAGATATTTGAAGCTTTGCTTGATTATTTGATGTAGACTTTAATGTAATTCAATATTGTAATGAAATAAAGGATTATTTAAACTTGTGTACTACCATGAGCTACTGAACAATCATCAATACGTGACATCCCGATGTTTCCGCCATCGGTTGGGGTGTTACATCTAGGATCTTCCCCATATTTATCCACAGAAGTGTGATAAGGGTAGAGCACCTAAAAGAGGTCCCAAATGAGTTTATTTTTCTGAATTGTTTTTTTTTTATGTCCTAAGGATGTTTGCTATGAAGGAACCAACCAAGTCTACTAACAATCTAGTGTTAGATGGATTTGTGCTATGGTATTGGTTATACTATGTATTATTGTAAACTTACTTTCAATCTTCTATCTTATTATCCTATTATTAATCTTTGGAAGGTTTGTGGTTACACCCTACCTTACCAACTCTCTTGACCCTTCTTGTGCTACGGATTTATCCACACTAGAAAGGGAAATCCCGTGTCCAAAACCCACGTTTACTCCATAAACGAAGTGGTTATGACATGAACCTATCAAATGGATTCACATTCCTAACCTTATACCATCCGAATCATCTATGATGATTTTGTGCTTGGTCTAACTTAATCTCATGACCATCTGGATTGCCCTAAAGGCAATTTGTGCTTGGTTTGCCTAAAAGGCTTGCTTGACTCTCTTGAATCTATAATCTAAACTCGAACCTAAGACTCTTTATTTTTCTAATTCTAGTTAACCAAGGCTAAGGAACTAATCCCCCAAGACTCATTCTTTTGGAACCTTGCTAAAACGCACCCAAAGCTGAGTTCATACTTGTCCCCCTTTATCCTTTATTCTTTGGGGCTCAACATGTATCACTATCAAAACTCAAACGATTTTAAACTCTACAATCTATTATGCTTAGTCTAAAGTCTATCATATTCTAAATTCTATCATGCGCAATCTAAAGTCTATTATATGCTTGTACGCTATGCTATGTAGAATTATTTACTCTAACATACAAATGTTCATATAGTTGACAACCCACCTTGCATGTATAGCGCTATAGGATTGGCTATCCGCCCCCTACATGGGTCATGTTAAGCAAAATTCTTCGTGGCTAGTCGCCGTTTGTATGGTTCTCTTGCATATGCCTATAAGCAAAACTTTATTATACTATGTATGTATGTCAAAACTAGTATGCTCACCAATGCTTTATGTGTTGACGGATATTTTATACATGTTGCAGGAAATATTTATTGCAGGACATTCAAGAAAACTACTTAGGATTGGACATAGAAACTCACTCTAGTTCAAGTTATCATATTCTTGTTGTTGTATTTTTCGTTATATGAACTACTTGTATTTCTATTTTTAGACAATAAATGAAATTTTATCTTTAAACTATATTGTCACAAAATCTAGTGTCATGAAGTCTTTGAACAATCTACCACTAAGTCTCACCTCGATGATTCCGCCATCGGTTGGGGTGTGACAGTCACACCCCGACAGCGCACATCGGAAAGCAAGTCATGAGGTAACGTAAGTTGAAACCATTAAGTTTAGCGGTTCATGTGTAGTTACGTATGGACATCTTGTTAATACCCTCTAGTTAAACATATTTTAATTTCGTGACTAGCGAAATGTTGTTAAAACAAGAAAAACATGTTCCACCAAGATGAAGCGAAAGTTTAGAGTTAATATTGTTTTACAAAACAAATAAAAACATAGTTTTAGATAATTTAAACGGTCCCAACATCATGTCCAACGTAGTGCCCTGCTAAACCACTCTTTAACAACCTAAGCATCAGTACCTGAAAAACATGCTTAAAAATATCAACATCATGTTGGTGAGTTCACAGGTTTAATAGTAATAAACAAACTTTCAAGTTTAACGGAAACGTATGATCAATTAATACTAGAATAGAACCAAGTAGACTCGCGAAAATCTAACAAGTATGATGTATCCTAAGGCTCCTAATCAAACCATGACTTTGTTCCCGGGGTGACCTCTAGACCAAGATGGGCCTTTTGAAGATTGCGTTCATTTCCCATAGACATCGCCATTTGCTAGTAAGGAAAAAGGGGGCGTCAACCCAATAGATCTACATCATAAACTACGGCTCTACGCAGAGAGCTAATGATTAAGAAGTGCACGGAGTGTGTCACCCGAAAGGGGGACACTGGTGTCATGTAAACGTATCCACGGCACACCGACCTAAGGCCATCAAGTGTTCTACATTTCTAGTCTAACTCATCATACAAGCATGTTAATCCCCCGATTTGTAAAAACGTTTAAAAACATTTAAAAAGAAAAGGGGCCGTGAAACTCACCTCAATGCAATGACTTGTGAAATATCCAATTCCCAATACAATCCTTTACTTAACTACATCCCAAATTTGTAGGGCCAATTTAGTATTCAGACTAAGTCTACTCAAGCTATTCACCAAACTACATTGACTTAGTTAACTCAAAAATGTTGAACTTTCGTTATCCCTTACCCTATTAAGCCATTGGTGATTTTAACGAACGGATAAATTTAGACATCGTATGATTTATTTAGCATTCAATCACTAAACTATCTATCATAACATGCAAATGATTTTAAGTACAGAAAGCACACTAGAACGTGTTTACGCAAATTTCCACATCAAGCAACTCCCAGTATCTCATGTCAACCCATGATTTTCCTGCAGACTCTATTTAAATCATAGAACATGCATAAAATCCATGTAACAAGACTATTTGGCTGCTCTATTTTTGCTACAACACATAAGCATATTATGCCTTAAAATCACGTTTCGGATGACTTTTAGGACATAGATTCGCACTGTAAGTGTCTATTATTAAGGTAAATATCTAATGTACCTTAATTAGTGATTTTTATATCACATTTGACACTTATAGAGCTGTTTTACATCAGACCTAAATATATGAATCCAAAGTGTACCAAACTTGTCGAAAACATACATTTTTGGCATCTTTAGTAAGCATACTTAAGCTTTCGACTTAGATCTTTTGTATTTACTTTATTACCCATTATTTTTCATTAAAATAGGTTATAAAAATCTGTTTCAAATCATTTTTAGAATATTAGCTTCTAAAGCTTGTATTTTGGCGTTTTACGCCGAAAAGCGGGTTCTGATCATACATGCAAGGTCTCCCAAGCATGTAGATCCTACTAAAACTTGTTTTGCCTCATTTTAAGTTTATGAAATCCATTAAAACTTCATTATAATCAGACCTGAGTTTGTATCAAAAATCATCCAAAACTCATTATTAACTCATACTTAAACCCATTCTTACACATCAACAATCCGTGTTTCACTAATATTATTATTATTCCACTTATTTAGTCCATTAACAACATCAAAATAAGATCACATTTCAGATTTATAATCATTTGAAAACCCTTCTTGCATGGAACTAAAATCAATGGATCTAAGCTGTTAGGATCTGAGTTTGATTGTTTTGATTGTTTAACTAAATATGGTAATAATGAAATGAAAATAGAATGAAAGTGCAGCGGAATAATAAACTGTTAATCAAAACAAGAGAGTAAATGTTTTCAGATCAAAAGCTTTCATTTATCCAAAAGATTACAATCGTACAATTACTCCCCCTCAGCCTGATCACATAGTGTTTGTCTGAGAGAATGTTTGTGTGTGTGATACAATAGAACAGTACAAGCACTGTTCTATTTATAGACAGACTCAAAGCACTGATGACCTAAGCTGACGTCACCTAAGACAGTGACCTCTAACAGAATAACAAACATAAACATCTGCCTATTACAAACTACTGTTACATTGAAAGCACTGATATTAAACAGCTGTTGTAGGAAAACTCTGATGGTCTTGTATCCACTGCTGGAGCCTAAGTGCTGTTGGTTCCAGCAGTGCTTTGGTCTTCAGTACTTGTATCAACAGTTGTTCTTCATCAGACCTTTGGTCAGCAGTTGTTCTTCATCAGTTGTTTATTCAGCAGTTCTTTGTATCAGCAGTTGTTGAGCAGTTGTTTGGATAGAACAGTTGTTAGGGTCAGCAGTCGTTTGGGAGAAGTAAGTTGTAAAGACTGTTTATTCAATGGATCAAACTGTTAGCATATTTTGGCTTTCTAATCATCTGTTCTTCTCCAGGTCAGCAGACCCAACAATCTCCCCCTAGAACAGATGATGCCAAAACTCAGCTTTATTTATTGATCTTTATTTCTCATCAGACTTTCTCTGATTTGACCTTTGAATTGTAATTCAAAGTTCAGAGCAAACAAGTCTTCTTCATCTCTTTCTAGGTCCAGATTTAGCAATGTTTGGTGATCTTCTGCACATAGGCTGTAAGCATCATCCATGTTGATCTTCTGAACCCTTCCATCTGACCTGAGCAATGTCAATTCATGGTTGTCTTTGTTGACTTTCCACTTTAGAATTTTTGAGTCAGTGGATTTGCTGAGCTGAAGTTTTATTCTTGATGAGTTGGGTGAAGGTGGTCTTCCAATGAGTTCTCTAAGCTTCTCTGTTGTAGGATCAGAGAAGAAATGGACTTGATTGAAGAGCCCTTCCTTGATGAATGTATCAGCAAACTTTCTTTGATCTTCCTCTGACATTTCCTTCTGTTTCTTGAACTGTCTTCTTGCAGCAGTTGTTAGGTCAGAGGTGTCAAGTAAGCTGTCCAAGGTAAAGGTCTGTTGGGGTCTCTTCATCATTGGCTCATCAGTGTAAATTGGTTTTCTTGGTAGGCTGGGATCCTTCTTCCTATTTTCTTCCAGACTTTTGTAAGTCTCAACCAACCTTAACTCAGACCATCTGGAAACTGACCTCATCTCCCCATAGTTGGCAGCTACAATCTCTTGCCTCATCCTTTTGAACTTCAAGGCTCTGACTGGGTCTCTGCCTTTGCCAAAGTTAGGAGTAGAGACTTTAGCCTTGGGGTCTTTGGCCATTTCTTCAATTCTGAGTAGTTCTTCTCTCAAAGCATGTGTAGTCCAACCATTGAACTGCTTTTTGTTTGCTTTGTAAGGCTTGGTTGCCATAATCTGTTCCAGAAGAGATTCCCTTACCTCCTTTTCCAAGTCTACACTGAGAGGCATGGAGGACATGGAATTGCTCAGGGTCTTAGCAAAATCCTCAATCCTTCTGAGTTTGCTAAGCTCTGCTGAATGGATGCCATGAGCAGTCCTGTCATCCTTCCCTTTGCATTTCTCCCTAATGATGGCATCCACCTGTTCACCCTTGTATTTCAGATAAGTATCAATGTTGAGGGGAACAGGGAAGTTTGGGAGAGATGGGAAGGATCTGTCTGATGGCTGTTCAGTATTGTAGAAGGATTGTAATTCCCCCTTGAGTAGATCAAGTTCAAGGGGATACTGAACAACCAATGGTGTAATGGTTGGTGGTGGTCTATGGGATCTGAACTTGGATGTGTGTGGTGAGAATGATGTGATTGGAATGGCTGTGATAGGAGGAGTGGATTGTGCAGTTGAGATGGTGTTTGGTGATGTGTGTATGTTTTCATCATGTACAACAAAGGTTGATTTTCTCTTCCTTGTGTACATGATTTTGGGTGATGGTGATTTGGTAGCAGTGGTTGGATTAACATCTGTTGGCCTTTTAATAGAACCAGCAGATGTTGGGGTTTTGGTTGGTGATGTAGGTTTGGTGGTTGTTTGTTCAGGTGTGTATGTTGGTTTGGGTACAGTGGTTTGGGAAGCAGTGTTTTGGGTAGTTTCAGTGTTTTGGGTGGCAGTGGTTTCAGTAGCAGTGGTTTTGTCAACAGAGGTGTTTAACTTAGATGGTGGTTTTCTAACATGCTTAGCAGGTCTTTTCATCCTTTTAGAGGATCCCACATCTTCAGTTTCCAGCTGTTGTTTCTTCTTGAGTTCAATTAATGATTCTGCTTTAACTTCCAAGGTGTCAGCTCTTTTCTGTTTTTCTTGAGCAGCCTTTTCAGCTTCTACATTTGCAGAGTCATCTACTGCTTTATTCTTCTCAGTGGTTTGTTGTGGTGGTGTTGGTGTTGCTTGTTGTTGTTGTTGTTGTGGAGCTTGTTGTTGTGGAGCTGATTTGGTAGACTCTGGTTTCTTGGCAGACTTGGCTTGGCCTTTTTGAGAAGGAGGACAACCAAAAGGATCTAGTTTTGGTAGCCTATCTCTGCCACTCTCCCCTTTTGGCATCATCAGCCGTGAAAACATCATCATTTTCATCCCTGAGAATGGTGGTAGGGGCAGAGCCAGTAGTCTTCAACAGGTGGTCCTTGATGGCTTTAATATCAGCATGGGTATCTTTGTACCTTGCATCTACCATATTTCTGATCTCAGCCATGTAAGTCTCATGTGTCTGATCAGCCAGTTTTCTGTGAGCTATGATGATGGGGGAAACTGATTTCCATAACTCACTGGCTATATCAGCTGTTGGTGGTTGACTCTTGAAAAGGTCTGCAATAGAGCTCAGTATAAGCTTGACATCAGATTTGATGTCAGCTACAGAGGTTTCAATTACAGAAACTCTGTCCGTCAATTCGTGGTATTTTGACCCATCTCCTAAGTTAATAGGATCATCTGAGTCCCTACCAGTGGTAGTTCTACCTGATTCAGTCCTAATAGGTGAATCAGATGCCCCTTTTTCTTGGTACTGGGGACTTCCAACTGTTTTTGGAGACACTATATTGGCTTCAACAGTTGTTGCCTTCAAGGGAGTCTTAGCTATGTAATCACTGTCCTGATGTGAGACAGTGGTCTCTACATCAGTAGTGGCTGCTCCACTTGAAAACTCACCTAGAGTTGCAGTGAACTCGGGTGGTGTAACCTCCTCTTCTGTTTGTGGGATAGCAGATTGAATATTCTCAGGACCAGTCACATGTGGAGGTATACTCTCAGTGACAGGTGGAAGAGAGGAACTGGGATCTTCCTGAGATTTTTCAATTGCCTCAAACAGAGGTTGCATGGTTTGTGGGACATGATGTGATGGTGATGGTGGAGGAGTAACAAGAGAATTAGCCCTGGGAGAGGGGCTTGTGAACATTTGGTCAAGTGACTCAAATGTATCATGATGTGTGTCCCCTTGGCTTACAACATGATCCTTTTGGGAGGATTCATGAGGAGTTTGGTCAGGTGGAGGTATATCCAACTGTTGTGAGGAAGTAACAACAGTGGTTTCAGGTTGCTTTTGTTGTGCAACAGAGGTTTCTTCTGGTACCTCAACATCCAGAAGCCTCATTTGTGGTTGAGTGGTGGTTTTTGTGGATGGATGTTTCTTTTTGGAAGTGGCTGGTGTGGGTTTCACAGCACTGGATGTAGTGCCATGATCACCAGGAGCAGTGGGCTCAACAACAGAGGTTTTGACAACAGTTGTTGTCTTTGTCCTCTTTGTTTGTGTTTTAGAAACTTTTGACACTTTAGACACTTTTTCTTGGGTGCTTCCACCCAGCATTCTAGTGAAAGTTTCATCAGTTAAGCTTTTCATTTGCATAGCATCACCCTTTTTGAAAACTTTTTCAGGTAAGACTTTTTGTAAGATTACACTAAGAATTCTTGGGTAAATAAGAAAAGCATTGTTTGACCCAGACTTGACTGCTTTCACATTTGATACCAAGTCCATGAACAATCCCTGGGAAAGATTGAAGTCAGAGTTTGACAACATGGCATAACCCAGATACTGCATCCTTAATGGAATTTCATTAAAGGATGTGGACTTAGCAGAGACACAAAGAAGAAGGGTATGGAAGAAAAATTTCATGACTGGAGGGAAAAACTTTTTGAAAAGAGTTGATCCAGTCATCTGACCATCATACCCTCTTTCTTGGAACTCAGTGTGAAGCTCTGTTTTAGTAAAGGAGTCCTTACCTGCCAGGTCATTCAGTGTGAAGGTTGTGGATATGGTTTCAGGGGTAATTACGATACTGGTTTCTCCAATTTTGGAAATAATGGAAGTAGGCTTTTTGTCTTGGAGTAGAAACTCAGCATTCAACCACAATTCTTGGAGTGTATCAAGATAAATGGGGGCGTTAGCGGTTAAGATGGGTAAGTATTTGGAGTTTAGAAAAATATCGATGGTGGAGTGGAATGAAGCGTTGTCATCTGTTTTAATCAGATAGGGGAGACAATTGTGGGTGGCTTTTGCTTGAAGATCCATTGTAATGGATTTCGAAGGTGAAGATGATTGAATTTTGAGGAAGGGTTTGAGAAAGAAGAAGGCGGTTTTCAGTATTTTGAATACAATGAGACAGTGTAACGTCTGTTGTGGTAAAACAGGGTTTTTATAGGCTCAATGAAACCGCTGATGTGGCCAAACCTCTGCTTATATGAGCAGACGTGGCAATCATCTGATGGATGAAACATCTGGTGGAGAACAGCTGTTTTTGGCAAACAACTGATACAAACAGCTGATGGATCCAAATGTTTTTTTTATATATATAGATATAGTATAAATATATAAGGAGACAGTTGTTTTATCTGAACAGATGTTCTGAAACAGATTTTTCAACTAACAGTTGTTTTATCTGATCAGATGTTTTGAAACAGATTTTTCAACCAACAGTGGATATGAATGAAACAGTGGTTGTTTTATCTGATCAGATGTTATAAACAGATTTTTCAACCAAACAGCTATTAAAAAAATTTTGATTTTCTGAAACATTTTAATATGATTTATTGAAAAATTTATTTGTTTAATCCATGTTTAACATGCCAATTCTGGAAATCAAATTTGTAAAGGTAGATGTGTCTAAAGCTTTTGTTAACACATCTGCCAACTGATCCTCTGTTGGAACATGGTGCAGAGAAATCAAACCTTTTTCATAGCTGTCTCTGACAAAATGATGTCTTATGTCAATGTGTTTGGTAGTGGAATGAGAGACTGGATTCTTGATGATATTTTCAGCAGCTTGGCTGTCCAACATGAGTGGAGTCCGAAGTGCCGTTATCCCAAAATCCAGTAGTTGATTTTGAAGCCACATGAGTTGGGCTGTACAGCTGGCAGCAGCAATGTATTCAGCTTCAGCTGTTGAAGTTGAAACAGCTGCTTGCTTTTTGCTTTGCCAGGATACTAAGGCATTCCCTAGAAATTGGCACCCTCCTGATGTGGATTTTCTTGTGGTGTGACAGCCAGCAAAGTCACTATCTGAATAACCTGAAAGCTCAATGTTTCCATTAGCAGGATACCAGATACCAAGTGTGGGAGCACCTTTGAGGTATCTGAATATCCTTTTCACAGCAATAAGGTTTGACTTTCTGGGTGAAGCCTGGGATCTTGCACAGACACAAGTAGCAAACATAATGTCTGGCCTAGATGCAGTTAAGTACAATAACGACCCAATCATACATCTATAGTGTGTTTGATCAACCAGTTCATCCTTGTCATCAATAGTGAGCAGCTTGACTATACTCATGGGTGTACTACATGGCTTACAATCATTCATCTCAAATCTGGTTAATAAATTCTTTACATATTTGTTTTGGTGAATGAATGTGCCATTTTGCAGTTGTTTCACTTGAAGACCAAGGAAACACTGAAGCTCACCCATGGCACTCATCTCAAACTCTGCTGTCATGAGTTTTCTGAACTCTTCACACATTTGGTTACATGTGGATCCAAAAATGATGTCATCCACATATATTTGAACAATCATTAAGTGTTTCCCTTTCCATTTAAGAAATAAAGTTTTGTCAATTTTACCTCTTGTGAAGCCAATGGATAAGAGAAATGTGGAAAGAGTTTCATACCAGGCCCTTGGTGCTTGTTTGAGTCCATACAAAGCTTTGTTGAGCTTGTAGACATAGTCAGGATGGAATGTGTCTTCAAAACCAGGTGGCTGACATACATAGACCTCTTCCTGAATTTTGCCATAAAGGAAAGCACATTTGATGTCCATCTGATACACCTTTATGTTGTGGTTGACAGCAAAGGCTAAAAAGAGTCTGATGGCTTCTAGTCTTGCTACAGGAGCAAAAGTCTCATCATAATCTATTCCTTCTTCTTGTCTGAAGCCTTGAACCACAAGCCTGGCTTTATTCTTGACAACAATACCCCTTTCATCAGTCTTGTTTTTGAAGACCCACTTTGTTCCTATAGGACAAACATCCTTAGGAAGTGGTACAAGCTCCCATACTTGTTGTCTTTTGAATTGAAGGAGTTCTTCTTGCATGGCTTCTACCCAACTGTTGTCTTTCAGTGCCTCTTGGTACTTGACAGGTTGTGTGAGGGATAAGAAACCTGCAAAAAGACACACAAGGGGGTTTGATGGATGATGATCTAGAGATGATTTGTTATTGTAAAAATTGAAGAAAAAGTGTTGATGTAGGGGTGAAAACCCACGGCCAAGAAGAAGAAAAGAAAGAATTTTTGTGTTTTTGCTTAAGTGTGATCTTGAATGTATCCTTATAATCTTCTACCCAATCTCCAAAGATTACCAATATCTTGCAAAGATCACCTATTATCTTTCCTTGGATTATGTAATATCTTGGAAGGATTTAGAGGATTTCACTAGATATGGAAGAGATCCTTGGAAGATTATAATGAGGGTGTTTGGGCCGTGAGATTAGAGAGAGAGAGTGAGGGATTTGTCAATTTTTTCATCCAATATTAATCCATGCATTAATATCATTGGGTATCTCACTAATCATTTGGTTTTAAAGGAGGTGAAGGGTTAAAGGGGATTATTAAGAGTTTTGCTTCTTGGGTGGGCCATGGCCGGCCCCTATGGGGTGTTTGGTGGGGTCCACTTTGCTAATTACTTCTCCATAATATGTTTAAGTTAATTCCTTTCGGGTACCGCCCGGGTATTTCTTGAATTTTAACCGCGGTTTACCTTAATATTAAAATACCGTTAATATTTATTAAATTTTGCCCAGTTAAATTACTGATAATTTATTTCGGCTTTTGCCGGGTGAATTTACGTGTTGCGCGCGAATCGGGTGCGGTACGCGCACTTTATTCGTTACCGGGAGATTTGTGCAATAAGCTTTCACGTATGGCTTTGGGTTTCCAAAACTCATAATATTTTGTGAAAATATTATTTATTTTATATTCCGGGTGTCCGGAGTTCGTTTCGCTTATTTAAGTTTTACCGGTAATCGCCAGTGTCCATACCGGATAGTTTTGCCTGCGCATGATCCTATCATGCTTTGCTATTAAACTTATGCATTCCTATGCATTATTTGGGAATTCCTATCTTTCTAAGGCCTCAATTAAATAGTCAGCACATAATTACGGTTAATTACGTCAATCGCGTTTAATTAATTAGTACGGAATTACCTTAATTTTGCCGGTTGTTACACTTTTGTCAACAGATGATTGACTTTTGTCAACAGATGATAGATCAGTGGTTGTGAGGGGTGAAGCAGTGGTTTGAGGATAAGACTGGCCAACAGTGGTTGACACAGCTGTGGCAGAGTTTTGACAATTGTTTTGAACAGCTGCTTCCTCTGAGGCAGAATAGACTTTGTAGTGACGGGGGATCACAACATCTGTTCTGTAATCTTGCTGTGGAGACTGTGGAATACCTGCATAGTTAGTTTTAACAGTGATATCTTCAAATTTGAATTTATCTAAATCAATAAATTCAGCAGGGTTTGCAGGGATTTTAAGAGATGAAAGTTCATTGAACTTTACATTCAGAGTTTCTTCTATTGTTTTAGTCCTTGTGTTAAACACTTTATAGGCCTTTGCAGTAGAAGAATATCCCAGAAAATAACCACAGTCTACTTTGGCTGCAAATTTTGAAATGGAATCTTTGAGATTTAAGATGAAACATGGGCAGCCAAAGATTTTGAAAAATGAAATTAATGGTTTGATTTTGAACAAAATTTCATAAGCAGTTTTTTGATGTCTGGGGTTGATCAAAACTCTGTTTTGAACATAGCAAGCAGTGTTTACAGCTTCTGCCCAAAAGGACAGTGGCAAGCCAGAGTTTGCTAGCATGGTTCTTGCAGCTTCTATAAGAGTTCTATTTTTCCTCTCAACCACCCCATTTTGTTCTGGTGTTCTTGGGATGCTGAACTGCCTTACAATCCCTTTTGACACACAGAAGTCATCCAACTCCTTATTTTTAAACTCTGTTCCATTGTCACTCCTGAAGACTTTTACTGGCAAGTCATATTGTTTTTCAACTTTGGTGACAAAGTCCTTCAATATACCTGCAGTCTCATCCTTAGAATGTAAAAAGTAAGTCCATGTAAACCTAGAAAAATCATCAAGTATGACAAGACAAAATCTCTTTCTTCTTAGACTCATGATTTTAACAGGGCCAAACAAGTCCATGTGCAACAATTGTAAACACTGACTAGTTTTGGACTCATCAATGGATTTGTAAGAGCTTTTATGTTGTTTCCCTTTTAAACAAGAAACACAATGCTCATCACATTTAAATTCTTTTGATGGTAGACCTCTGACAAGGCTTTGTTTGGAGAGTGTGTTGATAGTATTAAGGTTGGTGTGACCCAATCTCCTATGCCACAATTCTGTCTCCTTAGTGGAGGCAGCAGAAAATAGACAGACATTTGCCATAGGATTGTCCTTTAACATATCAACAACATACACATTGCCACTTCTATGAGCAACAAGTTGTGCTTTGCTCTCAGCAATAATGGTATCAATCTTTTTCACCACTTCTGGCCCAATAATCTTACAAGTTTTCTTTGTGAAAAATGAGCCATAACCTTTGTCACTCATTTGTGAAACACTCAGAAGATTAAACTTGAGATTATCAATAAGATTGACATTTTCAAACTTGAGTTTTCCAGCTTGTACAGTCCCTGAACCCAACACCTTACCTTTTGAATCATTACCAAAGGATATATCACCCCCTCCATGAGCCAAGAAGTCCAGAAGAAGGGCTCTACATCCTGTCATGTGCCTGGAGCCTCCACTATCTACATACCAAAGACTATCTAAACAAGCAGAAGCTCCCTGCACATCAGTAAATGATTAGTTTTGGTGAGTGTCCAAAGCCAGTTTGGCTTTGGATTGGTCCTCAGACCTTTCAGACTCAAGCTTTGGAAGGTGATCAGTGGTTTGGACCAATTTCTGAATTAAGGTCAACAACTGCTGCTGACCATTTGCCAGTGCTTGGATGTCAACACTTGGGGCAGCAGTTGTTTGATCACTTCCTGACAGATGATAATACCCATATGGATTTCTGTTCACTCTTGGTTTAGAGGGTCTTTTTGGCTCCTCATAAACATGTGGCAGACTGTGACATGGAGGTTGACCATAACCTCTTGGGTATTTGCTTGTGGGTGGAGCATCTGTTACTTGGACATCTCTAGAAGCAGATGTTTCAAGCCTTTTTGTAACAGATGTTTGGACAGGGGTGAAGGTCTGTTTGGGCTTTCCTTTTGAAGTACTAACCACAGGGTTTGCAAGAGTTTTGGCTTTGTATTCTTGTATTTTAACATCAAAATTTTTGAGATACAAGCACTCTTTGGTCTTGTGATTCTTTTTCCCACATATTGAGCATGTGGCTTTGGAATCACATTCACTTGTTCCTTTGTTAATGTCATATGCTTTTAGAAGAAAACAGTTTTTGGTGACATGATTCTTCTTTTCACAAAAATCACAGAACAAGTTGACAGTCTTTTCTTTCTTCTTCCCCTTTTCAGCCTTCTTTTCAGCAGATGTTTGAGCATCTGCTGGAAGATTTTTCAGGGGAATGACTTTTGCCAAGGGGATGACCTTTGCCTGAGGAGCTGTCTTTCCCTCAGGTGTTTTGAAATCAACAGGTTTGAAATTCTCAAGAGTATCACACTCATCAGACCAAGTAGGTTTAAATTCATACTTTTCAAGTTCAGTAAAAGATGAGGAACCTTCTGGTTTTTCAAGAACAATTTTCTTACCATTTGGTTCAGTGATTTTAATCTCTTGACCCTGCAGGTTTGTTGGTATTACCTCAACAGACTTTTGACTCTTCTTATTAGTGTTTTCAAAAGCTGGAGCAGTGGTTTCAAAACCAAAGTCAAACTTCACATGACTTTTAGTTTGTTTGTTGAGTAACATTTCAAAACCTCTACATGATTCCACCCATTTCTCACATTCAACTTGGGTGGACTCAAGCTCACTTTTACAACTTTGATATTTTGCTATCATAGTTTGGAGCTGGTCTTTGGTTATGGTTGCTTCATGTTTTAAGTTGCTTATTTCAGACTCTTTTGCAGTTAAACTTGTTTTCAAATCTTTTGTAAGTTTTTCAAATTTAACTTCATCATCCAAAATTTTCTTTCTAAGGTTTTCATTCACCTCTTTGATGTTAGCAAATGCTATCACACATTTGTCAGAACACATGTAACATCGCAAAATTTTCCCCAAACTTTTAATACATAAAAAGCCCTTATATATATATATATATTTTTTTTATTACACCTTTATCATTAATATTATACAAATGTGCCTAAGTCTTTATTTATCCTAACTCACAATTTATATACATACATAAATGTATATAAATAATAATAATAATATGATTCTAAATTCTTTTTTTTTTCACATACAAGATTTTTTTTTTTTTAAATAAAGCCTTGAGTCAAATAGTCAAAGTCCTAGTCAAACAGTCAAAGTCTTAGTCAAATAGTCAATTCATCATAAAACCTTACTTTATGGTGTTGACCAATTTTAATGGCTAATTGACTCCAAAACTAGTATAAAAACCCACCTATGACCCATTATACTTTGCACCTCTAAATCGATTGTTTCAATCCGATTAAACTTTCCCTCATACCTTTCTTCTATTGTCTATTAGTTCTACAATTGAAGCTTTGATTATAAGCTCTTGTAATTGGCGAATTGGAAGCTTGATATTCTTTCTTTTTCGTTTTCTTCAATTTGGACTAGCTACGTTGTTGAGTCTTTGGGATTCGCCTCGCATACATTCACAACACATTATCCTATTTTTTTTATGAGACATAACATTTTGCTAAGGTGAGTTTTACATAGCCCCTTTTCTATTTATCACCATTTTTGGGGTGAAACATGTTACAACATTATTTATGCAATTCAATCATCAATGTGTCTATGTGTATTTCTATGTTGCATTATGTCTTGAACATGACTAGGGTAAGCACAATTCTAGCATAAACATTCATCAGCCAAACGGTATACATTGATAGATCTATTGGACTGACAATCCCACCCGGATACGTGCCTCCTACAAAGGTTGTGTGGGTGTTTGTTACTTCAATATAAACGAGTGAACCATGAGTGTATGGGATGTACCACAATACAACAGTCACAATGGTTGATTATGCACTCGATTTACTTCTAGTATGTTTTCGCATATGGACTAGATTGCCATGACACATGAATTGCACAACAATTTTATTCGATTATCAAAACCTATGTAATTCTCACCAACTTTTGTTGACCCAAAATATTTTCAAACTTAACATGTTTCAGGTCCTACTTGCTTGAAGAATTACTTGAAGATGTGTGCATAGTTTTACTCAATTTGATGTACAAATTCTTGTAGAACAATTGTATGTAACTTATTTAAAGTATTTAATGAAATTTAGTTAAAGTAATTAACTACATTATTTTGTCTTAATTATTCGAACATAAGTTTTATCTAAATATTCAAATAGTAATAATTATATTACATACACTACATTTACAAACTTTGATATATATTACTTTTGACATACAACTTTTACATTAATGCAGTTTATCATAAAAACTCTAATTCCCCAAATCGACTTAGCAAACCCTAATGCCTTAGACCCTAGATACCTTAGACTTTTTAGACATTTTCCTTATTAGTATTATTATACATTTAGGTTGGATTCTTCGGAATTTCCATTATTTAGCTCACGACCGCTTAAGTGGATTTTGATCGCTTTCGCAAACTGTGAGTATATCTTTCCCCTTTTTACTGTTGTACTATTTTGGGGTGACTCATGTACTTACTATCAAGTTTATATTTCCTTTTACTAAAATAGCAATTCTTATGTGTGTTTGCTTGTGTTATTTTGTGTATCTATGACCTGTCAAATCATTAACCGCTGGGCGGCCTGGCATTTCAATGAATAGTACTATGGTTTATACCCCTGTGACTCTGTTGAGAGTCCTCGTCATTGCTATGTATTACATTACTACTAGCGCATACTATATATATCTGCTTTCTTCTCTTATGGTTGATTTGACCCGGATACCACTTATTACATAATTGTAAACAGTATACGACACATGAATTGCTAAACACTTTTCTACTATATTTATTTAAACAGGGTATGCTCACCAATACAATTTTTGTATTGACCAAATGATTTTGTACATGTTTCAGGTTATTTTGAGATGCATTCTTTAAGCTTTCGGATTTATATTTAGATTTTAATTCATTGTAT
The DNA here is from genome assembly GCA_030844895.1 of Ambrosia x helenae. Taxonomy (NCBI): domain Eukaryota; kingdom Viridiplantae; phylum Streptophyta; class Magnoliopsida; order Asterales; family Asteraceae; genus Ambrosia; species Ambrosia x helenae. The sequence continues at coordinate 118,257,340 of CM061231.1, read as the reverse complement.
TGCAATTTAGTTGACAGTTAGTATCGTTGTATTTTATTTCAATGTAATAAATTATTTAATCAATGTATTCAAATTTACACTTTAGTCCATGAGCTATTGAACAATCGTCACTACGTGACACCTTGATGTTTCCGCCATCGGTTGGGGTGTTACAGATTGGTATCAGAGCCATGGTTATAGGGAATTAGGTTATTAGAAAAATAATCTAGTCTATAACCATAGGATTATAACCAGTATTTGCTTCTTTTACTTGCCATTCTCTATCTCCCTCCTACTTCTTATCCCTACTTTCATCCTTACAAGAAGGTTTCTCTCCACCATTGGATCTACTCTTAGACTAATAGGACAAAATCCTCAGGTTTAGCCTGAACCACCTTGAGATCTCGTCGAAGTTCTAGATTTTAATAACGAACACACCTTTATATCAAACAAAACGTGACCGGAAGACTCCCAAATCGTGCATCTTGGTGCGGCCCTTTTCACTCGTTTTCAGCGCATCTTTAATCATTGTAAGCCCCTTGTAATTATGCCGTTTTGTTCATTACCCAACCCCGATCAAAAGCCCTCTGTTACAGAGATTTAATCTTGCCTAAATCGGATTATTGAATTTCTTTAGGGTTAGGGTTTCTTGAGTTAGAATTGGGGAAGAAGATGAAGTGTGAGTATTTCCTATCCCCTTTTTGCTTTTATACATTTTTGGGACTCATGTACTTACTATCAAGTTTATATTTCCTTTTACTAAAATAGCAATTCTTATGTGTGTTTGCTTGTGTTATTTTGTGTATCTATGACCTGTCAAATCATTAACCGCTGGGCGGCCTGGCATTTCAATGAATAGTACTATGGTTTATACCCCTGTGACTCTGTTGAGAGTCCTCGTCATTGCTATGTATTACATTACTACTAGCGCATACTATATATATCTGCTTTCTTCTCTTAGGGTTGATTTGATCCGGATACCACTTATTAAATAATTGCAAACAGTATACGACACATGAATTGCTAAACACTTTTCTACTATATTTATTTAAACAGGGTATGCTCACCAATACAATTTTTGTATTGACCAAATGATTTTGTACATGTTTCAGGTTATTTTGAGATGCATTCTTTAAGCTTTCGGATTTATATTTAGATTTTAATTCATTGTATTGCAATTTAGTTGACAGTTAGTATCGTTGTATTTCATTTCAATGTAATAAATTATTTAATCAATGTATTCAAATTTACACTTTAGTCCATGAGCTATTGAACAATCGTCACTACGTGACACCTCGATGTTTCCGCCATCGGTTGGGGTGTTACAGATTGGTATCAGAGCCATGGTTATAGGGAATTGGGTTATTAGAAAAATAATCTAGTCTATAACCATAGGATTATAACCAGTATTTGCTTCTTTAACTTGCCATTCTCTATCTCCCTCCTACTTCTTATCCCTACTTTCATCCTTACAAGAAGGTTTCTCTCCACCATTGGATTTACTCTTAGACTAATAGGACAAAATCCTCAGGTTTAGCCTGAACCACCTTGAGATCTCGTCGAAGTTCTAGATTTTAATAACGAACACACCTTTATATCAAACAAAACGTGACCGGAAGACTCCCAAATCGTGCATCTTGGTGCGGCCCTTTTCACTCGTTTTCAGCGCATCTTTAATCATTGTAAGCCCCTTGTAATTATGCCGTTTTGTTCATTACCCAACCCCGATCAAAAGCCCTCTGTTACAGAGATTTAATCTTGCCTAAATCGGATTATTGAATTTCTTTAGGGTTAGGGTTTCTTGAGTTAGAATTGGGGAAGAAGATGAAGTGTGAGTATTTCCTATCCCCTTTTTGCTTTTATACATTTTTGGGACTCATGTACTTACTATCAAGTTTATATTTCCTTTTACTAAAATAGCAATTCTTATGTGTGTTTGCTTGTGTTATTTTGTGTATCTATGACCTGTCAAATCATTAACCGTTGGGCGGCCTGGCATTTCAATGAATAGTACTATGGTTTATACCCCTGTGACTCTGTTGAGAGTCCTCGTCATTGCTATGTATTACATTACTACTAGCGCATACTATATATATCTGCTTTCTTCTCTTAGGGTTGATTTGACCCGGATACCACTTATTACATAATTGCAAACAGTATACGACACATGAATTGCTAAACACTTTTCTACTATATTTATTTAAACAGGGTATGCTCACCAATACAATTTTTGTATTGACCAAATGATTTTGTACATGTTTCAGGTTATTTTGAGATGCATTCTTTAAGCTTTCGGATTTATATTTAGATTTTAATTCATTGTATTGCAATTTAGTTGACAGTTAGTATCGTTGTATTTCATTTCAATGTAATAAATTATTTAATCAATGTATTCAAATTTACACTTTAGTCCATGAGCTATTGAACAATCGTCACTACGTGACACCTCGATGTTTTCCGCCATCGGTTGGGGTGTTACAGATTGGTATCAGAGCCATGGTTATAGGGAATTAGGTTATTAGAAAAATAATCTAGTCTATAACCATAGGATTATAACCAGTATTTGCTTCTTTTACTTGCCATTCTCTATCTCCCTCCTACTTCTTATCCCTACTTTCATCCTTACAAGAAGGTTGCTCTCCACCATTGGATCTACTCTTAGACTAATAGGACAAAATCCTCAGGTTTAGCCTGAACCACCTTGAGATCTCGTCGAAGTTCTAGATTTTAATAACGAACACGTGCAATCTGGAAGGGTGAACGCCTGTATTCTGAGTCTTCTGTCTAGGCTGGCATTGCGCATATATCCCAATCAGACGAGGGACCCGGATGCCTACCTGGGAATTCTCGGGATGAGTGTTCACTTATAGGCTAAAGCATGTCTTCACTATGTTATTGGAATCTGAAATCTTTGATACGTCAACGTTTTCGTTTATTCGTTTTAATAAATGAATAAATGATTACATTCCTTATATCACCTCATTCATTTCATGCCACATTGAACCTTCATTGTGTCCCTTATAGATCATGTCTCCACGTCGCAGCACTCGCAATAACAGTGGTGAAAACCAAGAGGAAAGTAACAACAACCACAACACCAACCACAACAACAACAAAAACAACAAAGGTGTTGATGCCCAACTGGCTGCGATTATTTCCCAACAAATGGCGCAACAAATCACAACTCTGGTTCTAACTTGTTGGCTCAAGTCATCCCAATGAATGGGAACGGCAATGGAAATGGAAATGGCGATGGAAATCACATAAAGAACGGGACCTTAGTTCGGAAAGGCGAGAAAACAAGTATTGTGGCCGCGGTAACTACCGAGAACCAGAAGCGCAAGACCAGGGATCCTAATGTAAACCTCACTACACAAGCTTCTAACAAGAAACCCTATACAAGAAACTTTCCATTGTGTAACACATGCAAACGACATCACCCCACTGTTTCAGTGTGTCGCCTGTGCACCAATTGTGGTAGGTATGGCCATCTGGTCAACACATGTCGTGAGTCCCCAAACCCTAACACCAACCAACCAACCAACCCTGCTCAGGTTGCTAATCTTAATCGTCCTGGTAAGTACAACTATGGTCAATGCTATGAATGTGGAAACCCAAATCATTTCCGTAACCGATGCCCTAAACTAAATCGAGATCAAGACCCTCCAGCTACTTAACAGCAAACCCCACCATTTGAATGATGTCTACTTTTTAATTCTATGTATTGACACTTTTTGATTCAAGTAATAAATTCAAGTATTATCATAACATCTGAGTGCATGCTTGTTTGAATGTGAACTAATTGCTATATCTATAATCATACTTGCTTACTTGTACAACAATTAGTTGACTACCAAACAACCTAATCAACGATTGGTAGAGGTCATCATGTCTTTCCAACAGTCGGGAGAGGCCCTACAACCTGCTCAACGACTGGTGGAGACTATCGAACCTGCTCAACAATCGGTAGAGTCATAAAAGGACGCAAAACCCTAATGTAAGGTAAATTGATAATTACGGTCCGGAACGTAATCATGAATTTACAGGTACGTTAAGGTAGTGAGAAATTTTATCAAGGTTTTCGGTAGTCGACCAATTGTATACCTGGTGTTTTTCTTTTAACTTCGGGACGAAGTTCCTAAAAGTAGGGGAGACTGTAACATCGCAAAATTTTCCCCAAAATTTTAATACATAAAAAGCCCTTATATATATATATATATATATATATATATTATTACACCTTTATCATTAATATTATACAAATGTGCCTAAGTCTTTATTTATCCTAACTCACAATTTATATACATACATAAATGTATATAAATAATAATAATAATATGATTCTAAATTCTTTTTTTTTTCACATACAAGATTTTTTTTTTTAAATAAAGCCTTGAGTCAAATAGTCAAAGTCCTAGTCAAAGTCTTAGTCAAACAGTCAAAGTCTTAGTCAAATAGTCAATTCATCATAAAACCTTACTTTATGGTGTTGACCAATTTTAATGGCTAATTGACTCCAAAACTAGTATAAAAACCCACCTATGACCCATTATACTTTGCACCTCTAAATCGATTGTTTCAATCCGATTAAACTTTCCCTCATACCTTTCTTCTATAGTCTATTAGTTCTACAATTGAAGCTTTGATTATAAGCTCTTGTAATTGGCGAATTGGAAGCTTGATATTCTTTCTTTTTCGTTTTCTTCAATTTGGACTAGCTACGTTGTTGAGTCTTTGGGATTCGCCTCGCATACATTCACAACACATTATCCTATTTTTTTTACGAGACATAACATTTTGCTAAGGTGAGTTTTACATAGCCCCTTTTCTATTTATCACCATTTTTGGGGTGAAACATGTTACAACATTATTTATGCAATTCAATCATCAATGTGTCTATGTGTATTTCTATGTTGCATTATGTCTTGAACACGACTAGGGTAAGCACAATTCTAGCATAAACATTCATCAGCCAAACGGTATACATTGATAGATCTATTGGACTGACAATCCCACCCGGATACGTGCCTCCTACAAAGGTTGCGTGGGTGTTTGTTACTGCAATATAAACGAGTGAACCATGAGCGTATGGGATGTACCACAATACAACAGTCACAATGGTTGATTATGCACTCGATTTACTTCTAGTATGTTTTCGCATATGGACTAGATTGCCATGACACATGAATTGCACAACAATTTTATTCGATTATCAAAACCTATGTAATTCTCACCAACTTTTGTTGACCCAAAATATTTTCAAACTTAACATGTTTCAGGTCCTACTTGCTTGAAGAATTGCTTGAAGATGTGTGCATAGTTTTACTCAATTTGATGTACAAATTCTTGTAGAACAATTGTATGTAACTTATTTAAAGTATTTAATGAAATTTATTATTCACCATGAGCTACTGAACAATCATCAATACGTGACATCCCGATGTTTCTGCCATCGGTTGGGGTGTTACAACACAACTCTTTAAGAATTTGAGGAGATACCTTAGCAGCAGCCATCAATGCACAATCACACTTGCACTCACAGTCATCAGATGCACCCCAGGGATCTGTGAGATTCACAACCTCTTCTTCAGGTTTTTCACCTGTAACAACTTCACTAACAACATCATCAGTCACAACATCAGATTCAGTTACCACCTCCTCAGATTCAATCTCATCCACCATGGCCATGAAACAAAAATTTTCTGGTTCATTTTCAGCTTTGGCAACTAGTGCAAAATTCTCATCTGTTAGCTCATCAGGTAGACTGCTCCAATCAACAAAGTCTTGTGTAAAGAAGCTCTGTTGACTGGTCTCTGCAGGAGCAGAGGATGGAGCAACAGTCGTTTGCACAGGTGCTTGAGCAACAGGTGTTTGCACATAGTGAATCTGAGGAACAGTGGTTTGGACATACTGGACAGGAACAGTGTTTGAGGACTGTGCAAAATGAGCAGTGTTTTGCACATTTGGTCCAGGGGCATTATAGGAATTCTGATAAGTGTTGGTCTGTGGTCTTTGATTTGGGTAGGTTATCATAGGTGTACCATGTTGACCCCTACATTCCCTAGCAAAATGACCAAGTCTATGACATTTGTAACACTTTATCTTTGATTTATCCAACCCAACCTTAGATCTGCCAGTTAACCCTGGAAACCTTCTCCCAGTTTTCTTGTAAAAATTATTAGTTCTTACACTGAGAAGGGCCAATTGGTGCATAATGTCTATTTCTTCCAAATCATCAGGGTCAAAGTATTTCAGGTCATCATACTCAAAGGATATATTGTCAGATGCCTGGATATCACCACCACTTGCTGTGAAAGCATAGTTTGGTGAATAAGAATCAGAGTTAAAACCTGAGTTAAAACCTGAAGTTATGTCAATGAAATGATCATAACTCTGATCCTTAGTGTTTCCAGGCACCTCATCATGACCCAAAAGTGCTGTATTCCCAAATACATAGTCATCAGACACTTTTCCAGAGTCCTGGAGCTTCTTTTTCTGGTTAAGCTCTCTCTCATAGGTCAAGAGCTTACCATGAAGCTGGGTCAGTGATAGGTCTTTAAATCCAATTGAGTTTCTCATCACAATAGCAATAGTGTCCCATTTGTCTGGTAATGATCTTAAAAACCTATGGTTCAAGGTTGAATGAGGGTAAGTAAGACCAACCAATTTTAGTTCACTAATTAAGCAATTAAATCTCTCAAACTGTTGAGTTAATGACTCTCCTTTGACATGACTGAATGTTTCATATTGTTGGTTAAGTATTTCACGATTGTTTTCAATAACCTCCTCAGTCCCACCAAACTGTTCTTTCGGTGCATCCCACAACTCCTTTGCACTGTTACAGTGTAACAACCCAGCATATATATCATTGGGTAGAGCCATGGCCACAATACTGAAGGCCTTAGCATCTAGCTCAATTTTCTGAAAATCCTGGTCGGAGTAGTTTTCAAGTTTCTTTGGCTCAAACACCTTGGGATCTTCAGTACTCGGCACAGTCGGAACATGTGGTCCGAAGATAACCGACTTCCAACACCTAGTGTTTTGTTGAGCTAGAACATGGCTCATCCGACGTTGCCAGATATTGTATTCAGATCTGACAAGCATCGGTGGCTTATTGTTCGTGCCAGTGTTATGTGGATCGTGATTGATTGAAGCCATTCTCTGATTTTTCAAAAAACAAAGTCTGTTTAAAAACGGTTGAAACGAAATTAAACTATTACTCTGTTTTCAATCTAACAGACAAACGATATCAATAATTGTGAGCTTATTATTAAATTGATTTGTTAGATCGAATTTAATTGACCAGGCTCTGATACCAATTGTTAGGATCTCAGTTTGATTGTTTTGATTGTTTAACTAAATATGGTAATAATGAAATGAAAATAGAATGAAAGTGCAGCGGAGTAATAAACTGTTAATCAAAACAAGAGAGTAAATGTTTTCAGATCGAAAGCTTTCATTTATCCAAAAGATTACAATCGTACAATTACTCCCCTCAGCCTGATCACACAGTGTTTGTCTGAGAGAATGTGTGTGTGTGTGATACAATAGAACAGTACAAGCACTGTTCTATTTATAGACAGACTCAAAGCACTGATGACCTAAGCTGACGTCACCTAAGACAGTGACCTCTAACAGAATAACAAACATAAACATCTGCCTATTACAAACTACTGTTACATTGAAAGCACTGATATTAAACAGCTGTTGTAGGAAAACTCTGATGGTCTTGTATCCACTGCTGGAGCCTAAGTGCTGTTGGTTCCAGCAGTGCTTTGGTCTTCAGTACTTGTATCAGCAGTTGTTCTTCATCAGACCTTTGGTCAGCATTTGTTCTTCATCAGTTGTTTATTCAGCAGTTCTTTGTATCAGCAGTTGTTGAGCAGTTGTTTGGATAGAACAGTTGTTAGGGTCAGCAGTCTTTTGGGAGAAGTAAGTTGTAAAGACTGTTTATTCAATGGATCAAACTGTTAGCATATTTTGGCTTTCTAATCATCTATTCTTCTCCAGGTCAGCAGACCCAACATAAGCATATAAACCATCAAAACAACAAAACAAATACTCTATAAACACACACACCCGAACACACACACGCACACGCATACACACTCACGCACACACATGCACTTCACATATTCATCACCATTTTTCCTTTAATCTCATCCCCATTGTTTAGTTTATGAAAACCCTTTTTAAAAGCTTTGTTTATTTGGTGAATATTGAATCAAAACAAAAAATAAGAAGGTTTTTAGTAGAATTTTTAGTAAAGGAGATTACCTTGGAAAAACTCTTGAAAATGGAGTTTTTATCTCTAAAAATCACTCTAATCTTGCAAGTTTTACTTGAAATCACCAAGAAAACTAAGATATTCAAGTTCTTGAGTTCATCCTTGTAATGGATGATCAAAAGAAGTGAATATGAGGGTGAGGGGGAGGGTTTACGGTTTTGAGGGAGAGAGGAGAGGGAGTTAGATGGATTTTGTGGAGTGAAGTGTAAGAATGAGGTGTTGGGTGTTGTGTTGGTTTAATATGCAATCATAGGGTTTAAATAATAATAAAAAGAATGATAATAATATTTAAGGGGGGGGGGAGTTAGGTATATTATTTTTTTTATAAAAATTTAATACATAACATAAACCATCTTGCAATTTATAAAACCCATAAATATTAAATACTTAAGGTTTTTATCCCTTTGGCCACAATAATATTCCCCAATAAAAATTATCCATTTCGAGCTAATTTAGTTATACTGGAGGTTTCCTTACCGTACCGGGTCTCAGTTTCGCGTCATAACTCAAACCGCGCAACCAATAGACCTAGACGATTTAAAAACCTTCAATCATAGTTTCTATTAGTTCTAATAATATTTCCAACCAAATCAAGCATCACGAGTCAAAACTAAACTTTCCAACATTGGTCAGGTCGTCATCAATGTTTTAATATGATAATTTACCACTAGGTGATACGGGACTACTAGAATTCCCAATAATTCAATAATACACATTTCCTGATAATATCTTTCTAACTATCACCATATTAAATCTGATTCAAAGTATTTATTACCGTGTCATTAGCTATTATACTGTATGGATGGTACCTGAATTTTTATTGGTTGTCACAGTCTCCCCTCGTTTAAGAAATTTCATCCTCGAAATTTTTCGTCCAGACACTACTGATTTCGATTTTGATGGAAATAATGAGGGTACTTTAGCTTCATCTGGTCTTCTCTTTCCCATGTGAACTCGGGTCCACGCTTAGAGTTCCATCTAACCTTGACCAATTTGATATTACTCCTCCTCAACTTCTGAACTTTCCAATCTGTAACTTCGACTGGTTCTTCAACAAAACGCAGTCTGCTATCAACTTTTACCTCCTTTGGCGGTATGACTAGTGTCTCCTCTGCTAGACATTTCTTCAAATTACAAACGTGAAACACGTTGTGCACGCATGCTAGTCTTTGTGGTAGCCTAAGTCGATATGCAACTACGCCTACCCTTGCTACAATTTCAAAGGGCCCGATGTAGCGGGGGCTAAGCTTTCCTTGCTTACCGAACCTAATGACACCCTTCCAAGGCGAGACTTTCAACATAACTCTGTCTCCGACTTGGAATTCCAAAGGCTTTCGTCAATTATCCGCGTAACTCTTCTGTCTATCTCTTGCTGCTTTCAGTCTATCTCTTATCTAGAAGATTTTTTCTGTAGTCTCTTGGATTATCTAGGGGCCGGTCAAACATTTATCACCCACCTCTGCCCAACAAAGGGGTGATCGATATTTTTTACCATACAAGGCTTCGAATGGTGCGGCATTGATACTGGATTGATAACTATTGTTGTAGGAAAACTCAATCAAAGGACGATAAGCATCCCAGTTCCCTCCAAAATCAATCGTGCATGCACGTAACAAATCCTCAAGCGTTTGTATAGTCCTTTCGCTTTGACCATTTGTTTGTTAAGCGGTGCTCATATCCTATCGTGTTCCTAATGCCTCATGCAATGATTGCCAAAATCTCGATACAAATCGAACATCTCGATCAGAAATAATCGATATCGGGACACCATGCCTAGAGACTACTTCTTTCAGATAAATGCAGGTTAACTTCTCAATAGAATAGGTTCCTTTAATTGGTAGGAAATGTGCGGACTTAGTCAATCGGTCGACAATCACCCAGATGGCGTCATGACCACTTGATGTTCGGGGTAATTTTAAGACAAAATCCATTGAAATACATTCTCATTTCCATTGAGGGATCTCCGGTTACTGGAGTAGTCCGGAAAGTTTTTGGTACTCGGCCTTAACCTTCGCACAAGTTAAGCATTTTCCCACATAAGCCGCTATCTCACCCTTCATGTTTGGCCACCAATAATGCTCCTTCAAGTCTTTATACATCTTGTCAGAACCTGGATGTATCGAATACTTAGTGTAACATCCGGCCCCTCTCACCACCAATATTGTCCGCTTTGCCCCGATGGGTTGCCCATCCAGAGCTCACGGATTTGTTTTTGGTTGCCCAGTTGAGACTTCCCAGGAGGTCACCCATCCTGAAACTGCTCCCACCTGAGCACGCTTAACTGTGGAGTTCTCCTCTCATCCACTAACATTAAGCCCCAAAACGCGTTGGTGATTTAAGAGGCAAGACATTACTTATGAACCAAGGATCTCTCCTGGCCACGGCCAATATGGGATTTTCCTAGGGTGTCACATTCACCCCCTGTTAGAGTCTCATCGTCCCTGATGAGGTATGCACCCACCATCTCGAACGGCACAGGAGTGGCTCTGATACCATCTGTAATACCCGGCCCCTCTCACCACCAATATTGTCCGCTTTGCCCCAATGGGTTGCCCATCCAGAGCTCACGGATTTGTTTTGGTTGCCCAATTGAGACTTCCCAGGAGGTCACCCATATCCTGAAACTGCTCCCACCTGAGCACGCTTAACTGTGGAGTTCTCCTCTCATCCACTAACATTAAGCCCCAAAACGCGTTGGTGATTTAAGAGGCAAGACATTACTTATGAACCAAGGATCTCTCCTGGCCACAGCCGATGTGGGATTTTCCCGGGATGTCACATTAATGTGACACCCTAGGAAAATCCCACATCGGCCGTGGCCAGGAGAGATCCTTGGTTCATAAGTAAACGCGTTTTGGGGCTTAATGTTAGTGGATGAGAGGAGAACTCCACAGTTAAGCGTGCTCAGGTGGGAGCAATACTAGGATGGGTGACCTCCTGGGAAGTTTCCACCGGGGCACCCAAAAGCAAATCCGTGAGCTCTGGATGGGCAACCCATCGGGGCAAAGCGGACAATATTGGTGGTGAGAGGGGCCGGATGTTACACTTAGACTTATGGGCTTCGTCCAAAACTAGATCACGCATACCACCCTTTAACGGTACCCAAACACGATCCATAAAATACATTACTCCATCGGCTTTCGGGTTCACATCCTTAATCATCTTAAATAGACACTCCACCTTCAAATTACCTTCATTCAAGGCTTCTTGTTGGGCTTCCTTAATTTGAGCCGTAAGACTCGTATGGATTGTCAAACCTAACGCGCGAACACGTAATGGTTTAACTCTCTCTTTTCTGCTCAAAGCATCCGCCACAATGTTTGCTTTTCCAGGGTGATAACGAATCTCACAATCGTAGTCGTTGAGTAACTCGACCCATCTCCGTTGTCTCATATTTAGCTCTTTCTGGTCAAAGATATGTTGAAGACTCTTATGGTCCGTAAAGATCGTACATTTGGTACCATAAAGATAATGTCTCCAAATCTTGAGTGCGAAGATCACAGCTCCTAGCTCCAAGTCGTGCGTTGTGTAATTCTTCTCATGTACCTTGAGTTGTATCGTTGAATAAGCTATGAATTTATTGTTTTGCATCAATACACAACCTAAGCCTTGATGTGAAGCATCACAGTACACTACGAATCCATCATTTCCATCAGGAAGAGACAGTATCGGTGCGCTGCACAATTTTTGTTTTAACAACTGGAAGGCTTCCTCTTGCTTTTCTTTCCATTCAAACTTACGGTCTTTTTGGGTTAATAGCGTCAAAGGCTACGCTATTTTGGAGAAATTACCAATAAATCGACAGCAATATCCAGCCAAACCCACAAATTGACGTATCTTTGTAGGAGATTTAGGCGTATCCCATTCCTTAATCGCCTCAATCTTAGCTGGATCCACCTGAACGCCCTTCTCGTTAATGATATGACCTAAGAAATGAACCTCTCGCATCCAAAATTCACATTTCGAAAACTTTGCGAATAACCTCTCGCTCTTCAACAATTCTAAAATAAGTCTCAAGTGTTGCTCATGATTTTCTTTAGTTCGTGAATAAATGAGTATATCATCGATGAATATTATTACGAACTTATCTACAAAAGGTTTACAAACCCTATTTATAAGATCCATAAACAATGCCGGCGCGTTCGTCAAACCAAACGACATAGCTTGAAACTCATAATGGTCGTATCGCGTCCTAAACTCGGTCTTCGGAATATCTTCTTCTACAATTTTCGACTGATGATAACCGGATATGAGGTCAATCTTTGAATAAAAGCTCGATCCTTTGAACTGGTCAAATAAATCATCGATTCTAAGCAATGGGTATCGGTTCTTAATAGTGAGTTTATTCAATTCCCTATAATCGATAAACATCAGAAAGGTTTCGTCTTTCTTCTTAACAAACAGCACGGGTGCTCCCCAAGGAGAATAACTTGGCCTGATGAAACCTTTATCTAATAATTCTTGCAACTCGCTTGAAAGTTCTTGCATCTCTGGCGGTGCTAATCGATAAGGAGACTTAGCGACTGGTGTGGCACCTAGTACAAGATCTATTCGAAACTCCAATTGCCTTGATACGGGCAAATCTTCTGGAAAAACTTCAGGATATTCTCTGACCACGAGGATCTTTTCAAGTTTCTTTTCCTCAGACTTAGTGTTAATGACACTAGCTAAGAATGACGGGTAACCTTTCCGCAAAAACTTTTGCGCCTTCATTACATTGACCAACTTCAAAGACTTCTTCTTAGTCTCACTGTGCACGACCAAAATCTCGTTGTCCGATACTGGAATACGGACCAACTTCTCACGACATACCACTTGTGACAACCAATATTTTTTTTCCAATATTTAGTTATAACTTTAGAGACCTATGGTGACAATAAACCAAAACAGAAAATAGTATAAACCGTATTTAACGTAATGTTTGGATAGAATTATGATACCCGAATATTCAAAGCCTTACAGTAACAAATCCCAATTATCCTGTTGGATTCTTAAATGATTCATCATTAGTGTCCCATACCGACTTTTACTAATAATAATATATCAATTCTCTTAAAAAATAATAAATTTTGAATTCATGAGACGACAAAACCATAATTGCATTTAGTGCAATGCATATGAAACATAACATCAAATAAAAGAAAACCATTAATGCTTTGTCTTTCTTCTTCAAACTTAGCATCTGCAAGTCTTGTAGTATGATCATTTATTTATTTTATTTATTTATTTATTTATTTTGTTGTTGTAAGGTCCAAACCACAAGTGAAACATATTGTATCATCAAAACCATTAAAATCTATTAATTGATATTGATCAAGACATTTTGCTTATAACCATAACCACATGGCCAACCGCTACCTAACCCGCCATTTCTCTTGATTGATGCCTAACCATTAGTAACCGACACCTTCACCGGACCCAACACCACCGGAGGGCTTGCCTTTTTCTGTTTCGTAGGTGGGAGTTAAGCTCGCGCTAGAAACCATTGTCGTTGCCGAACCGTTCCGCTCACTTGATATTCAACCTTCTCTCTTTAATTTGCTTGTTACAAACATATGGTGTGTCATAATATATTACATACATGGTGACCTTATAAATTTTATATATTAATAAATAATTATCAAATTTATATATATATATATAGTTCATAATTCAAAAATCAATGGTAAACTTATTTCAAATAAGTTTGAGTTCTAAATCTATTGTTTTTCTCATTTTAGTGTTGGTTAATGGTTTTTTTAAATTATACAATCATTAAGATTGAGCTATTATAAATTGATAAATAGTATGGTAATACACATCTGGTTATCTAACAAACTAAAGATCAAAACCGGGATTTATATAGCCATTTATAAGTATACGTAATAAGCGAGATATAATTTCTATTATCTCGCCTTGGGAATTGTATTATAAAGACAATAAGTGAGGAACACAATGATATTGTAGGAGTTCGTGACGCGTAACTCAAGTTTTAGGAATTATATATATCGGCCTTCGTTAATTTTCATTGCGTCCATCACATTTAATGTGAGTATATCTTTCCCCTTTTTCATGTTTTACTCTTTTGGGGCTATTCATGTACACTATGACTACATGTTATTCTTTCACTACATGCAATTCTCATGTGTGTTTGCTTTATGTTAATTTGTGTGTCTATGACTTGTCAAAATCATTTACCTTTGAGGGTCTGGCATTTCAATGGTACTATGGTATATACCCCTTGTGACTCTGTTGAGAGACCTTGGTCATTGTCTTGTGATTCATTATACTCAAAAATGGTTTGATTCTTGATACTTGATTCTTAGAGTTGATTTTGAACGGATATTACTTATTACATAATTGCAAACAGTATACAATACGTGAATTGCGAAACTCTTTTTTCTACTATATTTATTCAAACAGGGTATACTCACCAATACAATTTTTGTATTGACAAAATTATTTTGTACATGTTTCAGGTTATTTTGAGATGCATTCTTTAAGCTTTCAGATTTATAGTACAAAATTAGGTATGCCTAAATTCATGTTAATATAGTACAAAATTACTTTTTAGCTTTTTTTTGTATTAAAGATATATTAAACATGGCAAATCTCTAGTATAAATTAACTTAAAGGGCGTGGGTTTAAAGGCTTCATGGGAGCAGTGGCATAACTAGTATTGAAAATATTGTTTTTGTGAAGTACATGTTAAAGGTTATAAAGTTCACTAAACTCATCAGCTAATTGTTTTAGAATAATTTTTCTTTTAAATATTTCGTTTCTTATTGTTATATTTGACCATTTTTATGATAATAATAATTATTAGCATACATGATTTGTTATGTTTATTGGTCTATTCTTGTACTCTTATCTTACTTAAACCACAATAAATTATAATATGTGGTGTTTTCTCTTGAAACAGTTTTGGTAGTCTTATTAGTGATGCAACCATTTAAAGCGAAGTGAAAAACACTAGTGCTTGAAATACGATAAGAGATTGAAGAGGATCATGAAAGAAAAAAAGCCAGTGTTGGAAGCTATGAGAAGATTTTGACAACCGCCGAGCAAATTTTGAAGCAACGATTTGGAAGCTTGTGGAACAACTTCCTCTTGAAGGCGATAGTTCTACATGAGTAGGCATTTTCATTAATCTTTATAATTGTAAGATACGTTATTTAGAGTATACTGTTATTATAAGATTATCTATGATATTTATGTTATTTTTGGTTTGTTGTAATCAAGATTGAATGCATATTATTTAATAGCAATCTAAGTGCTCGAAATAGTGATGGTACAAAGTTGCATTTAACAATCGAAAAAGTTGCATTTGAGTGTAGAAAGGGTTACATTTTTGTAACTAAATTGTAATAAGAGTTGCATTTAAGCATAGAAAAAGTTGCATTTGATGATAAAAAGGTTGCGTTTTGTAACTAAACTATTAAAAAAGGTTGCATTTATGTATAAAAAAGTTGGATTCGAAAGTAAAAAAAGTTGCATCTGCATGTAAAAAAGTTGCATATTAAAAAGGTTGCATTCGAGTAGCATATGCAACTCATTCTAAAAGGGTTGCATTAGCGAATAAAAAGGTTGCTTTAGGCATAATGCAACATTTTAGTGAGGTTGCATTAGCTACATTTTCTTGTAGTAGATCTAAATCTGAATTCAAAGTTTGAAGCTTCTAATGTTGGTTATTTGTTAGTTTATGGTTTTCATTCGTCCCATTTTACTAATTATACATTTTTATACACATCTTAGTCATTTAAATGTTAACTTCTTGGTTTTGCAGATTCATTTAGATGAAAAACATACGAAAATAAACAAACCAATAGCCATACAAGCGTCTAAAGTAGCGTCTAATGTTGTATTTATTAATGTTTACTTTTTAATATTAACATGGTTGTTATTTTATGTGGTATATTGTATGTGTTTTATTGCAGAATAATGGTTATAATAGTGTTGAGATTATTTGATATGGTGCAATGTTTAGTCCCTACGAATGTAATCTTCAACGTGAATTTAGTAAAGAGGTAATATCAATATTTATTTCATCTTCTATTAACTTGTGTGTATTAAATATTTTTAATTTATTTTAAGTATCAGATGCATGAAACTAATAGGAAGAGATCCAAGAGACTCTCTAAATGAAAATGGAGTCAAGTTATTAATCTAGAAAGTTCTGATGAAAATGACAAAGAAGACGTATTTAATGGGGAAGATAGAGGAAACGCATCCTCACCAAAAGATTTAATAATCAAACATGAAGATTTACAAGAAATTCCATTGATCGCTCTTGATGATGAATGGTAAGCAGACAATATAGATGAGATCATGCAGATTTGGAAGGCGCGTGACTAAATTAATCTTATGATTCAAGTATTTCACACTTGAGCTTTTATTTTTCAACTTTTATGTTTATTAGTACTTATTTTTTCTTTCGTATGTTACTTTATTTTATCAAATGTTTCTTAAAGTACTTTACAATTTAAATATTAAATCTTTTTAGTTACTAGACATGTGTAACGCTTATGACGTATATCCACCGCAATGATGATACAACAAATACTATACGAATTTGAAATAAGTACCGCAATGAAAAGTGTCACTCCCGCCGCATCACGTGGGTTTCCTACTAGTAAGTGAATAAATGAACATGATTGAACAAACACAATTCGATAGAATTTAAAATTAATGAACAGAAACTAACAAGTTCAATACATCATAATTAACCCAAAAACACATCTAAATAGGGTTCATGCATACTAACAATAAGTAGTTTTTTATATACAAAATAAACAAGTGATCATTTACGATAAATTCATTTGAAAATCCTATTTTGTATTACTAAAAAGCCCATTATATATTAATATTTAGATGAACGTGAATGAACAAACATAAACGAGCTTTCATTAACATAACTGAATGAACACAACGTTTGTTCATGTACTCGTTCATTTAATTAAACGAACTTCCCACTGAACAAGTTGACGAACAGTTCATGAACGTTTGGTTCATTTACAGGCCTAGTTATTGATATATCTTTTGATTATTTGCATGGGCATTTCATGATTATTTACATTATGATCAGGAGATACATGCACAAGGGTATTGTTATCTTTATAGATGTACCGTTGGAAGTATTAGCGCGAAGAATAACTGCCTTAAGAACTACATGTCTACATCTCGTCCACTTCTGCATCATGGATCTAGTGATTCTCATGTAAAGGTTGGCTAGAACTGCGAGAATCATAATAAACATTTGTATAAGTTGCTTTAACAATGGTACATAAGCACTACAAGAAATTTGACCTTTAGCGGCTACACCTTTAGCGGCTACGGCCAGGCGGGTAGCCGCTAAAGGTCTAATCTAATCCTGGCCCTTGATAATCTGATCCAACGGCCAAAGAAACTGATCATTAGCGGCCACGCGTAGCCGCTAAAGGTCTCCCCAAATTTTCACCAATAATACCGCCAATAAGCTTCTTCCCTCTCATTTCTCTCAAACTCACTCTCTCCCACTCTCTCTTCTCCTCTCTGCTCAGCCCACCGCCGCCCCAGCCCACCGCCGCCCCAGCTCCGCCGCCCCTCACCACCGCGCGCCACCACCTTCCAGATCTGTCACCTCTCTTCTCCTCTTCGCCCACTCTCTCTTCTCCTCTCTCTCTGCTCGCAGATCTGCCCGCCCCTCACCACCGCGCGCCACCACCGTCCAGCATCTCCACCACCGCGCAGCCACCTCCGCCCCTCCACCACCGCGCGCCACCACCGTCCAGCTCTTCTCCGTAAGTTTTTTTTCATTTTATGTTTTTCTTTTTTTTGTTTTATGTTTTCAGTTTTTTTTTTTATTTTTTTTCAGTTTTTTCTTTTTTGTTTTCTGTTTTTTTTTATTTTCTGTTTTTTTTTATTTATTCAGTTTTTTTTTTATTTTTTTTCAGTTTTTTCTTTTTTGTTTTCTGTTTTTTTTATTTTCTGTTTTTTTTATTTATTCAGTTTTTTTTTTATTTTTTTCAGTTATTTCTTTTTTATTTTTTTTCAGTTTTTTCTTTTTTATTTTCTGTTTTTTTTTTATTTTCTGTTTTATTTTCTGTTTTTTTATTTTCTGTTTTATTTTTTGTTTTTTTTATTTTTTGTTTTTTATTTTTCTGTTTTTTTTTATTATCTGTTTATTTTTTTAGTTTTTTTTTCTTTTTTAAGTTTTTTTTTTAATAATATGTTTGTGTTTGTAGGAAAGGACAGTCGTCGCCGCTAAAGGTTATTCGCCGCCGCTAAAGGTTATTCGAATTTGCAATAATAACCTCTTTACGTTATATAGCGCTTGTGATTATAGTAGATTTGTTTCTGTTCTTCGTTTCGCTACTTGAATATGTTATATTAATCGATTTACTTGAATTAACAATATTAGATGCACATGATTATGGTATGATTGATTAATTCTATTGTGTTGGCAACAGGATACAAGAGCAATGTGCCATTTTGGCTCAAGGTAAACTTCATATACCAATTGTAAAAATAAAATAAAATATTACGTTAATTCTATTTTCATTAATAAAATCATGGATAAGTTGCATAGTAAACAATAATGGTGTTTGTGGTTGTGGTTATATAGAGATGATAATAGACCAGAGACCCTCTATGTTTCCATGATAGTTATATATGGAGATGAAACGACGTCGGAGAGTGTGAATGATGAGGAAGAAGATGCGGAGGATGCTGGAAATGGTTAAGGAAAACGTTCAGGTATAAATTATAAACTACTCTTTTTAAAAATTATATTACTTTTTACCTATATTTCAAGCCTTTTTAAAATGTTATTAATTATCTGTTTTTATGTATGCCAGTTTATATTCTCGACTGCAACTGATGGGAAAATAAAAGCATGGTTGTATGACAATATGGTTTCAAGAATTGAATATGATGCGCCAGGTCATTCATCCACCAAAATGGCATACAGTGCAGATGGAACGAGGTTTGAATAGTCAACAACTATGTGCTTAATTTGGGATTCGGGGATGTAATACTGGGTTATGACCGTCAATGGGTCTGGTCTTGATCTAAGTGAAGGGGCTGTCAAGCGAACATATGACGGGCTCGCGAAACGATCAGTTGGCATTGTGCATTTTGATACTACAAAAAACTGTTTTCTTGCTGTTGGTGATGAGTGTCTTCTTAAAATTTGGGATATGGATAGTGTAAATTTGTTGACGACCATCGATGATGATGGTGGTTTACCGGTATTCATTTGACGTTTCATTTAGATATCATATCTCTGATACATCGTTGTGAATTTTTGTTATGAAATATGTATATTAATATTTTATAATATATGCAGGCTTCTCCTTGCATACGGTTCAACAAGGAAGGGCTTCTTTTGGCTGTCTCAACAAATGATAATGGTATCAAGATTTTAGTTAATCCAGATGGAATTAGGCTTCTAGAAACCATGGAGAATCGCTCTTTCGACCCCTCCAGAGTTGCATCAGTGTCTGTTGTGAAGGTACAAATATTTGTTAGTGTTGATGTTTATAGTTAATTGAGTTTTAAACATAAGTAATGTATCCCCTTCAGTTTACGTTATTTTAAAATCACCCCTCAATTCATTTTAACCAGCTAAGAAGCGGTGATACATCTGCTGAGTCGGGTTCAGAAGCTGATGACATGGTATCCCCTAAAGCAATAAGGAATTATTCACATCTTTGGTTGACTCCGGTTCATGAATGGTGTTAGCTTATAAGACGCCGCTTGCTGGCATGAACATAGATCATTTTCCAGATCCAGTGACTTGTGCGGTTACAACTGCTTGGTTCTTCAAATCATTTACCGATTCATCATGTGTTGGATCATAATCTTTTTTTTAAACAACAAAAAGTTCATTCACTTTTTCACAAGTTACTGATCTGTTCCATGGACTTCTACGTTTTCTTGTATGTTGTCCAGATCATTTGTCTGCAGTTTCTGGCCATCATAACATGTTGATTGTTCACAGCGTATTTTCCATGGGCTCGTACCTGCTGGAATTAGGTAAACTCTAAACTCATTCAGAGACTGTTGAAGGATGAACGGGTCACAGAATCGTAGATTCTGATTGTGAAGAGATCGCTGTAGGTTGTGAAAATGTTAGTGAGCATGACGGGTAGCACGAGCAGACAACTAAGGGTAGAGATATCCGAGACACTGTACACGTTAAATTTATTACAAAATTCTTCAGGATGGTTCTGTTTTGAACTTATGATCTAACATGGTTTTTATGTTTTGATTAGAATTGGATAAGAGATGAGAAGAACCTCTATCTTCAAGAAACTAAGAAATCAATCAAATTCTTTGGTAGAAATCAGTCGATAATGTTGAAATAAGTGACAATCAAACAAATAGGTCTGCCCCATATCTATCTGTAGTTCTGTACATGTGACTTTTACTGTAGGTTAATAATTTTATTCATTAATAATTCTGTTATTAGTTTATGAATAATATTAAGCTAATGTGAATAGCTGCAGTAATCTAATAAATCATAAAAGCAAGTTTCATGAAACCCTTATGGAAAACTAGAAGTCATTAGCATTTTTTTAACATGATCTGGGTCAGTAGGTTGTCTGGGGTTAACCACATTAAAATGTATTCAACTGTTTCTAGAAATGATTTACATATTAAAACGTGTTTTGAATACCCCCGTCAGTGTTCCTCTTCGCGGTTGTTGTCTGTGTGTCACAAACATACTCGCTGTATGTTGTTTCTGTTCACTTTCATACATCATTGCCTAGAGATTTTAGACCACATGATTGTGTAGCTCATGATGTGGTGGTCTTTGGTACGTTTTATCCTCTTATGTTTTAATTATACTTTTTAACTATACTTTTTAACTTTATAAATTTTAATTTTCTATGGTTTGCACCGCGGGTACCCGCGGGTCTCCAACCTAGTTTGGTATATATTTGTAGTTTAAATGTTGATAGTTGACCCATTTGGTATAAATATGTTTAGTAAATAGGATAGTTGACCCATTTGGTATATATTTGTAGTTTAAATGTTGATAGTTGACCCATTTGGTATAAATATGTTTAGTAAATAGGATAGTTGACCCATTTGGTATATATTTGTAGTTTAAATGTTGATAGTTGACCCATTTGGTATAAATATGTTTAGTAAATAGGATAGTTGACCCATTTGGTATAAATATGTTTAGTAAATAGGATAGTTGACCCATTTAGTATATATTTGTAGTTTAAATGTTGATAGTTGACCCATTTGGTATATATATGTTTTGTAGGAGCACATTAATGATATAATAGCGACTCCTCAATTTCAAGCGCAATTGCTCCAAATGGCTAATCAATTGGTCCAACAAAGGCTTGGAAATCTAGGCGGAAGTGGTAATAGTGGCGATCACGATCACGACGATGAAGCCGAAGACGAAGAGCAAGACGAAGACTTTTAGGCAACTTTGGTATGTTTGTTTAGTTTTGATGGTGTAGACTTGATTCAAATATTAGGTTCGTATGTTAGTTTATTTTGTTTGATATGTTTTGACGAATATTCGTTTAACTTTGTTACGTTTATTTTATATATATGTAGATGTTGGTTTATTATTTTTGTTATTATTTAGTTTGGTTATGCGTGTGCGGAGTAAACGAATAGCAAAAAAAAAAAAAAAAAAAAAAAAAAAAAAAAAAAAAGACCTTTAGCGGCGACAGGCGTGGCCGCTAAAAGTCTTACCCAGGATGCACAGAAATCTGCCACGTGGCATGCCATGTGGAAAAAAAAAAATAAAGTTAAAAGATAATGCCACGTAGATAATTACTTTTAGCGGCTACACCTTTAGCGGCAACAGGACCTTTAGCGACAGACTAAAGATGGCAGGACTTTTAGCGGCAGCCGTAGCCGCTAAAGGTCTTGCTGCCGCTAAAGGTATACCTTTAGCGGCAGCAGGCGTGGCCGCTAAAGGTCGACTTCCTTGTAGTGAAGGTTGTTATATAACTCATAACCGTCTATCTTTTTGTATGATGCTGCTCAACCTCAGTAGAAATGCTTATGTGATCATATATATATGTTCTCTATATTTTATATATAGTCATTGTTCGAAAAAAAATATATATGTAGACTTTAAGGCAATTTATCTAAGCTATGGAAGGAAAGGAGTGAAGCCTACAACAATGCTCATGTGAGAGTTTCGTTGGGAAGTAAGTATATAGGAAGCTTTAATTTTGTTTATGTTTAATTATCCATATGATCGGTCGGTCGTACTTGTTATTTGAGAATTGTATAGATATTGCAGCCAAGTTAGGGCATGAAGATGCATGCCATATTACTCCAACTCAAATTGCTATATATAGAGGTCGGCTTACCTCTTTTTCACACACGTATTTAGTTACTTGTCAAAGGTCTAAAATATTTAGTACACACATCTATGCACGATTTCTGTCCCATAGGGTACGGTTAGAGGGATCATTTGGAATATCCCTTTAGCCGAGGGCCACCTGTTTTCCGGTCCGACCGGCCGGTTCACCGGTTCAACCCCGGTTCGCTGCAAAAACGGTCCGACTACCCAAACCGGACCGGTCCAGGCCCCGGAGCCCGGTCCGACCGGTCCGACCGGCCGGTCCGGTCCGGTTTTCAAAACAATGGATCATACTCTATGTTTTGACAGGCACTCGTCTAATGTGAGAGCTATTTGAAGAAAGAGTGCAACAACGTTCACCTACTTTGATTGTAATAACCAACACTGGAAATATGGGAAGTTTCTCTTTGTTGTTTTGTGGTTAGATGTGATATCCATTGAGATTTATGTCAATAGAGTAACTTAATATAACAAACTCCTTTTTAGTGTTTGAGGAAGATGACTATTATATGTTAGCAATTTAAGTGATTTAAACATGCAAAAAAGGTTAGCATACTTATCTAAGACTATCCATTGTGGCCCGCAACAAGTTAGCCGCGAGCCACAAAACATTCCACGTGGCTAGCTGGATCCATAACATGGTTGAGCGAGAGTTGGCGCGAGCTACTAGCCGTTAGTGGGCTCGCGTGTGGTAGCGAGGTCAACTAGCCGTTGGCTTTCATATTTAAATAAAAAAAAACTAATTTTTATTCACCAAACAAATCAAATACAATATTCAATCAAGCTACACTTCAAAACGCACGCAAACAAAAAATGGACTCAGAATGGCAAAATTGCTATCAACCCGAAATGGATTTTTTGGATGAAGAGAATGGTGTTACAACGAACGAAATCGAAGTTAACCTAAGCCAAATGCAACCGATTTCACTTTCACCGGAATTAGTCTCGGATACACAACCACCATCAACTCAAAGGCAAGGTGGAAGAGGTGGTGGCCGAGGTGGTGCTAGAGGTGGTGGCCGAGGACGGATGGCCGGCCGAAGTGGTGCAAGGGGTGGTGGTAGGGTCGGTGAATCGCCCGACCAAGATATTCGATCAAGGCGCCAAGTGACCCCTTGGACCAAAGAAGAGAAAATAGCCCTTTGTCGGGCTTGGGTTGAAGTATCGGAGGACCGAAAAGCGGGTATGTATTTTTTTTAAATATATATTTTTTTAAAATATAAATATTTGATTTTTTAACATTAATTTATTTCTTTATGTAGCCGAATATCAAAAGGCTAAGATTTTTTGGCGACGAATCCGAGACCTCTTTCATGAGCAAGTCGGGAGCACTATGCGTTCGGCCGATATGATTTCCGGCCGGTGGGCGGAGATTAGGAAATATGTGGGTTTGTTTACGAACCTTCATAACAGGAACGTTGCTCGAGTGCGAGTGAGCGGGTCAAGTGATCTTGACGTGCATCAATTTACTTGTAACGAATGGAAAGAGGAGGTCTTGCGCAAGTACAAGACCAACAAGACGTGGGATGAGGACTATTTGTAGAGAATCCTACGTAATTGCTCCAAATGGGTGGAGCTAATTTCTGTTGAAGACATGAGCGAAGGCGGCGTCGCCTCATCATCAAAGCGAGCCAAGACGTCTTCATCGGGTGGGTACATCTCCTCTACGAGCTCGGATGCTCACGTGGGGGTTGACCTCAATGATGAGGGTCTTCCTCCGTCTCCCCTTGGTCGACCCGTTGGAAGGGACAAAACAAAGTCTAAACAACTTGTTAACGAAGCCGATGCGGAGTTCTCGTGGGAAATAACCAAAATAAGGACGACAATGGAGATGACGGCCAAAGCTAAAGTTCATAAAGTTCAAATGAGGGACATGGACTTTTTAGCGAGAGACTTTAGCAATGTACCAATGTCTCGTCGAAAGATACTTGAACTAGAACAAGCGCATCTCGTGAAGGAATACGAGATGGAACAAGAACACCCCATCGACGAGGAAGAGTAGTTTATTTATTTTAATTAAGTATTTTTTTATTATTGTATGTGTTTTTAATTTTTTTTATTAATGAAAAATTTACGTTTATTATTTAATTTGTGTTACAAATTTAATTATTATAAATTTAAAATAACAAAGTTTAAAAAAATAAAAAATAAATAAAAACTTGATAAAGTTGCTACTCACCTCTAGCCATAATACCATCAGGCTAGTGAACCAGAGCTTTATCATCCTGCCAACTGAGCGCTTACGTGACTAAATATGAGATGATATAGTCATTGCTCACCTCTAACCATAACGAATATTCTAAGCAAAGAGAAACTGAGGCACATTCAAACCTTGGAAATATAATATTGAACTACATGCATTTACAAATGTTAGAATTCGGTTTGATATATTCCATGTCGTTTCCTTTTATATTGACTCTTTTAACCCATTAGACAACTAAAATCAATTTACATGTCTTTTCACAGAAGGCATATATTTAGTTGGGAGTTTTTGGGTTTTCCAGTTGATTATGATACCAACTTTTGTTCAAAATTAGGTTTTAGTCTTTTTTTTTTACTAAACCAAGTCGCCTAGTAGTTGTTTTTTAATCATCACTTTCACTAATGTATTTGGTTATGTTTTAAAAGTTGGTAATGGTTTTAATCATCACTTTCGCTAATTTATTCGTCTGGAAGCTGCAATTTATTCGTCACTTTCACTTTCACATTCACATTCACATTCACATTCACATTCACATTCACATTCACATTCACATTCACAAGCGTTTTGTTTACTAATACCCAATCTTTTTTAATTTCGATGCAGGCGATCGTGTGGGCCTGCAACACCCGTGCTAGACACATTGGCAGACCTAGGTTATGTTGAAGGGGTGGGCGCCCCCTTAAAAAAAATTAGCGTAATTTGTAGGAAAAAAATCCCAACCGCGCCCATTAAAAATTTGGTTAAACCCTCTGATCGTACCCCTTAAAAATGATTTATGGGTCCACCACTCGCTAGATAGAAGGTTGTATCATCGCATTTTGGAAGAAGCACAAGTTTGTGTTGCTATGTTGTTTAGCATGTTTACTCATCACTTTTGTTGTATGTGTGTATTTTTGGTACTGTTTATCTTTACTTTTTTTTTAAAGACTTTACTTCACTGAAAATCCTTGTACAATTTTAACCTAGCGGTCTCAAGTTTGAATCCCTACCCACACATCGGTGTCCTCCTTGCCTAAGCTCAAACCGTCAAGGGGAATTTTTTTTGTGGTGTGCATGGATTGAACCTGTGACATACCCGATGATGGGAACCCTTAAGAGAAAACTCATCCCACCTCAAACCAGCTGGGCTGGAGATCATTGGCGTTTATCTTTACTTAAACTGTATCTTCAATTTCGTATATTACAAATGATTTTTTTATCGAATGCATACTTTACTTACTGCTTTTGTCTACAAAGAAGCCAAAATCATAAACCCCTATTTATGAGATTAGCCAGCAACATAGAGTCACATGGCACTAAAGACTAATTTCACTCTCAAAATAAATGTCAGGTCAATTGTTTGGCACACCCATATATAAATATTTATTACTATAATATTTTGGTCATTATTATCTACGTACAATAACTGACACCACCTTGCCTAATTAATCTTTTGTAATACGTGATGTACCGAGCCGTAATGTTTTGTAATAATTATGATATAGTTCTATCTATGTTGTTAACTAGGCTTGATTCGCCACAATGTTTATGATCACCAAGTAGTTAGAACAAAATAATATAGGAATGGTAAGACTATATGGTGTGCTCCCTTTTTCCCCCAACTCCCCCAACCGCCACATCAGCGCCATGTCATTTCCCTCATTTTCTCCCCCAAACTTTGGAAATGGTTTCCCCCAACTCCCCCATTCCCCCTTCCTTTTTTTATTCTTTTTCCTTTTTTTTAATTATATATTTTATATTTCATAATTATTTTTTTATAAAAAATGTATAAAAACCATATAATTTATTTTTTTTAAACGGCAATAGTTAAAAAAAATAAAAAATAAAACCGAAAAAAAAAACTAAACATAAAGTTCATCCATAAAACCCACGGCCAAAAAAAAGGGTTGTGGGGTTGAACGCCTTGGATCCATGGGTGGTTTGGTTATAAAATTTGGAAGAGTAATTTATAAAATGTGGTGGTTTGGTTTAAAAATTTGAGTGAGTTTGTGAATTGTGGGGTAAATTTTATATATATATATATAGTAAATGTTTGATTTTTTTTTTTTTTTTTTTTTACAAACGGCTAACTTTCAAACAGGTGGGGCCCATTATTATAACGTTCCAAAAAATTGCACCAATCACAGAGCTCGGTTCCAACGGGATTATTTCCCCGTTTTCCCCGATTTTTTTTCGGGGGGGGCGGTGTTCCCGAACGGGGTGGAGGCCAACTCAGCTCCCCGCTCTAGCTTCCCGAGTGCACACCGTATAGTCTAAGAGTTTCCGAAAAAGTGTCAATATTTTTTTAAAGATTCATACAGAACAAGACCATCAACATAACTAACAATATACTATGAATTTTTTATGATTTTTTTTTTTTAAAACTTATAGCAAATATTAAATAAACACTGCTTTTCAAAGATAACAATGTTAGTTGTTATTTATAGCCCTCAAATTATTTTAGGACTGTAAAAATTACTACTATGACTGAGTTTATATATTGTCTACAATGATTTTCTTGTTCGTGTTAAATTTAGGTTGCGTTGGGTACGAGCATGCCTCATTTAACCTTAAGTTTTGTTTTCTTTCATCTTTAGCATATTAATACTCCAAAGTTTTAAATTAGCAACAAAAATACAAGTGTATATAAAATGATCACATTTAAACTAAAAAAAAATATGTTAATTTCCATTTTGTATTTGAAATGTTATCACAAAGCAATTACATAACTCGTGAGCCTACCAAGTCGAACTGAACATAACTTGTTTTGCTTGGCGTGTATGCATACTGGCTCAAACTCGAACACTTTAGACTAAATCCAAACTCAAACCCACAATTTTCTTGTTCCATTGTTGTCGTATTTTCATGTATGGTTAGAAATCCACTCCCTGGGAATTATGTTTTATCTAATCTTGTTATGTTTTAAATACGTATGGACTATGGAGTATACTTTAAATGCTTATATACACGTTGGTATTTCCAAATATAACCAATACCTAGTTTTAAATGCACACAAGAGCATTAAATTAGCCATTGGCCATATATTATAGTGTCTTGTTTGGTAGAAATATTATACACTTAAAATCCCAACTCTTGAAACTCCACTCAAATTTGGAAGTTTTCAGACAGATTTCGCCACACACACAAAAAAAAAAAAAAAAAAAAAAAACTAGAAAGCTTCAATAAATCAGGTACGGATTGATACATTTATATCTTTATATATATTTTTTCTTTGGTTATGACATGAAATGTTTACAATGCTAAGTAGTAACTAATGAAGATGATTAAGGTAGTTTAATCTAGCTGATGATCATGGTATGATTGATCGAATGAGTGAGTCGTGATTTATCCGTGCTTGCGGCATTTTTGTAGTTTGCTCGATTGAATTAAAAATATCAGTTTGTGCAGGAATTGGAAGAATGGAGAGCCAAACTTCTGATCAGATCTTAAACTTGACGATATCATCGGATAAAAGTATTATAGATGTTGCTGATGTTGATCAATGCGTAGGTAAAAGTCCTCTGATTTGTAGTGAATATACATTTATAACACATTAATTAATCTAATGGTACATGTACGGTTGCGTATGATATTATAGGTGTCCTTTTAGATAGTACATGTAGTTGGCATGACCATAATACTAGAACTAAATGTAACACGGATTATATATTTGTCACCATTACATGTCCTGTCCAGACATTTAGGTTGATTTGAGTAATACATTTAATCTCCTACTATAAATACATAAAATAACAGTTAGACCATGTGTAGTGGGGCGCTAATTGGGAGCCTTAATCCAAATTTAGTGCCCCAAACACTATTACGGGGGGCTTAAAGGGCGCTAAATTCCAAAAACAAGCTTTGAACGTTAAAATTGTAACGCCAATTTTCATTGGATTTTGTGTCACCTTCTTTAAACTAATAAAAACAAATGGAGAGGCGCTAATTTGTTTGTCCACTATAGATGGACTTAAGAGCAAACATATTTTCGTAATCATGTTTAAGAAGTTTTGGTAAAAAGTTGAATTAATTACTACATTTTTATCTATATGAATATTTTTGATGAACTTGGCTACCACATAATCAATGACTTGATTGCTGCTACAGATGTCGTTTGTGTGTTGTCAAGCCGTGGGTCTCTCTGTAAGCAACCTCTCTATCCGCAAGGATAGGGGTAAGGTTTGCCTACATCTCACCCTCCCCAGACCCTACTCTTAGATTTTGTTAATTGTGGGATTTACTGGGTAAGGTTGTTGTTGTTGTTGCTACAGATTTTAATCCATATATTGTCACTTAACATGTAGATTCATCAGACAAATCTGAATGTTTTACTACTGAGGAAGATCTAACACTAAAGGTATTTGATGTTTAACCCTATATCAAGATAAGTGACGTTTGTTACAGAACCAAGAATAAGTAGAGAACTGCGTATATTTCATACATTTTGATACATAATGGACTTTCCCCATCTCAACTTTACATCTTAAAAATAAAATTAGAACTAGAATTTTATCCGGCCGCGCTTTGCGGCGGCGTCAATCGGATTTAGAAAATAAATAAGTAATGACATAGTGTTGCGACATTTCATTTAACTTGTTTATATATCCCAAATAAACATAAAGAAGTTCCTTATCTTCAAAACAATTGATAGTTGCAGACCATAATTACTTCACGTATACTTTAATACCAACATAGATTTATACTCATTTTGAGCCCACTTAGAAAGCCTTTTTTTCCCAGTAGGTCAATTGTTCTGTATCATAGAGCCTGTCATATATCGACTGTCCTCTATAAACCACAAAATTAAAACTTATGAGAAGAAGAGCCTGCTTGCAGACTATAATTGCTTCAGACCTCTCCTTCCCTATTCGCCACACTTTTATGCTTCTGTACTATTGATCCATTTGATGTAGCCGCCACCTATCTTGATACATTGTCAGAGTTTTATCTTGAAAACCAGACCGAAAAGTTGCAGTCCACTCCAACCTTATACGCTGCACATTTATGTTGCTGTACATCTGACTCATTTGATGTTGCTGCCTCCTATCTTGATGTATTATCAATGTTTTATCTCGGAAATTGCCTTGCGCCCCATACTCTATCTGTCGTGCCTACCAACAACTTCCCCAACGCAAGCCTCCAGCCAAGTGAAAAAGCTGCTGAAGCGCCATTTTCCTGCATTGATTATAGACCATTCATCCATATCTGGCAGCTGCAGGTGTAACCCCTATCCGCGAACAAAAAATAACACGAATCGAGACTACACGAAACGACTATGGGACATCGGGAACGTTAGCACCACCAGAGTACATACCAACCACGATCCGTTACACCCCAAACCCATTCCTAAACGCACACCAAACACACACTTGGTACTAACCCCCCCACCCGCCCGATGCCCATTTTTCACCAAAACACACACACTCACACCACCCAAAGATGCTTCATTCCTGCCCCACCCACCCAGAACCCACAAACAACTCAGCCATTATCAAAACCCATAAAGTTATAATTTCAATCAGTTCAATATCCATTTATCAATCTTAAAGTCTAGTCTACATAAATTACTATAAAAAGCACATAAAATAATCACAAAGAGTAAGCTTTAGGCCTCTATTCCTACCAAAGACAGATTATAAAAAAATGTCTCCAAAAACAACATTCCTAATTAGTTTATTATTACACTTTCCACTACAACTGAAAATCCGAGTTGAAATACAAATAAAATTTTAGTACCTGAGAAGTTATACAAAAATGTACTTGTACCAAACAACTGATGCGCAATTGGCAAACACCTGATAAGAGTGAGGTACCGATGTTGAACCGCCGCTCTTCAAACAATTGATATGAACTTCGAGAACCAAACCATGATGTAAACAATTGATCTCAATTTGAACCTCTTAGGGCTGCTGAACAACAATTGAGGTTTCAAATCAGTTAGTCTTGCAACTGCTAATCCAAAACACTTCTTTGAAACTGATATAAAAGAATCGTTTTAAAAAAAATCTATTGATCCATTAATTTATGATAATAGAAAATGATGACTTTAATTGATTCAAATAGCCTGGACCAAAAAATGAATGAACATATTATGTAACAAAGTATATACGGATAAAGATAAAAACAAAGAGAATCTGTAAAATTCGACATGGATAATGAGCTTGTTAGTAAACGCATGGTTTCTACATAACCAAATTATTATTGAATCAATACAATTACCATAAAAACATGTAATTGCGTCTGTAGGAGATCCACATGCAGCTGAATATATGCAGTTGACAACATTAGCGAGCTGACGACCCGTTAGCAAGTTGACAACATTGCTTCAGCCATACACGGATTCAGCGGGACACGTAAAACAGCTTCTGTACAATCTTGCTGTATGTAGAGTAATTTTCATCCGGCAATACCATGAGAAGGCCCCATAAATTTCAATTCACATTAAAGTCTTTGTATACAAAAGACACAAACTTATACTAAATAAAATTAGTTCAAAGGAAGTTGAAAATTACCGTGTAATTGAGTGTCTTGTATCTGATGTCGAACCTACATGGTAGTCATATACCCAAATCAAACGATTTCACGAAGGCGAAAAGGAAGAGGAAGATCAATACCTGGAAGAATCGAAGGATTACTCATCCGCTGGACGCCTTCTGCAACGCTTTAACACCACGTCGCTGGCAAGCACCATGCTCACCGCCACCGCAAACTTCATCCTCTCCAACGCCATCTCACTGAAAATTGTGCAACGCATTACCGACTAATGGGCCAATACATAAGCACAGTTGTTTTTTAAAGGGCAAACGTAAGTATATATCTATTAATATGTTGTTGATTTGTTCATAATCAACAAACCACTTGGCCACATCCTCCAACAGAACCGCGACGCCAAATAGGACCATCACGAACAACCAAGACCATCAATAACCATCTCGGTAACTACCACTGAACACTGCAAGCAATAATCACCAGCTTACCTTCTTTGTTATCTTGTTGTCTCTAACTCTGTATCGTTCCAAAGTAAGATCACACAGCCACCTCTGCGACGAACCTAACTAATCACAGGAAAAGTCCTTATTTAGAGTTACTTGAATGTCAAAAAACAAACATCCATCATATTAATTCAATCCAACAGATATTAAAACCAATGCAAAATAATTCAATCAGTTTCAAAGTGCATATAAAGAATCACATGACAAGACGAAGATGCAAAATAATAGAGTTTAGAAGAAGCTAAGGGAGCACCTGTTGTAAGAGTCGGCAGCCGGCTCCGATGACGACGACATCGAGTAGTCTTCAACCACCACTTTAAAAATCCATCTCCATCGTCGTCCCCTGCTGTTGACTCATCCTTGCCCTCTCCTTGATCGCTGCGTAACCTGCTCCTCCGTCTCTTTAATCGCCTTATCCAAGACAAAAACACACACACAAAGACATCGAGTAGTCTTCAACCACCACTTTAAAAATCCATCTCCATCGTCGTCCCCTGCTGTTGACTCATCCTTGCTGTCTCCTTGATCGCTGCGTAACCTGCTCCTCCGTCTCTTTAATCGTCTTATCCAAGACAAAAACACACACACAAAATTACCTTACTCAAATTACCCTATTCAAGACAAAGACAAAGAATTAACATACTGCAATTAAAAAACTTAAGAACAAAACATAAAAAAAAAACACAAACCATAAACTTAAAAAACAAATACCAAATCCATCAATAACAATTCATAAACATAAAACCAACACTTACAATTCACATTTTTGTCGATATAACTCTCAAACACGAATTCAAGAAGCCGATCTGCAACAAACCCATGACAGCATCAGCAAAAGGACGCAAATAAACGAATCTTATCATAAATGCACTGGCGCTTTCTTCTGTTTGTCGAGATTTAATCTCTTCAGCGAGATTAAATCTCTTCAGCGCATCGTAAAGTATTCTTAATATGGTAACTACCGCCTATGCTTACTTTTTCTCTCTAAATGACAATAATAGCTCTCAAAAACACTCAAATTCACATACAAATCGAAAATCATCAAGAGCATAAAACCAACCTCCAAGCTGTTCATTCTTTTGTTGTTATTCCACCAAGAATTTCTATGACGACACGAAATCTAATTGCACCCATCTTCAATCAACCACCATAATCAATCCCCCGCCAAAACAGACCATCACCTATGTTCCCCTTTCTTATTTTTTGTCTGCAGCAAAATAGAGAAATAAAAAAAATGAGATGACGCCATTGGGGTGGTGGCCCAACGGTAGAAGCAAAAGCTTCTAGGAACACCTAAGGGGGAGGTCATGGGTTCAAGTCCCACAAGGAGTGAAATTTGCCGTTCAAAAAAAAAAAATGAGATGACGATATGGGTGAAAGAATAACCGGAAAGAAAGAATCTGTGAGGCAGATGTGCCTTGAACGATGGGCTTATCGTTTTTTAACTTGCATGTCAATAATCTCATCTTTCCATAACCAAAAAACTATTAACATTAGAAACAGAACTACTGTATACCTAACCTAACCAACAATATTGTCTATCATGCTGCAGACTTAGTTATATGTTATGGAATTATCCATATATCATCTATCATGAAATTCCATAATTCCACTGTATATATTTCAAAAGTATATCATCTATCATCAAATTCCACTTCAAAACCATCATACGAATCATCAAAAATACTCACATTCATCTGATCGCTCCCGTTCCACAACCGCCTCAATTCGCACTCTATTCACCGCTCCAGTAACCTTCTTCGTATTCTTCGCCAGAGACTTCTTCCTTCCCACACCAACCTTTTTAAAGCAAAAGCTCCTGAAACTATATTATTCAGAATCTCAGATCAGCATATAGTAAAGCTAACAAATAGACCTCATCAAACAAAACAGATTTATATGTATATGCAATTAAAAACCTAACAAAACCACTAACGATCATATCACATCACCACAGAATTCAGATCAAAGAACAAATCACAATGAAATCAATTAGAAACACTTGATTGCAGAACAAAAAAACCAAAAGATTAAGAAAACAAAGATCTGGATCTGGATTTACCTCACCCCTCAATCGGAACCCCAACCTGCTTCTGCTCCGCCATTGCTTTAACCCCTGCGGCTACATGCATCTGAAAACGAAGTTAAAGATAAGAAAACAAAGATCTAATCGGAGATGGGCAAAACCGGTGAAGGATTGGTTTAGGTGGATTGAAAGTTGTAGAAAAGCAAAGACAAATGAAAAGAAGATATGAGGTTGAAGACATGCAAAAAGAGTATACATAATCTGATTTTAAAAAAAAAATTATAAACGCAAAGTGGAAAACAGATGTATATGTCCCCCATGTGCCACGTGCCACTGACAAACCAAGTCAACAGCAAAAAAAACAACCTAACCGGTGTATGATACAAGATTCGATCCTGACCCCTTTCACTAACACACCAACCAGCTCACCACTACACCACACAAATCACATCTTAACCACATTCCTAACTAATTATACTTATCAAATCCTTATAACTTACTGTTCATTTCGTACACTGTTCAAATCAGTTGAAACATTAATATAGTTTAATTATAATTTTTATTAACACATAACCGTGAAAAATTATATCAAGACATTTTAGTTAATTAACTTTGAGAACTAAAAGACATTTTAGTTAATTAATTTTTGAGAAGGTAAGTTTAATGGTTTATTATAAATTTATTGCATTTGAGTTAGTTGAAATTACAAAACAAGTCAGAGGAAACTGGACCACATCTCAATGGAAGATGCATATATCTTGTTGGAATGATGGGCTCTGGGAAAACAACAATTGGCAAAATGTTAGCTCAACTACTGCATGGTTATTCTTTCTTTGACTGGTTTGTGGCATTGCTTCTTGTTCCATAAGTCTAGTTTAATCTAGAGGTGGTAATATGGACGGGTTGAACAATGGGTCAAAACAGAATTAAACTGAAAGAACTTATATTTATATCTGCTACAGACTTGGTCAAAACAGAATTAAAATAGATTATATAATGTCGTAATTATTATATAAAAAAACAACATTTTTTGTGCAAGACTAATTTTAATCATATTCCATAATTGTAAAAAAAATTACATCAAAATAGCAGACAAGCGGGCTATTATTCCAACATTAATTTGTTGATTACTTTGACCCGTTCATGTCTCAGCTAAACTTTTGTCACGTTTAGTTCTAATTCGTGTTTCGTGTTATGCAGTGACAAGTTAGTAGAGGAGGCTGCTGGTGGGACTACAATTGCTGACATATTCAAGTTGCATGGTGAGAGCTTCTTCCGAGAAATGGAGGTTAGTTACGTTACATATATTTTTTTATTATTATTAGTTATTTGTGTTAACTATAATTATTATTATGATTATTATATGCTATGTCTAAGACCGAGGTGTTGAGAAAGCTATCATCAATGTATCGACTTGTTATATCAACGGGTGGGGGTGCTGTCGTTGAGCCTATCAACTGGTACAAAAATTAGACTCCAGCTGGTAATGAATACATCTTGTAATTGGTCATGGGCATTTCATGATTATTTGCATTATGATCAGGAAATATATGCACAAGGGTATTATTGTCTTTATAGATGTACCGTTGGAAGTCTTGGCACGAAGAATAACTAGTGTCGGAACTATATCCCGTCCACTTCTGCATCATGGATCTAGTGATTCTTATGTAAAGGTGGGGGCACAATCGTGATAATTAATTGCATAAACATATATATATATATATATCAGTTATTGTAAAAACTAACAAAAGCGTGTGAAGTGTGCGAAGTACTGCATAATTACGTAATGTATGATACAATTATATATAAAACTAATTACGTAATGAATGATAAAGACATATATTTTGAATGACATAAATTATGTAATCTGTTCTTCTTAATTACATAATGAAAAACACATAATTACGTAATGTTTTCATGAACTATAAAAAACACAAAAACACATTCATGAACAGACAAAAACATTACGTAATTATCATTACGTAATTATCACGTACTTCGCACACTTCGCACGTTTTGAAGACTTTGTATTTGAACCGGTACCTATATATATATATATATATATATAGTGTAAGTATATGAAGAAAACCCAAGTTATAGTGTAAACTATGAAAACTCATCTTGTGGTTGTTATTGTGCCACATCACTCAAAGAAAAACTAATATTATATTGTCTCCAAGGGTAGTCATGTAATTTCCCCCTATTGTCAATATCAAGTACACACTCCCCCATATATTTATACACACTTTCTCTCTCTACCATTCTCTTTAATTCTTCTCTGATCTTTCTTTCTTCCTCATTTTCATTTTTCAAACTCAAATCAATTTTGAATTCATCATCTTCATAAAATCCAGATCTGATAATAAAGAATGCAAGAAGATCTTCTTGAGGAGGAGACAACTGACGCGTCTCGATTATGGCCACGCCCAATTGCACTTGGATTCGTCGGGCTGATCTATGGTGTACTTGGGCCACAATCATCACTTTCTTCTGCAAGTTTTAAGCTTACTGTTTCAGTTCTTTATGGATTCATATGTAATTAGTATTGTTCTTAAGCCCATGTTGAGAAACAACAATTTTTTTTTGTATTAAGAATTTGAAAGTGAAAGAACCATGGTAGATCTCATATTATTTGGCTAATTTGATTGACTAATGTCAACAGGCACAAATGTTGGTGATGACATAGTTCTTCAATTAAGAATAAGCTTGAGATACAAGGTGAACACTAATACCCATTATTTATAAAATTTCTAAGAGTATAAACAGAAATAAAAGTTGTTAATGTTTTTAGAATTGAAATTTGAAACAATAGTGAGGGGCCTAAGCTTTCTTTATTCCTGGAGATCATCTTCATGATATGGTAAGGCCTTTTTACACAAGTTTGAGTTTTATGGTTGATTATAATGTCTTTTGTATTTTGGATATATGGATGTCCATTTAAAGTTAATGGTGAATGCATGGAAGGTAGTTATAAGGTCTTTTGTGATTTAGATATATGGATGTCCATTTAAAGTTAGTGGTGAATGTATGCACTCCATGTGTTTGATGAAATGCCTGACTGGGTTAACATGTGTTACTTCTATTAGTATGTTAGAAGTTAATGGTGAATGTATGAGAAGTTAGTTATAAGGTCTTTTGTGTTTTGGATATATGGATGTCCATTTAGAGTTAATGGTGAATGTATGGAAGGTAATTATAATTTCTTTTTGTGTTTTAGATATATGCACTCCATGTGTTTGATGAAATGCCTGACTGGGTTAACACGTGTTACTTCTGTTAGTATGTTAGAAGTTAATGATGAATGTATGGAAGGTAGTTATAAGGTCTTTTGTGTTTTGGATATATGGATGCCTATTTAAAGTTAATGGTGAATGTATGGAAGGTAATTATATGTGAATGTATGTAAGGTAGTTATAAGGTATTTTATGTTTTGGATATATGAATGTCTATTTAAAGTTAATGGTGAATGTATGGAAGGTAATTATAATGTCTTTTGTGTTTTGGATATATGCACTCCATGTGTTTGATGAAATGCCTGACTGGGTTAACATGTGTTACCTTTGTTTAATATGTTAGATGATGAGTTGGTCACACCGTTTAACACCTCATCTATTGTTTTGCAGTTGATAACGAAGACACCCCACCAGTTATGTTAATATATGAAGTCCAAGGAAGCCGAGAAAAATATGTAGAAAAACTTTTGAATAATGTCTTCTTTTTGGTATTTAATATATAGAATTACTAGATTTATTTTATTAAAGTGGTCAATAGTTTGTAACGATACTTTTTAATAACATGTGTTAATAGTTTGTGTGCATTATTTCTTAGTAAACATATGAAGTGAAAACTATAGGGGTAAACAAGACAAAAAAAGGCTGGCAAAATAAATACAAGTTTAACACATGTTACCAAATAACACATGTTAACCTCTTATGCAACATTAACAAATGTCCACCTTCCATGTAGTTCATTTGAATGTCCTGGGTAGGTTTTTCTCTTGTTCAATAGTTTGTAATGATACTTTGTAATAACGTGTGTTAATAGTTCGTATGCTTCATTTCTCAGTAAACTTATGAAGTTAAAACTATAGTGGTAAGCAAGACAAAAAAAGGTTGACAATAAATACAAGTTTAATATATGTTACCAGTTAACACATGTTAACATCTCATGCAACATTAACACATGTTACCCTTCTATGTAGTTCATTTAAATGTCCTAGGTAGGTTTTTCTCTGGTTCAATAGTTTGTAATGAAACTTTGTAATAACGTGTGTTAATAGTTTGTATGCTTTATTTTTCAGTAAACTTATGAAGTGAAAATTATAGTGGTAACCAATACAAAAGAAAGCTAAGAATAAATACAAGTTTAACATATTTTACCAAATAACACATGTTACCCACTTATGAAACATTAACACATGTTACCATTTCATGCAGTTCATTTGAATGTCCTAAGTAGGTTTTTCTCTTGTTCATCATGACTTTGACATTATTGTTGAAACATGTGTCACACAAAAAAGTGTCCTTTATTAGGTCCTTGTTAAAGCTTTTGAATATCGTTTTCTTTTTTTAGTACTCAATGTATAGATTTACTATATTTATTTTGTTAAAGTGATTGATAGTTTGTTATATGTACATCACATATTAAGGTCAACATGTCAGCAAAAAAGTAAAAGTTTAATAGGCGACAGGTACATAACCCGCACCCAATTACCATACTTCTAAAGTCTAGACAATATAATGTTTTATCAAACATCCCATACAAGTGACCATGCGACCTACCGCACAAAAAACACCTTACTGCCAGAATTGTAACCCCTTCTTCATTAGCGCTGCTGATTCAAGTTGTCCTTCAAAAGATTCACTGGCGACCATAACATATGTGCTGTAAGCATCTTTCTTAGAATCCTCAACTCCGCCAGCTTGTTTGCGCTATTTGTGCTACAGCCGGCGTCGAAACGTCCCCCCTTACCCATGAACTTTTCCATATGTCGCATCAAGAACACCCCACATTCGTCAACATTGTTACATGTTGCCCAATCAATCTTCTCCATATGTATCCTTAACCCATTGATTATTTTCAGCCTTCTGGTGCTTGACTTCAACTTCAGTAGCATATCCTTCTGGTAAATAAATTAACACATGTTATGAGGAATTAGCACATGATACTAGCAACTAACACTTGTTAATCAGAAAAATAGCAACATGTGTTGAATAAAAATGCAATGTTATTAACCAACTTACAATCTTGTATGGGGTGTCTTTCTCAAAGTACTTGTCGTTGTCCACAATTTGGGGCCCCCGTCCCCGGGTAACATGTGTTACAATATTAACATATGTTAAAGACACATAGTAAGGCTGCAAAGGAAACTCAATCATACCTTTCTTGCCAGATGGTCCAGTCATATATGAACACGCTAACCTTTTTCCTGTAACAATTGTTATTATAGTTAGACAAACACTCTATCAAAATGGTCAATCTAAACAAAATGATAACACATGTTAAAGCTAAGTAGTAGTGATGTGGGAGATAGTTAAGCTTACGCTTATTACCAGATGTTCCAGGCGTCTGCGCTGAACGTTTGTCTCTAACACAAGTTATTATAGGTAGTCAAAAAGAGTAAGCAATAGGTTGCAAGCTAATATCCAAAAAAACATAAAAACCATAGCGCGTGTACCTGTGTCCTTGCTTGAGGATTTGAGTCTGTTTTTTCCGATGCAATTGGCTTCTTAACTGTTAGCATACACAATCTGTTAACACATGTTAATATCGGTTACACACATAATCCATTATAAGTATCTTCCTTTCTTTTTTGCTTCAACGCCGCGATTGGTGTACTCAGGTCCGAGTCATCAAATTCGTGAAATCAAAACAGTAACATATGTTATGTATAATTGAAAAAAAAATGGCAATAAACAAAGGTTACATTAATTCTTTTACCTAACACTCGTTGTGTGCTCGCATATCTGACAGGTTCATATTCCGCATCAGGGATGTCAATTGGGTCTTTGCATTGCTTTTCCAACTTGTTATTGCTATCATTTATCACTAGATACCTGCCCCGCGCTTAACGGACCGCCCGAACCTTATTTTGCACCCACAAACATAAAGCATATTAAACAACTATAATACACAATCCATTTCTTATTCAGCAAATAAACACACACAAAGTTAATAAACCCAAATAATCGTTATTAGACAACAAACCCGCATAAAGTAAATAACCCAGTCAGGCATTTCATCAAACACATGGAGTACATATATCCAAAACACAAAAGACATTATAATTACCTTCTATACATTCACCATTAACATTAAATGGACATCCATATATCCAAACACAAAAGACCTTATAACTACCTTCCATACATTCACCATTAACTTCTAACATACTAACAGAAGTAACACATGTTAACCCAGTCAGGCGTTTCATCAAACACATGGAGTGCATATATCCAAAGACAAAAGACATTATACCTACCTTCCATACATTCACCATTAAGTTCTAACATACTAACAGAAGTAACACATGTTAACCTAGTCAGGCATTTCATCAAACACATGGAGTGCACATATCTAAAACAGAAAAACATTATAATAACCTACTATACATATGCTAAACGTAACAAGTCATTATAAATACTTGCCCCGCGCTTAACGGACAGCCCGGGCCTCCTGCTTTTGCACCCACAAACATAAACCATATTAAACAACTATAATACACAACCGGGGTTCTTATTCAGCAAACAACACACACACAAAGTAACATAAACCCAAATCATCATTACTGAGACACTATTAACGAGGTTTTATATATTAACAACACTATTAATAGGGTTTTTTTTATATATTTTCAATAAATTCCTTATTAAAACAAAAACCTTTAAGAAAGTTGTTACCTTTTAGATGATCTCCGTCGTTTCTTGGATGATAAAGTTATGAATGTCGATTTCATGTCTGGGATGTAGGAGAAAGAGTGATGGTTGTATGGTAGAGAGAGAGAGTGACGGTTGTTAGGTAAAGTGAAAGGAGAGAGACAGAGAGTGACGGTGGGTAGTGGTGGCTTGTAATCTTCTTTTGTAGAGTGAGAGTGAGAGAGTTGGTTGATGTTATTCAATGGTTATGAGAATGAAGAATGAGAGAGAAAGAGATGAAAGGTTTTAAGAATGAAGAATGAGAGAGACAGAGAAAAGGAGGTGAGTTGATTTGATGGGGAGAGAGAGTGGTTATAATAATATTATTCTCATTAAGTAACATTACCATCTTACCCTTATGTAATATAATATTATTATTTGAAACCAAAAAGTTTTCAATTGAATATCATCCATTGATCACAATGGATAGATGGTCAAGATGAAGTTTTCATGGTTTCTACTCTAATAATGGGTTTTCATAATATCCATCCCCTATATATATATATATATATATATATATATATATATATAGATATATATATATATATATAGAGGAAGCATAAATTGAAAACCCCCTTAAGTTAAGAAAAGTAGAAAACTCATGTAAAAACCATCTAAAAAAACTTTTTTTTTTTAATTACACAAGGTAACATATATGTTTTTAAACGTTTTGGGCCTAAAAAACTAAAAAAACGCCGATGGGATATTTTTTTAAAAATAAACAACGCAAACTTTGTAACAACGCTGTTAATATATGTTTTCTGCCTTTGAACATATGTTACAGAGCTGTTAAGATATGTTTTTCTGCTTCCTAACATATGTTAACAGCGTTGTTACAAAATTTGTGTTGTTTATTTTTATTTTTTTAAATTCCCTCGGCGCTTTTTAAAATTTTTTGGCCCAAAACACTTAAATACATGTATGCTACCTTGTGTAATTTTTTCAAAAAAAAAAAAGTTTTTTTAGATGGTTTTACATGGGTTTTCTAAGTTTTCTTAACTTAAGGGGGTTTTCAATTTATACTTTCCCTATATATATAGGGGAAAGTTAATTTGAGAACACCTATATTTCGTGTGAACCGCGAGAACGCCATCTAAAACCATTCAAATCAAAATTTTCTTTTTACACTTATCTTTATTACTAAAATACAATTCCAAAAACACAATTTACGCGTAAAAATTTTAACGTATACGGAAATAAATTGTTTTTACACATGTGTAAATTTACTGTTTGTACATGTGTAAACTGTTTCATTTACACATGTGTAAAAAGTTAATTTGAAAGTGTTTTTGCAAGAAAAGATGAATTATTTGGAAAGAAAATTCGTTTTTTAATGTTGTATTTTGATTATAATTAGGTTTGTATTGAAAAAAAATGATTTTGATTGGTTTTCTCATTTGTTCTCACGGTTCTCGCGATATTTAGTGTTCTCAAGATAACCCTCCCCTATATATATATATATATATATATATATATTCTTATATAATCGTATAATCGCATTTCTTTTTTTCTGAACTGGTCAGCATAACGTAGAAATGCTTATGTGATCCTCGTGGTTCTATGTTGAATGTCACTTATATTATATTTACTTTATTGTGGCATCATATGTAGACTTTAAGGCAACTATCTAAGCTATGGAAGGAAAGGAGTGAAGCCTACAACAAAGCTCATGTGAGAGTTTCATTAGGAAGTAAGTATAGGAAGATTTATTTATTTTATTTTTTTTAATGTTTAATTATGCATATGATCGGTCTCTCGTACTTATTATTTGAGAAATGTATAGATATTGCAGCCAAGTTGGGGCATGAAGATGCATGCCATGTTACTCCAGCTCAAATTGCCATAGAGGTCGACTTACCTCTTTTTACACACGTATTTAGTTATTTGTCACATGTCTAAAATATATAGTACATGTCATTGTTTCATACTCGATTTTTGACAGGCACTCATGCAATGTGAGAGCTTTTTGAAGAAAGAGTGCAACAACATTCACCTACTTTGATTGTGCTATAACCAACAATCGAAATATGGGAAGTTTCTCTTTGTTTTGTGGTTAGATGTGATCTTCATAGAGATTTGTGTCTATACAATAACTTAATATAGTAAACTCCTTTCTAGTGTGTGAGGAAGAAGACTATTGTATGTTAACAAGTTAAGTGATTTAAATATGCAAAAACGGTGAACATATTTATCTAAGCAAAGAGAAACTTTAAGAACTTATTTTTTTACTAATATATGACTCAGATCATCAAAATCTTTCATGTAAAGTATACATGTCAAATGTACCTGGAGGAAATCAAGATTTACATGAGAGAAAGCAGTGCATATTTTAAACAAAATACGTTAAACTTATCATTTTTTTAAACTTGCCAAGTTATATCAAAATAGAAGGTAGATGGGTAACAAGTTGCGCCGTCACCCCTTTCTGAATTGCAAACTCTAGTCTACCAAATACAAACCCTTGCCTCCATGGAGATGAACTGTTGTTGTGGATAACCTGTTGGACCCTGGTCAAGAAACGAATAGTTTCTGGTGATAGGGAGCCAAAAGTATCAAAGACCAAGGGGATAAAGACATATTGGTTCTCTGCACAAGCTTTAGCGCGCTCATCCACTTTTTTCGATTCCGCCTTTCTCGATGCTTGCCCAGCTATAAACCCGTTTTCCCTTAAATCAGCCAAAGGGGATACCCCCGTGTGGTCCACACAAGCATGTTTCCCCCAGCTCAACCAAAGACGAGCAAATCCGCTGGTCGCATAGTGGATCTCCCTTCCGCAAGGTCCGTGAGAAAATTCACAGGGGCCTCCTTTTTTTGGCAGAAATTTCAGCTCTTCTCAAGATGTGTCACATAATGTCTCTCGCCCAGTTATGCCGGTATTTGAAACCGGAGAGCTCTCACCCAATTATGTCGGTTTAAATTGACATCAATTTAAATTATTTAATTATATAAAAAACAAGATTTAAATTCTTAACCATGGGAAAGTTAAAGTTCTACAGCTTCTTTTTCTTCCAAGATAAATAAGTTATATCAGAAAAAGTATATATAACATTTTTATATAGAATATTTAATTGTGGTCTTTTAAAAACAATGAAAGACGAATCTAGAATAAACCAAACAGGGAAGAAGCCCTCACACAAAATTAGCTTATTAATGTTAAAAATGTAAAATTATTATTGTACAAAAGTATTAGTTTTACATTTTTAACTTAAAAAAATAATTGATACAAGCAGCTAACAAGTATCTAATATTCTAGTTCTACAGGTAATTGGAGGGTGGTCAAAGACCCACCGTGCAGCCCAACATTACAAGTAAAGGCCCCAAGACCAATTAAACACTATTATTTATTCCCCACCATACCCCAAGCCCGACTATAATATAAGCGGATCCATGTTTTTAGTTTTTAATATCTTTGATGCAAACTAAATAGGTTTGAGTGATACATAATCAATTTGAATGATGGATAACTTGATTTGGATACAAATTTTATGGTTAATTCTTTTGATGATTTGATCATTTCGTGATGCCTTCACATTAAGAAAAACAAGATGCAAATTTTTTTACCCTTTTATTATATAATTTATAGTCTTATTTGCTTTGTTTGACTGTGTTAATTGTTTTATATTTGTTTTCATCTAATTCTTAAAAGAAAAGGTTTCATATACAAGTGAAGTTCCATCTCTGAGACTTATCTTTACTCCTCCC
Organism: Ambrosia x helenae; assembly: GCA_030844895.1. NCBI lineage: Eukaryota > Viridiplantae > Streptophyta > Magnoliopsida > Asterales > Asteraceae > Ambrosia > Ambrosia x helenae. Next base: position 118,212,953 of record CM061231.1, on the reverse strand, counting down.
TTGGGATCCCGCTAATAGGATAAAAAAAATTGACCTATTTTTAGCCGGTCCGTAATTTGCCCACACTAAAAAAATGTATCGCATATGACAACAAACCGATATTTGTAAAAATCTATAGGTTCCTTGCACGTTGTAAGTAATTTCAATTTATAACCGGTAGATGGATAGAATATGAAATTTTAATTGCGAAACTGCGAAAGAGTTGTCGGATTTAAATATTCATCCATAGAACTCATACAATGTTTACGTTTAAAATGAAATGTTTTTGGTATGAAAATGAAAACAAGTTCGAAAGAGCCTATGAGCGAAAGAGCTAAGAAAAGATAAAAAACGATCAGGACTACGTGATCCAATTAAAATGGAACTCATACTAGCATGCTCACATAGATGTTTACATAATTAATTCTGACAATGATCGAAAAGAATTTACTTAGAACTCACCAATATAAGCTGACTAGTTTTAGCGTGTGTATTTCAGAAAAGATAAGTTTCCTTTAGACCATACGTAGTGGAGCGCCATTTTGAGTGTTTTCTTCAAATTCGCGCCCCCCACACTAGTACGAGGGCGATATGGGTTCAAATCTCCCCCAAGCGTGATGTTTATAACGTTGGGTAACAAATCAGATGACAAATAATATGTTGACAACTCACTCCTCCAACCCTCCAACCTTTGCAGCAACACCGATCATCTGAATAGGAGGTGGTGGCCAGATCTGAAGCAGTGGCGATGCTTAGTTGGGGCAGGAGGGGGCGGCCGACCACCCCCCCCCCCCCCCGAATTTTTGTGCAGAAGTTCCGATTATATAGTATTCGTATAGAAATTTTGGAAATATAAGGTTTCGACCCCCCGAACCTTCGGGTCAAGCTTCGCCACTGATCTGAAGAGAGTTCCGACGATGATAGGGCGGCAATGGTGGTGGCCAGATCTGTAGAGAGAGAGAAGAAGAAAAGGGAAAATGAAGAAGAGGTAGGTGAATGGTGGTGGCGATCGTGTATGGTGGTGGTGGTAGTGGTGGGTGAGAGATGATGAAGAAGAAGAAGGGAAGAAGGTGGTGGTGATGATGAAGAAGAAGGGAAGAAGAAGGTGGTGGTGGTGGTGGTGGTGGGTGTGTGAGAGAGGTAGGTGAATGATAGTGGTGATGATGAAGAAGAAGGTGGTGGTGGTTGTGGGTGTGGGTGTGTGAGAGAGCTAGCAACATGTATATATTCAGTTTCTTTTTCTTTTTTTTATAAATTATCGTCCCAATTTTTCCCACCCCACTACATCCCATTTTAAATTCAAATCTCATGTTGACTCAGTTGTTACGTGAACCAATCAGAGAATGGAGTATTATATTTTTCACTAGTAAAAAAAAGAAATAAGAGGCATCAGATGACTATTTGGCAAAGGCTTAAGGTTTGCCATAATAGAACTCCAATATTACATGACCTTAGAATTTTTATTTTATTTTATTTTATTTTATTTTTTATTTATTTATTTATTTATTTATTTTATTTTTTTGAAAGGCATGACCTTAGATTTGTTCATTATAAATTTTTGGTTGTGTAAACCTTAATACTCCTGTTTCATGCAAATCGAACTTATCCCCATTTTGTTGGGTGTGACATTATGGGTCTTTATTTTTTATCCTATTCTAATACCTTGAAATTTTATATAATTATGATACCATATATATATATATAGGATTAGGTTAAATGAAAACAAGGCTGAGTTGGAAGAATTGTGGAACTCCGACATAAAATGTGAATTAAAAAAAATTACACACTGATGTAAAAACGGGTAACTCTGCCGTAAAAAATTTCGCAAACGGATAACTCCGCCGTAAAAAATGAAATTATTTTTTATTTTTATATTTTACAACCACACATTCATTATTGAATAAAATAAGTGTGGTTATAAAGTGGGTTTCTCTTGTTCTTCCAACTCAATCATGTTTTCATTTTTACCATTTTCCTATATATGTAAGAGTTTAACTAGTTAAGCTACTTGTATAGTGTCTTGATGTTGACTAAATAAAATAAAAAAGAAATGTTTACAGGTATGGAATTGGTAAACCGGTAAGTTTGTTTTAGGTAATCGGGCTATGTATCACCAAAAAACGAAGTAGAAATGTAGAGAAAATTAGCAGGTTTCAATGTCGTACTCTAGAATTTATATATCGTGACGTATTAAGAGAAAATACTAAACTCATAATAATAATAATAACAATAGCGTTATTAAACTCGTGAATGTATAAGTCGATAAGAACAAAAATTGAATTACTTGATCTGCTCATATACATCTTGAAGTTCACGTGTAAACAAACTAGAACAGAATAATTATTTTAATTGTTAAAATAGGTGACACGTTTCAAAGCTATATGTCTATTTAACTTGGTGATCAAGAAAAGTGTAGTATATAAAGGGACCGGGTATGCGGTTCATTTAACATCAAACAATCAAACACATATATAAAGTATTATTATAGTATATGCTATTAAATGAAGATCCAACCTGACGTTATTATACGAGCTTTCAACCAGGCTGATATCTAATCTAGAGATCTAGTGGTGTTGTCATATTTCAAAGGTGAATATGTTTATTGTTTTCAAAATTATATAAAATGTTTTGGTTATATTCGAAACCGCATGCAAAATATTGATTGTTTAAAACCCGTAGAGGGTAATCTATAGATAACACTCGGGCTATAATGTATACGTATGATTTGATCAAATAATACACGCATTATGATTATGATCTAGTGGGTCTGGCATAAATAAAACAGTAGTCCATGGGCGTAAAATACTTAAAGACACCGATAGTAGTGTATTTTAAAGTTGCGGATTACTTGAATTCCTATGCCAGTATACAATACTTATTCTGAATGCGTAGATTACTAATTCCAACTAATTCTTAAACAATTTAATATGTTGCATGTCTAAATGATATGTGTCACATAAACGTTATACACCAGTTTTTGCTAATGTATTATTTTTAAAACATTTTCAGGTGATGAATAAATATATTTTAGGCTCGGGTGCATGCTGAAATGATATATAGGTTCCCTAGGCATAAGATACCTCGTTGGATTAAAATATATAAACAAGAATAAATGCTGAAGGGATATATCAACTCCTCAACTCCTCAGGTCTAATAAAGTTTCGTACACCTTCTCCACAAATGGTTTTTCCGTTACCCAAACCCCATGGCGAAGGAACAAGCAGGCCCCGTGTCCAAGTCAACTCAACCCAGGAGCTATTTAACACAGCCAACGAAAGAGTTTGAGTTGACTTAGACACAGGGCCTGCTTGTTCCTTCGCCATAAGGTTTGGGTAACGGAAAAACCATTTGTGGAGAAGGTGTACGAAACGCCCAGTCGTTTGGATTCACGCCTCCAAATTTCCGGGAGATTTCAACATTCATTCGGGTTCAATAGTATAGTTGTTCACCTCATTTTCTCCAAACCCTTCAATTGGTTCTTCCATACGCCTATGATCACTAGACAACACGATAGGATTGTTTTGGTTCCAGGCAATTAAAGGTTCATTAACATAATTATTAACCGAATTCCCATCACTTATGGCTTGGGCGTAAAAATTGTTATTGTCAGACATCTACAAACAATATATGAATTCATATCTAAAGCAGATCAAGAGTATTATTTTATTTATGGTGTTTGATCCTCTATATATTTTTTGGTTAAAGACTAGACACTCTATTTCTACCTAACGAGTATATAATTCATTAAAACTAGTGGCTCTGATACCAACCTGTCACACCCTGATCAGAGGACTCCCTAACATGTGACGTTTTGGTACTTGGACATATTTATTTATAAATATTGCAGCAAACTTTATTGGTCCTAAATACGTATAAAGAAACTTTTATAAAATACAATATATATATATATATATAGAGGATTGGAAATCCATAGTACTAACATATTTTATCAAAACATCCTATCTTAACATAAGTTTACAATATAAAAGAAAATAAACTTTCTTAGGTCTGAGGAGTTGATATATCCCTTTAGCGTTTATTACTGTTTATATATTTTAAGCCACTATGTATCTTATGCCTAGGAAACCTATATTTCCTATCAGCATGCACCTGAACCTAAAATATATTTATTCTTCACCTGGAAATGTTTTTAAAAATAATACGACATCAAAAAATTAGTGAATGGCATTTATGTGACACAAATCATTTTAGACATGCAGCATATTAAATTGTTTAAGCGTAGTTTGAATTAGTAATCTACGCATTCAGAATAACTATTATATGCACTGGCATAGGAATTCAAGTAATCTGCAACTTTTAGATACACTACTATCAGTGTCTTTAATTATTTTACGCTCCTGGACTACTGTTATATTTATGCCAGACCCACTGGATCATAATCATCATGCGTGTAGTATTTGATCAAATCATATGTATACATTATAGCCTGAGTGCTATCTATAGATTAATCTCTACGTTTTAAACAATCAATAAGTTGCATGTGGTTTTGAATATAACCAAAACATGTTATATAATTTTGAAAGCAGTAAACGTATTCACCTTTGTAATATAACAACACCACTAGATCTTTAGATATCAGCCTGGTTGAAAGCGGGTATAACAATGTCTGGTTGGATCTTCATTTAATACTATATAGTATATACTAATACATTGCTTGATGTGAAAAGAACCACACGCCCAGTCCCTTTATATACTACACTTTTTCTTCATCACCAAGTGTTTGTTTACACTTACACTTCAAGATATATACGTGAGCAGATCATATAATTTTGCTCTTATCTATTCATGAGTTTATTATTATTATTATTATTATTATTATTATTATTATTATTATTATTATTATTATTATTATTATTATTATTATTATTATTATTATTATAGCTCAAATGATATTTTCTCTTAATATATAAATTATATAAATTCTAGAGTTTGCTATTGGAATCTGCTAATTTTTATCTACGTTTCTACTTACGGTTCATTAAGAACAAGTAGGGTCAAATATAATATTTTAATTTATTAAACACTCTTCTATAATAGTTAACGCCTAACTGGACAAGTTGTAATTCTAATAGCCATTTAGCTCATTATGTCACACCACGCCTACGGCGGAAACACGTGGCGCGGCGGTTCAAGAGGATTAAGCCAAGATTAACGCAAATCACAAATTAATTAAAGAAACGGGCATTTATTCAAACGTTGAAAATCACGTCAAATTATTCATACATAACTTAAAATTGTTTTTAATATAAATAGGGAGGCTCCTCCCTATATCCCGAATTCCTTGGGATAGAGAGACGAGACCCCTTCACAACATCCAACGCCCAAATTGGAGATTCCCCCGACCCTGCTTGCCATGTCATCCTTCATCGGTCAATTACCTGAAAGATATGTTTAAAAATCGTCAATATATAAATATTGGTGAGTTCACAGGTTTTGGTTTAATAAAACTTTATCTCATGGGAATATCCTTGTTATGACAATTTATAGGAGTTGCAAGTTCCTACAATTTTACTTGAGCCTATAACCAAACCAAGACAAAATAATAATGCCCCGCCCCAAGTCGTTACTCGGTATTCCTACGACTTGATTTCAGAATACGTGCACCCCAGGCATACGCCGATGCATAATCGACACTATCGATTAGGGGTGGGCCTTGTCAGGCACCAATAGTACTATCCAAATATTCCTTCGGTTTCACTTTCCTGAATTAATGATTATAGTAGGGAGGTCTCAACCCCGAGTGTCGATCACAACCCAAGTATCCAACCCGTCAAACAATTCCCAACATATCTTTCCCCCGTAAAAACGTTAAATAGTTTAGAAATGGGGCCGTGAGACTCACCTGTAACTGTGCTCGGCTCAAAGAAGAAAATAGCAAATTTTGCGGTCTCGCACCTACAAATGTCCTAGACGTATAAGTCGCTTACACCTATAGCGCATGTGCCTTGGCAAGTTGTACACCCAACTTCCCGACCACGTTTTATCCCAATTCCCGTTTAATAGTTTCGTATCCTAGGTTCATTGGCGATGGATTACCCTTTTCTTACAAGTCGTATATTATTCTTGTTAATATTCTTCGTGACTTGTATACTATTATTCTCGACACGACTCTACCCAACGTATAATTATTTTCCCATTTAAATAATTATACTTAGGATCGTTTCGCTCGATATAATATGATTTCTTATTACCCGACCCGACTCACTTTGCCACATATTTATTTTCCCATTCAGATAAATATGCTAAGTTCTTGCCGTTTGGTAATATATTCTTAACGCCCGACTTGACTCACCATGCCGTACATCTATCTTCCCATTTAAATAAATGTACTAGGATCTTGTCGGTATTCACATGTTCGTAGATATACTTCACCTACTCGTCTCGGTTTTCCTTCTCGCATATCTATTTTCCCATTCAAATAGATATACTAGAATTTCGTCGAGACGAGCCTGTGTACATATATCAATACGTGAATTTTACTTGTTAAGTCCATCTGTCGTTTAGCGTTTTTAATTCATTACGTTGTGTTTTCTCCCACGAATATTCTTTCTACACTTAGGAAAGTGTTACGCACGTTTCACCCTTGTTATATATATTTTATTTCTTAAAATATATATATATTTTCATCTTGCCGTAATGGCATTTTTCTCATATGTCCGTTTATCCGTTTTCGTTAGTTCATGTAACTAAGTCCGTTAGTTAGCTTTTTCCACATTTTCTTCCAATATGCGTTCTATGGAAATATTATTCATACTTCCAATTCCGAACGTATATTTCTTGGAAAAATATACTTTTGTACTTTTAGCCCAACTTGTTCAACTTGTAATCCAAAAATGTTTCCAATACTTTTATATTCCCATTTATATAAAAGTATCCATTTTTGTACAAGTTTTCCCCAGTCTTTACTAATATTTTATAAAACCTTTATTTTATAAAATCCTTATGTTAACTTATCCTCTTATTTTTATAAAACTTCTATTTTTATAAAAATACCTCTTTTAATTTATACATAAGTAAGTTTCTCATGTTTATCAAAACTACACTTGGAAAAACTATTATTTACGTTTTTGACACCGAACCTTCCGTTAATGCATTTTTGGACCAAAGTTTCTAAAATACATCTTTTAGTCCCTCAACTTTCTAAGTTATAATATTAGTCCCTTAACTTGTACTTGTTGCATTTTTCATCTCATCTTTCAAGGTTAGCATTTTTCTTCCAACTTAGTGGACTTTGAAGAATCATTTTCTTAATGCTTGATTATTTTTACTTCATTCCACTTCTAATAATCTTATAATCCATCCTAGATGCTATTAACATGTGTGTTTCATATTTTTATCCAAAATATCAACTTTTCACTCATCCAAGTGAGTAGACTTTGAACATGGAACTTTTTCACCTATGATCATCTAACCCATTTTAATATATTTTTGACATTAACTAGTCATCTTATGATGATTAAAATCATCTTTCATCATATCCAAGTCCTTTTCACAAATCATGTTCTAATCATTTTTCAACTCAAGTGTATGTTCATATTATTACATTTTCTCAAAATATCACATTTATTAATATCCATCCAAGATTTATTCATGTTATTATTCTTCCATTTTTATCTTAGCAAGACACATTATTTCAAAACCATATTTCCCCTCAATGTACAACTTGCTCATACAAGCACATAATATGAACATTAACAATCAAAACAAGGTAAAACTTACTACTAGCTCAAGGCTAGGGAAGACAAGAACCTTGGATTGGATGGGGTTTTAGTGTGTTCTTCCAAAGGGTTAAGCTCCAAGCTCTTGAAACACACAATGGGGTTTTGAAGGATAATGATCTAGAGGTGATTTGGAAGTGTAAAAATTGTAAGAATGATGTTGGTGTGGGGGTGTAATGTCGCGGCCACAAGAAGAAGAAGAAGAAGAAGAAGAAGTTTTTGGGATTTTTGTTTCAAGTATTCTCAAGTGGCTTATAACATTCTCTTTCAAATCTTCCAAAGATCACTTAATATCTTTGTCTTGGATTATGGGAGATTGCAAGGATTATGTAAGATTACAAACAAAATCCATGGGAGATTATAGAGGGTGTTTGGAGCCGTGAGTTAGAGAGAGAGAGTGGAGGATTTGGTGATTTTTATTGTCCAATGCTTGATCATGCAATCTCATGATTAATATCTTGATAATTGGATATTTAAGAAGATGAAGAGTTTAATGAGATAATTAAAAGATTTTTACCCATTTGAGTGGGCCATAGGCCGGCCCCAAGGGGGTGTTGGTGGGGTCCACTTTGCTAAATAATACCCTTAATTAGTTAAGTTAATCTTGTGCGGGTACCGTCCGGGTATTCTTGGGTTTTTAATCGCGTGTCACCCGAATATTAAAATACCCTTAATATTCCTTAAATATAATCCTTTTTAATTACTAATGAATTATTTTGGCCTTTGCCGGGTGAAATTACGTGTTACGCGCGTATCGGGTGCGGTACGCGCACTTTATTCTTACCGGGAGATTTGTACAATAAGTTTTCACATATGGCTTTGGGTTTCCAAAACTCATTATATTTTGTGAAATTATCATTTATTATATATTCCGGGTGTCCGGGGTTCGTTTCGCTTATTTAATTTTTACCGGGTAATCGCCAGTGTCCATACCGGATAGATTTGCTTGCGCATGATCCTATCATGTTTTGTCATTAAACTTATGCATTCCTATGCATTATTTGGGAATTGCTATCTTTCTAAGGCCTCAGTTAAACAATCAACACATAATTACGTTTAATTACGTTAATCGCGTTTAATTAATTAGTACGGAATTACCTTAATTTTGCCGGTTGTTACATTCTCCCCCCGTTAAGAGAATTCCGTCCCGGAATTCACTTTGAATCCTCCGGTATAGGGGTCTTCTTGAATAGGGCGGGATATTTTTGCTTCATTCGGTCCAGCCTTTCCCACGTGAACTCCGGCTCCACGCTTGGCATTCCAGCGCACTTTGACTAACCTGATCTTGCTGCGCCTTAGTTTCTGGACCTCCCAATCGGTTACTTCGATTGGTTCTTCAACAAAGTGTAACTTATCGTCGATGTGGATTTCGTCTGCAGGGATGACGAGAGTCTCGTCGGATAGGCACTTCTTTAAATTTGACACGTGGAACGTATCATGTACACCGTTAAGCTCTTGTGGTAACTTGAGCTTGTATGCCACGGGGCCTACTCTGGACAGGATTTCAAATGGTCCAACATATCGTGGGTTCAGCTTTCCGCGCTTCCCAAAGCGCGCGACACCTTTCCAAGGTGACACCTTTAGTAGGACCCTGTCTCCGACTTGAAATTCCAAAGGCTTTCGCCTCATATCTGCGTAGCTTTTCTGCCGGTCACGTGCCGCTTTGAGACGTTCTTTTATCAAGAAGATTTTGTCCGTCGTCTCTTGAACAATTTCGGGCCCGGTGAGTTGCTTTTCTCCAACTTCGGCCCAACACAGAGGAGATCTACACTTGCGTCCATATAGAGCTTCAAAAGGTGCAGCTTGAATGCTCGTGTTGTAACTGTTGTTATACGAAAACTCTACCAGTGGCAAGTGTGTATCCCAATTACCGCTGAAATCGATTGCGCATGCCCGTAACATATCTTCCAAAGTCTGGATGGTTCGTTCACTTTGACCATCGGTTTGGGGATGATATGCGGTACTCATGTCAAGGCGAGTACCGAGGGCTTCATTCAAACTTTCCCAAAATCTTGAGGTGAAACGACTATCTCGATCGGAGATGATGGAAATAGGTACACCATGCTTAGACACTACTTCCTTAATGTACAAACGGGTCAGTTTCTCCAACTTATCCGTTTCGCGAATCGGGAGGAAGTGTGCAGATTTTGTCAATCGATCAACGATTACCCAGATCATGTCATGGCCGCTTGTTGTCTTGGGTAACTTGGTAATGAAATCCATAGTAATTCGTTCCCATTTCCATTCCGGTATTTCCGGTTGCTGGAGCAAGCCGGATGGTCTTTGATGCTCGGCTTTGACCTTCGCGCAAGTCAAGCATCGCGCAACATATGCCGCTATATCTCTCTTGAAATTAGGCCACCAATAAAATTCTTTCAAATCGTGAAACATCTTGTCTGCTCCAGGGTGAACCGAATATCGTGAACTGTGAGCTTCGGCCAATACCAGTTCACGCAATCCACCATACACTGGTACCCAAATTCTATTCATGAAATACAAGGTTTGATCCGCCTTTGGCTCCAGTGAATCAACCATTTTCCGTAATCTTTCATCCTTGACATTCTCGGGTTTAAGGGCGTTGATTTGAGCTTCACGAATCCGATCAGTCAGGTTCGTGTGGATGGTTAGACCCAAGGCTCGGACACGCAACGGTTTTACCCGTTCCTTGCGACTCAAGGCGTCAGCTACCACGTTCGCCTTCCCGGGATGGTACTTTATCTCACAATCGTAATCGTTCAATAATTCGACCCATCGCCGTTGTCGCATGTTCAATTCCTTCTGATCAAAGATGTGCTGCAAACTTTTATGATCGGTGAAGATTGTACACTTGGTTCCATATAAATAATGTCTCCATATCTTGAGCGCGAATACCACGGCTCCCAATTCCAAGTAGTGTGTAGTGTAATTCTTCTCGTGGAGCTTCAGTTGTCTGGAAGCATACGCTATGACCTTTTCTCGTTGCATCAATACGCAACCCAATCCCTGGTGAGAGGCGTCACAATAAACCACAAAGTCTTCCGTACCATCGGGGAGTGATAGTATCGGGGCGCCACATAACTTATCTTTTAGCAATTGAAACGCCGCTTCCTGCTTTTCCGTCCATTCGAACTTCTTATCCTTTTGGGTTAGCATGGTTAAAGACTGTGCTATCTTAGAAAAGTTCTCGATGAACCTTCTGTAGTAACCCGCAAGGCCAAGAAATTGTCGTACTTCAGTAGGAGTCCTAGGGGCGTCCCAATTTTTAATTGCTTCGATCTTGGCGGGATCGACATGTATACCCCTTTCATTCACTACGTGGCCTAGGAAGTGAACCTCTCGAATCCAAAAGTCACACTTTGAAATTTTAGCATAGAGCTTCTCTTTGCGTAGTACCTCAAGGATTAACCGAAGGTGATCCTCATGTTCTTCTTTAGTGCGTGAATAGATCAAGATGTCATCAATGAAGACAATGACAAATTTGTCCAAGTATGGCTTACACACGCGATTCATCAAATCCATGAAAACAGCTGGTGCGTTGGTTAAACCGAATGGCATTACCAAAAATTCATAGTGCCCATAACGAGTCCTGAATGCTGTTTTCGGTACATCCTCTTCTTGGATACGCAACTGGTGATAGCCAGACCTTAGATCAATCTTGGAGTAGAAACTGGATCCTTGAAGTTGATCAAATAAATCGTCGATCCTGGGAAGAGGATAGCGATTCTTAATGGTTAACTTGTTCAGTTCCCGATAGTCAATGCACATTCGAAAAGTGTCATCCTTCTTCTTTACAAATAAGACGGGGGCTCCCCAGGGTGAGAAGCTTGGTCTTATGAAACCTTTGTCCAACAACTCTTGCAGTTGACCAGATAGTTCCTGCATCTCGGATGGAGCTAAGCGATATGGCGATCGCGCTACGGGTGCAGCTCCCGGAACGAGGTCGATGCGGAACTCGACTTGTCGAGGTGGTGGCAATCCCGGCAAATCTTCTGGGAACACATCTGGAAAATCTCTGGCTATCGGAATGTCTTCTAACCTTCGCTCGTCGGCCTTCTTATCTACCACGTGCGCCAAGAATGCAACAAGACCTTTCCTTAAACACTTTCGGGCCTTCATGCTGGTAATAATTCTTAACGGCTTCCCACGCCTTTCCCCTTGGATCGATAGGGTTTCACCGCTCGCGAGGGGAACTTGAATTACTTTGTCGTTGCAAACAACGACGGCGCGGTGCGCGGATAGCCAATCCATGCCAACGACTATGTCAAAACTACCCAGTATGACTGGCAATAGATCAATGCCAAACTCGTGACCACAGAGATCCAACTTACAATCCTTCGCTACTTCTCGTGTTTCTATAGTCTTACCGTTAGCCAGTTCTATAGAATACGGTGTGTCTAGCTTACTAGTTTTTAGTCCAAGTAATCTTTTAAATTCGACAGATACGAAGCTAAAATCGGCGCCAGTATCAAACAATACAGAAGCATAATGACCATTGAGAGGGAACGTACCAGTGACCACATTAGGGTCTTGTCGTGCATCACCGGCACCAATCACGAATGCCCGCCCACGGGCTTGGTTGTTGAGCTTAGGACAATCCCTCTTCCAATGATCGAGCGATCCACATGCGAAGCAGGGCCTCGCTCCTCCGTTCTTTGGCGCTCCTGACCTGCAGTCTTCTGTCTTGTGCCCAGAACGGCGTCACTTACCGCAGATCACCTCATTCTTTCCTTGGTAACCTTGCTTTCCATTGTTTCCACGTCCAGTGGCTACATACCCTTCCCTTTCTTGCCTGAACCACCCGATGATCCATCCTTTTTCCTTTCATCGCGCTTACGCTTCCCAAACCTCGGCTTATTCCCCTGTTCGCTTGACCCAACTGCTGAACTTGTACCCAGATTCTTACCCTCAACGCTGCTAGACTCGGTGAGCTTCAATCCTGACACTTTCCGGATCAGAGTGCCCATTTGAATGGCGTCTTCAATGAGGCTCAAAGCGAGGTCGATAGCTTTGCGCATGGCCGTAGGTTTGGAAGCAGTGACCATGCCGCGTATCTGTGGCGCCAACCCGAATAGGTACCTTTCCACCTTTTTGCTTTCTGGGGTAACCAAGAGAGGCACTAACCGGGAGAGATCATGAAATCTGGACGTGTACCCAGCTACGTCCGATCCAACCATGGTGAGGTTCCAGAACTCGGTTTCTAGCTTTTGCACTTCACTCGTCGGGCAGTATTCAGCGATCATCAGTTCCTTCAACTCCAACCATGACAAGGAGTAAGCAGCATCGTCTCCCAGTGATTGTACTTGGTTGTTCCACCATGTTAGTGCTTGGTCCAGAAACAGGTTAGTGGAGTACATGACAGCTTGTCCCGGGGTACAGCTGCTGATACGGATCACCGCTTCAGTTTTCTCGAACCACTTGACTAGTCCGACAGAACCTTCAGTGCCACTGAAGTTGAGTGGCTTGCAGTCCAGAAAAGCTTTGAACGTGCAGCCACGTTCTCGCGAGGACGTTTCTGCAATAATAAAATAGCGTATTATTATGGGGTAGGAATTTCATGAAAAACTCCCATTGCATATATTCGTAACCCTCTTACCGGTAGGGGAGTTTTCGCGTCGGTCGCTCCCCGTTCGATCTCGCGATCTTTCAGTGCGGGTGGCATTGTGTTCTGCGAGGGCTCGGGCTATGCGCTCCGAGACTAGGGCTTCAAGCTCCTCGGGTGTTGTGGGTAGTCCTCCATTTCCACTGTTGCTTCGGGTGGCTGGTGCCATTTTTCTTCAATAATCATTATCAAAGGTTAATTTGGCGATCATTCATACAATATCGTTATACATAAAGTATAAATAACAACACAACACATGAACACAATAAACAACACAACGTCACCACATCATCACACAAATCACAATATATACAGAGTAGGTAATAATAATCGTAGACAATCATAACACAAATTTTACCATAACAAAATTTTCACTAATTTCAATACCACGAGTACAATGATTTGTTTGCAATAACAAAAACCGAGGATACATTCCTCATACATCGTTCTTTTGAAATACACTAGAAATATAATGTCATTTACCGGCACAATCCCGCTCGGCTAGGCAAAAATGCAGATGGGTGCTATAACCCATACTGTGCTATCATACTACTACTACTACCTATGTCTGCAGGTGATCCTCCAAGTGTCTCTGAAGTATCTCTACTGTGGTGGCGGCGGCGGGTACTGATACTGGGGGGCGTACATGCTAATGGTCATACTGATCGCCATAATACGATCATACAAGAATTGGCGATGCGCAAAATGTGCGTCGCCCGTAATCCCGCAATGCACGTCCATGCTCAGTAACTCCTCAGCATAATGCGCCAGTGCATCTCTGGCGTCGATGATCCTGGCCCACATGAGCTGGGCCTGCTGCTCCATCTGGTTCACGGTGCGCTGCACCGTGTCGGTGAGAGTCTGAAAGTCTCTCTCCAAAGAGATCACTGTGGACCATGCCGGTCCCGACAGTGGGGCCATCCCGTGGGGCTGTGACGGCCCGGGGATGTCAGTGTACGTTGGCTGGGATGGGCCGACTATATCGGGTATCGGTAAGGGTGTGAAGGGTGGGGCAAAGCCCTGTAATCCAGTGAAGAAGTGGGGTGGTACCTGGTATGGGTCTCCTGCACCTAGAGTATACGGTGCAAGTGGGGGCATCAGAAAGGGGGCTCCTGCACCCACAGTGAACGGTGCAGGGGGTGGTATGGTGAGCATCTCGGGTAGGGGTGGTAGTATGGGGAAGGTGGTGATAGGTAGCGTCATGGGTGCTGGTGAGGGGACTATGAGCTCGGCGAGTGGGACCATGAGGGGCTGTGTGACAGCGACCCACTCAGGAGCGTACATCACGGTGGTAGGGGTGGGAGGGCTAGCAGTGGCGTGAGCTGCCAAGCCTGCTCGGTGCATCTCAGAGCTACGGGATGAGCTGCCCTCGAGGATGTGCCCAGTAGAGGCTGGCCCATCCTGTGGTACGGGTTCTGGTAAGGCGAGTAGGGCGGCCGGTGCAGTGGTGGCGTGCCCTATCATCGGAGCAACGTGCTCCTCCAGGTCTGCTGGTGGAATCGGCACAGCAATGTGCTCCACCGATGCGGTCGACTCGTCGTCGGAGTCGTCCGAGATTCACCCGTTGTGTCCTCGGGAAACGGGCACGAGCCTCATGCCCGGGGGAACGGGGATGTGTGGGGTGGGTAGTGGCTCACGATCGACGTGTGCATATCGATCGAATGGAGACTCCACGGTCTCCGACTGGGTGGGGACGGGTCTCGACGGACCTGCACAGCCTACAGGGAAGTCCCTGACGGCTCGAATGGGACGTACTGGTAGTGGTGCGGCCTGAAAGGGCACTAGAGGCAAGTCAGCCTGCGGTGCCTCGGCCATCGGTAAATCGGCCACGGCGGCCACGTCGCCTCCAGCGGGGGCCCACGCTGGGTCCTCGCTCGGGTCAGTCTCATCGGAGCCATCTCCGTCTGCGCCCTCTGCGGCGGCGTCAACCTCCATATCGTCGTCCTCGGGATCGAGTACCACAACCTCGATCGGCTCAGCTGGCGGAGCTGGAATGATCTGGATGCTACTGTCGTAGCTCAGTGCTACACTCCCTGCGTCTGACATCCTGGCAAAAGAACCGTACTAATATTTAAGTATTATTAATTAGGTAGTTAAGGCACACATCTACGGTATTCTTCCTAACTTCTAATACTAAAATAACACGTATCATTACCCATGGCAAGCTTGGTCGGAATCTCCTCATACCCAGTGTTCTTTGGAAAATTAATTTATTGCGTTTCGCATTTATTTTGAAAGCTTTATCTTTTGAACCAATTCCGGTTATAGTTTAGATTTTTTTTTTAAAATGCTAATTCAATATAACCTTGGCTCTGATACCACTTTCTGTCACACCACGCCTACGGCGGAAACACGTGGCGCGACGGTTCAAGAGGATTAAGCCAAGATTAACGCAAATCACAAATTAATTAAAGAAACGGGCATTTATTCAAACGTTGAAAATCACGTCAAATTATTCATACATAACTTAAAATTGTTTTTAATATAAATAGGGAGGCTCCTCCTTATATCCCGAATTCCTTGGGATAGAGAGACGAGACCCCTTCACAACATCCAACGCCAAATTGGAGATTCCCCCGACCCTGCTTGCCATGTCATCCTTCATCGGTCAATTACCTGAAAGATATGTTTAAAAATCGTCAATATATAAATATTGGTGAGTTCACAGGTTTTGGTTTAATAAAACTTTATCTCATGGGAATATCCTTGTTATGACAATTTATAGGAGTTGCAAGTTCCTACAATTTTACTTGAGCCTATAACCAAACCAAGACAAAATAATAATGCCCCGCCCCAAGTCGTTACTCGGTATTCCTACGACTTGATTTCAGAATACGTGCACCCCAGGCATACGCCGATGCATAATCGACACTATCGATTAGGGGTGGGCCTTGTCAGGCACCAATAGTACTATCCAAATATTCCTTCGGTTTCACTTTCCTGAATTAATGATTATAGTAGGGAGGTCTCAACCCCGAGTGTCGATCACAACCCAAGTATCCAACCCGTCAAACAATTCCCAACATATCTTTCCCCCGTAAAAACGTTAAATAGTTTAGAAATGGGGCCGTGAGACTCACCTGTAACTGTGCTCGGCTCAAAGAAGAAAATAGCAAATTTTGCGGTCTCGCACCTACAAATGTCCTAGACGTATAAGTCGCTTACACCTATAGCGCATGTGCCTTGGCAAGTTGTACACCCAACTTCCCGACCACGTTTTATCCCAATTCCCGTTTAATAGTTTCGTATCCTAGGTTCATTGGCGATGGATTACCCTTTTCTTACAAGTCGTATATTATTCTTGTTAATATTCTTCGTGACTTGTATACTATTATTCTCGACACGACTCTACCCAACGTATAATTATTTTCCCATTTAAATAATTATACTTAGGATCGTTTCGCTCGATATAATATGATTTCTTATTACCCGACCCGACTCACTTTGCCACATATTTATTTTCCCATTCAGATAAATATGCTAAGTTCTTGCCGTTTGGTAATATATTCTTAACGCCCGACTTGACTCACCATGCCGTACATCTATCTTCCCATTTAAATAAATGTACTAGGATCTTGTCGGTATTCACATGTTCGTAGATATACTTCACCTACTCGTCTCGGTTTTCCTTCTCGCATATCTATTTTCCCATTCAAATAGATATACTAGAATTTCGTCGAGATGAGCCTGTGTACATATATCAATGCGTGAATTTTACTTGTTAAGTCCATGTGTCGTTTAGCGTTTTTAATTCATTACGTTGTGTTTTCTCCCACGAATATTCTTTCTACACTTAGGAAAGTGTTACGCACGTTTCACCCTTGTTATATATATTTTATTTCTTAAAATATATATATATATATATATATATATATATATATATATTCATCTTGCCGTAATGGCATTTTTCTCATATGTCCGTTTATCCGTTTTCGTTAGTTCATGTAACTAAGTCCGTTAGTTAGCTTTTTCCACATTTTCTTCCAATATGCGTTCTATGGAAATATTATTCATACTTCCAATTCCAAACGTATATTTCTTGGAAAAATATACTTTTGTACTTTTAGCCCAACTTGTTCAACTTGTAATCCAAAAATGTTTCCGATACTTTTATATTCCCATTTATATAGAAGTATCCATTTTTGTGCAAGTTTTTCCCAGTCTTTACTAATATTTTATAAAACCTTTATTTTATAAATTCCTTATGTTAACTTATCCTCTTATTTTTATAAAACTTCTATTTTTATAAAAATACCTCTTTTAATTTATACATAAGTAAGTTTCTCATGTTTATCAAAACTACACTTGGAAAAACTATTATTTACGTTTTTGACACCGAACCTTCCGTTAATGCATTTTTGGACCAAAGTTTCTAAAATACATCTTTTAGTCCCTCAACTTTCTAAGTTATAATATTAGTCCCTTAACTTGTACTTGTTGCATTTTTCATCTCATCTTTCAAGGTTAGCATTTTTCTTCCAACTTAGTGGACTTTGAAGAATCATTTTCTTAATGCTTGATTATTTTTACTTCATTCCACTTCTAATAATCTTATAATCCATCCTAGATGCTATTAACATGTGTGTTTCATATTTTTATCCAAAATATCAACTTTTCACTCATCCAAGTGAGTAGACTTTGAACATGGAACTTTTTCACCTATGATCATCTAACCCATTTTAATATATTTTTGACATTAACTAGTCATCTTATGATGATTAAAATCATCTTTCATCATATCCAAGTCCTTTTCACAAATCATGTTCTAATCATTTTTCAACTCAAGTGTATGTTCATATTATTACATTTTCTCAAAATATCACATTTATTAATATCCATCCAAGATTTATTCATGTTATTATTCTTCCATTTTTATCTTAGCAAGACACATTATTTCAAAACCATATTTCCCCTCAATGTACAACTTGCTCATACAAGCACATAATATGAACATTAACAATCAAAACAAGGTAAAACTTACTACTAGCTCAAGGCTAGGGAAGACAAGAACCTTGGATTGGATGGGGTTTTAGTGTGTTCTTCCAAAGGGTTAAGCTCCAAGCTCTTGAAACACACAATGGGGTTTTGAAGGATAATGATCTAGAGGTGATTTGGAAGTGTAAAAATTGTAAGAATGATGTTGGTGTGGGGGTGTAATGTCGCGGCCACAAGAAGAAGAAGAAGAAGAAGAAGAAGAAGTTTTTGGGATTTTTGTTTCAAGTATTCTCAAGTGGCTTATAACATTCTCTTTCAAATCTTCCAAAGATCACTTAATATCTTTGTCTTGGATTATGGGAGATTGCAAGGATTATGTAAGATTACAAACAAAATCCATGGGAGATTATAGAGGGTGTTTGGAGCCGTGAGTTAGAGAGAGAGAGTGGAGGATTTGGTGATTTTTATTGTCCAATGCTTGATCATGCAATCTCATGATTAATATCTTGATAATTGGATATTTAAGAAGATGAAGAGTTTAATGAGATAATTAAAAGATTTTTACCCATTTGAGTGGGCCATAGGCCGGCCCCAAGGGGGTGTTGGTGGGGTCCACTTTGCTAAATAATACCCTTAATTAGTTAAGTTAATCTTGTGCGGGTACCGTCCGGGTATTCTTGGGTTTTTAATCGCGTGTCACCCGAATATTAAAATACCCTTAATATTCCTTAAATATAGTCCAGTTTAATTACTAATGAATTATTTTGGCCTTTGCCGGGTGAAATTACGTGTTACGCGCGTATCGGGTGCGGTACGCGCACTTTATTCTTACCGGGAGATTTGTACAATAAGTTTTCACGTATGGCTTTGGGTTTCCAAAACTCATTATATTTTGTGAAATTGACATTTATTATATATTCCGGGTGTCCGGGGTTCGTTTCGCTTATTTAATTTTTACCGGGTAATCGCCAGTGTCCATACCGGATAGATTTGCTTGCGCATGATCCTATCATGTTTTGTCATTAAACTTATGCATTCCTATGCATTATTTGGGAATTGCTATCTTTCTAAGGCCTCAGTTAAACAATCAACACATAATTACGTTTAATTACGTTAATCGTGTTTAATTAATTAGTACGGAATTACCTTAATTTTGCCGGTTGTTACACATTACTTACTCACTGGACAATACTTAATATATGAGCATTATACATATACTATTATAAGTAGGTTGAATGTTTTATCCTATATATAACATCAAGACACTATACATGTAGCTTAACTAGTTAAAGTCTTATATATATTGCTAAATCACACCTTTTCTTTCAAGAATAATTTTTTTTATTTTTTTCAATTATACATATGTGTATATTAAATTTTTTAGTTATACATATGTGTATAGGGGATGGTTAGAATAAAACCCACTCAAATTGAAGAAACCCAGTAAACTTAATCTAGACCATTGATCTAAAGTGATCAATGGCCTAGATTGATTCTATATTATTTTAAGAGTAAAGATTCTGTACAAAGTATTTTTTTGTAAGAACTGTGAGAATCAAAGGAGGGTCTTTTTTTTCGAAATTTTTTCCCCATATTGTTAAACATGTATTATAGTATTGAAATCTAAAAAAACAAAAAATAAATAAATTTTGGTGTAAAGTAATGACGTAATTACACTAAAAAAATTAAATTTTTTTTTGTATTATTCATCTAGAAAGTATGTTTAAACACATGGGAAAAATTCTAAAAAAAAAAAAAAAAATTTTCTCCCTTTGATTCTCACAGTTCTCATCAAAAAACACTTTGTATTTGATCTTTACACATTATTTTAATACATTTAATTTAGTAGATGACAAAAAAGGGTAAAAAGGTCAAATTACATTTTCTAAAAAAGCATATATATGACAAGTTGACCTGACACATGTCACATCATCTCCCTCATACTTTTGTGCTCATTGTCCTAAATCTGTTAAGATGCCGTGTTACATATGTAACATATGTAGTGTTGCATACGTTAAAATTGGACAGACTCTGGTCTCATATGTGATGTCTTGTTGCATACGTTAAGACACATAGAAAATGTATAAAATCAATTAAAAACTTTACAGAGCAAAAACATTCACATGTACATAAAAAGAATGTTTCTTATAAATACTAAAAACAATCGAAACGGTCATTACAGTCAACAAATGCTAAAAAAACTATCATAAATAAAAAAAATTGTCTACACTTCATTCTTGATAATCATCTTCATCTTTAATGCAAAAAAATATGTTCACCTGCAAAAAGAAAACAAAATCATCAATTTACATGTAAGTTCTATGATGGCTTACTTGTGTATGTATTACTATGTCTCACATTGCATATGTATCTATTTTTTTTACTATGCTTTCCTACCACCTCCGGTTATGGTGCTATGCCGTAGTTTTCTAGTCTAGTTTGCTTCCTTTTGTTTGTTTTGAGCCGAGGGTCTCTCTGGAAGCAGCCTCTCTGCCCATTTGGGTAGAGGTAAGGTTTGCCTACATCCCACCCTCCCCAGACCCTACGAATAGCTAAGGCTATTTTGTGGGATTTACTGGGTATTGGTTGTTGTTGTTTGTAACCTTCGGATTAAAAAAAACATACGAAACAGATACAAACATACATCCCAAATACTCCCTCTATAATATGCATTACATTCGCGATAAGTGACTTTTGTATTGATTAACATACACAACTTAGTTCTATTGTTACATACGAAACAGACGCAACATAGATTTGATCCCATGATTAGTGAGTGACTTTTGTTTTAATTAATATATACAACTGGTGTTGAAAACAGCATAGATATGTAACATACGCAAACTGGTTATGGTGTTACATATGAAACAGATGCAAAACATACATTCCAGACGTTAAAAATAATGATACAAACATGCACATTTTAGTAAAAAAAAAGACATATTGTTACATATGTTAGAGACATTAAAATTCACAAGTTTTGATCTAAAAAAACATAATAATAATAATAACATATAAAAAAGGTTAATTAATGTGTAAACCTATGTGTTAACGTATGCTACCTACGTGTAAACATGATTAGTGAAACGTCTATTTTGGATTTATTTCTAAATCTTTTTTATTTACTTCTATCTTTTTTTCCCTCATTTAGATATAGTTTACATTTAAAAGTGAATCAGTTTTGATAATATAACATTGTAAGTTGTATCCAAAAAATATTCCAAAAGCAAGATAGAAGTAAATAAAAAAAAAGATTTAGAAATAAATCCAAGATAGAAGTAAATAAACGTTGCAGATATGTAACCTCATTAATTCACACACAATATATTGCTAAATAATAAAAAAAAGATAATGACAATATTTCGAAAAGCAATTTCATTGTGACCTATTCAACCTCCATTGTAAACCAATAGTTCAGATCCCTTCAACCTCCATTGTAAACCAATAGTTGTGATAGTGAAAAAAAGAGTAGAAAGAGTTGAGAGAAGGTACCGGTCGTCTTCTCCGGTCACCACCGTCGCTTCGATTTATCACCTTCTATTAAGAAAAAAACAATATTTATGAACTAAAAAATATATCAAACACCATGGCTAGGGAGCAGTAGCAAAATAGATATTATATTCAAATGAACTGATGTGCACAATATATCTATCACCTTCGACATCTAGAAACTGATGTGCAGAGCAAATATGTATATACACTATATGTTTGATCAATATTATATTCAAATGAAACTTATGAAAGAAACTTATGAAACAGATCGAAGGTTATCAAAGGTTTGGGGAACAGTCGAAGGTTAGGGAGAGGGGAAACAGATTGAATGTTATCAAAGGGGAAACAGTAGCAAAAAATAGATCGAAGGTTTGGGGTTAATGAAACTTACAATAACAGAGGTGTAGTTATCAAAGGCAGCAGTGCTTCGTCGGTGGGAACAGTAGCGCCGGGGGAAACAGTCGTCATCGTTTTCAAGCTTCTTCAAATCCCCTGATTGTTAGAGAGATAATAGAGAGATAGAGTGTGTATGTATGTGTGAGAAAGATAGCTTATTTATATAGGAGGGAGAATAAAAGATTCAAATTATTAAATGGGGGAAACAAAATGACTAATGTACCCCTCAAGACATAAAATAATATATCTATTAATGGGTGATGTGGAACAATGAGGCCCACTAGATGGGTTTGCGGGAGTTTCTTCAAAATTTTGGGTTTCTCCTAGATACTTAGCCTATTTGTATATTGTCAAACATATATGTATGATACTTATTTTTTAAATTTTAACACGTATAAACACATTTTTACATTAAAATAACATATGCTCTTACCCACAATCTTTCTTTCTATACATGTATGTGATAATGTGAAATCATTTCAAAATATTTGCACATGTAAGTACTTTAAAAAACATGTATGTACATATATGTACAACACTAGCTTTTGTAGTTTTAGATACGTATAAACATATATGTATAAATGCAAAAAAAACAAAAAAAAACAAAAAAAAAACAATTACCTTGAAGAATTGTGTGGTCCATAATGGGTCTCTTAGTTCTCAATTTGGCCAAAGTTCTCATTTAAACTAAATCCTATATATATATATAGGGTCAGGATCCTGTACAAAGTGTTTTTTTTTTGTGAGAAGTATTAAAAATTGATACTTAGGCATCATTTTTTGAACTTACTCGTGATGTTTTGGATTGTTTTGCCTATAAAAACACCAAACATAACAATTAAAAACCGAAAAACAATGTATTTTAGGCTTAAAACTTAAAACACCATGCTAAGAACATTAGCAGTGTGTTTTAAGCGTTAAGTAGTGTGTTGTAGCTGTTTTTAAAATTTAATGACTATAATACATTGTATTGTGTTATAGATTGTTGTGTTTGGTGTTTTTCAAGTTAAAACAACCTAAAACATCATTCCTAAATCCAAAACATGATGTCTACATGTCAATTCTTAATCCTTCTCACACTTCTCACGAAAAATGTACTTTGTACAGGATCCTAAACCTATATATATATATATATATATATGGTGTCGTATTTTTATAAAATTTCGAGGTATTACATCCTCCCCACCTCTATTCAAATCTCGTCCTCGAGATTTATTGGAACAAATGTGGATACTTCTTTATCATTTCTGACTCTGGTTCCTATGTATATTTAGGACCGCGTCTGGAGATCCATTTTACTTTGACTAACACTATCTTCTTTCTCTTTAATTTCTTTTATTGTCGATCTTCAATTTGTAACGGTTGCTTGACAAATTTCAATTTTTTCCATTTATTTTAACGTCTTGTAGTGGTATTACTAAGTTTTTATCTGCCAAACATCTGTGCAAATTTGACACATGGAATACATCATGTATTCCACTAATCTCTCTAGGAGTTCGAGTTGATAACCGACTGGTCCGACTCGTTTCAGAATTTTGAAGGGTCCAATAAATCTTGGACTTAGTTTTTCTTTATTTCCGAATCGGACTACACCTTTCCATGGTGAAATCTTTAGTACCACTTTATCTCCGACACTTAATTCCAATGGTTTTCTTCGTCGATCCGCATAACTCTCTTGTCTATCTCTAGCCGCTTTCAATCTTTCACAGATCTGTAATACTTTATTAGTTTTCTCCTGGACTATTTCAAGTCCTGATAACTGACTCTCACCGACTTCAGACTAGCATATAGGTGTTCTGCACTTTCTACTGTATAAAGCTTCAATTGGTGCTCCTTGTATGCTTGTGTGATAACTATTGTTGTATGCAAATTCTATTAAAGGCAAATGATCATTCCAACTTCCTCCAAAGTCTATCACACATGCTCGAAGCATATCTTCCAAAGTTTGAATAGTCCTTTCACTCTGCCCATCGATTTGTGGATGAGATTTACTAGGTTTGATTATTGTTATGGTTTTAGTGTTGTTTCAGTTCAGAACTGGACCGGACATTAAACTGGCATCCTTAGCGGTCTAACCAAGCAGACTGTATGCAAGATTCGAATGGTGTCGTTAAATTAGCATGACAAATTAAAAATATATATATAAAGAGAATCTGGTTCAACCCTTTTAAAACCCGATTCATCCGTCCCGGTTTTTGGTCCAACTGGCAGTTCCCCAATTTAATGCACACGGTTTGAACCGATGGGACGGGGTGGAAAGTCGGATCCAAAAGTCCACACGGGTTCATTCATTGTGCTGCATAAGAGCACTGCCATTTGGTCCCCTAAATTCTGTGAGAGAAAACCCTATAATCTTTTATAGGGTTGGAAGTGGTTGTGAGTGAAAAAAATGGGGAATATACTGTTTATCGGTATATTTGGGGTTATTTGGGAATTTTTTGGGGAAAACTGGAAACTGTATTTATTTTTTTAATATTTGTTGAAAGTGGTTGTGAGTGGAGGAGAGAGAAACTATGATGATTTTTAATGTAATATATGGTTGTGATTGGTTGTGAGTAAATGGGGGATGGGGAAGCTACCGTGAATGCTCTAATCTATAATACATTATAAAGGAGGAGTGATGACTAAGATTGTAATTTTATTATGGGTACAAGTTTTGAAGCTACATATACATCTTAATAAAGCTTAATTGATAGGGGTAAATTAGTCACCTAGAGGCATATTAAGACACTTGCAAGGTTATTAATGTAATTTTATCTTAAGCCTTTAGTTCAAACCTAAAAGTTCATCCCCTTTCTACCCCTCCTATCCCTTTATCCACCCTCTAGCATCATTCACTGCCAATTTAATGTTTATCATTTATCATTAATTCGTCATCAAGGGTAAGTGAAACGAACAGCTTCCATCTCTTTATACCTTCGTAACTCTCCAAACTCTTTCCCTATTCATTATCAAGTTGCAGTTTCATTGCATTAACAACAAATTAACTATTAGCTCCAAGTGGATGAACAAATTGGTATGTTGTTGGGTTTGGCAGTGGCTCTAGATGGTGGGTGTGGCGGTGGCTCTAGATGGTGGGTGTGGCAGTGGCGCTAGATGGTGGCACCGAGCTTCTTATGCTTCAAGTTCGTTACTTTTGAAATCGGGAGGTATTGATTCAACTGGAAGGATGAACCCTAATTTGGACTCATCGATGGTGGAACCGAACCGTAATGAAAAAATGAAAAGGATACTATGGTGGCGGATGTGGGATGGTGTTGGCCTCGAGTTCAACCACTGATTACATGGCGCCACCTCTGAAAAGTTTGACCTCTGATGGACATGCCAAAGCCAGTGATCTTGTCGTGGAATTGCAGAATTTGCTTACAGAGAAAACGAATCAGTTAACTGAAACAGAGACTAAGCTTCGAGATGCAATGGAGGAGGTTACGAGGCTGGGTAGCGAGCTGGAAATCAGTCGGAGTCTTCTAGAAGAATCCCAGGTTCCATATTTTGTGTTACTTAAAGTTTTACTTCATACTCGAGAAATATTGAATTATCAAGTTTAATGTCATATTGAAGTATTTCGAATGAGATAATCAAATATAGAAAAACAATAGGTATAATCAGATCTGAGACACCCTTAGATTCTAATAGTAATTTATTGTTTATATATTAACAAATTTTGTTTAGCATGCTAACTCAATTGTTCTTGCCAAAGTATTTTTTTCCCTTTATTTGTGAATTCGTGGATTATGAAATCACCTATTTTTGTTGTAATGAACAGGAGAAACTTGGTATGTGCAGTCGATAAAGGTGCCGAGGATGCATTTAAAAAGACAATGGAAGTTGATCGGCTTATACACATGTTGAAAAATGCAAGTGATCAGGAAGTAAGCACACACATCTTTACCAATTCATTAAGAAATCCCATGACACTACTATATGTTTTAAATTATCTATTTTCCTTGAAACAGCTTCAAAAACTTGTTGTGGAAAATATTCTTGCTTTCAATGAAGGTTTTTGGATATGACTTGCAGCTAGAACAGACACCTGCAAATCATATTAAAAGGTGAGTAGGATGATTGCTCCTCTCCCTAATTCTCATTCCTTAAATATTGGTAATTACAATGAATTCAACATAAATGCTATCCCATATTTTGGGAAGCAATAATTACATAATAATGCCTAATGATGATTTCCTAAATTACAATATTCTGGTCAATGCTATTACACCCCCGCAGTCGATACTGGAGGTTCCCGGATGTTGAGACTGGACCGAAAATCATCAAATAAGACCCGCGGTAGTCCTTTCGTAAAGATGTCCGCAATTTGGTACCTGGATGGGACGTGAAGAACGCGAACCTGTCCCCGTTGCACCTGTTCCCGTACGAAGTGGATATCGAGCTCAATGTGCTTGGTACGTTGATGTTGAACTGGATTCCCGGAGAGATAAATAGCACTTACATTGTCACAGTATACCAAGGTTGCTCGTGTAAGGGGACGACGTAGCTCAAGAAGTAAATTGCGAAGCCAGCAGATTTCAGAGACAACATAGGCTATGAGAGTTGGGTTTGGAGAAGCAGAGAGAGTGAGGCCCATGGAAGACGTCCCCTTAATATACCGTATGATGCGTTTCAGAGCGTTCCAATGATCCGTCTTGGGAGCATGCATATGAATGCATACCTGCTGAACAGCATAGCTCAAGTCGGGGCGGGTGAAGGTTAGATATTGTAAGGCACCCGCCAGACTACGATATAGAGTAGGATCATGGAAATCAGTCCCGGCCGAAGAGCTTAGCTTAGGGTGCGAATCAACAGGTGTAGAGACCGGGTTGCATGATTGCATACCGGCCCGGGTGATGATATCTGCTGCGTAAGATGCCTGTGAGAGAAACATGGTATGTTTGGTGCGAGTGACCGAGATCCCAAGGAAGTAACTAAGGGGGTCGAGGTCCTTCATGGCGAATTCAGCGGAGAGATGTGCCATGAGTTGGTGACGAAGAGCAGCAGTGGAGGTGACGAGAAGAATGTCGTCAACATATAATAGTAGGTAAGCAACTTGAGAACCCGTGTGTAGAGTAAATAAAGACGCATCACTTTTGCTTTGTTGGAAACCCAAGGTGAGGACATAATCTGTGAAACGTTGGTACCATGCCCGGGGTGCCTGTTTGAGTCCATATAATGATTTCTTTAGACGACACACATGGTTTGGGTAGGTCTTGTGACGAAACCCCATAGGCTGATACATATATACTGTCTCCTGTAAGGTGCCATGTAGGAACGCATTTGTGACATCCAATTGATGAATCTCCCAAGCCTGTGACAAAGCAATAGATAAAACAGTGCGTATGGTGGCGGGTTTTACCACCGGACTAAATGTGTCACCACAGTCAACCCCAACCTGTTGTAAACGACCATCACATACTAACCGAGCCTTGTATCGTTCCAAAGATCCATCAGATTTAAATTTGTGTTTAAATAACCACACGCTACGTATGACATTCATATGTGGTTCACGCTCGACTAACTCCCAAGTCTCATTTTTAATAAGAGCATTATACTCGTTGGTCATGGCGGTCAACCATTCCGGTATGGACAAGGCATCAACGGGTGTTTTTGGTACGGGGACGATGTTGGTCGAAGTAGTTGTGGTGTGTAGGTTGAAATGAGATTTGGGTTTAAAGATTCCATCCATGGCCCGGGTTCGCATCGTGCGTTGGGTAGGTGGAATAGTGGACGAGGGCTGAGGTTGGGCATTAGATGTGGGCTGTGTGGCTGGAGTGGGATTGGGTAGCGTATTAGTGGAGGTGGAGTGTGTGATAGGTGAATGGGCTGGAGGGTGAGGGGAATTGTTGTTTGAATGGGGGCCGATGGAAGAGTATTTCGGTGGGGGTTTTGTTTTGGAGGAGTTTTGTGGGTAATATGTTAAGTAGATAGGTGGTGGTTTCCAAGGCGTGGTCTCAAAAGTAAGGAGGTAATGAGGCATGAGCGAGAAGTGTTCGGACCATGTTATTGATGGTACGAATTTGACGTTCGGCTTTGCCGTTTTGGGATGAAGTGTGTGGGCACGAGAGGCGGAATAGCATCCCGTGTTGGTGAAAAAAGGTTTGAAATTGTTGGTTTATGTATTCTCGGCCATTGTCGCATTGTAATGTTTTAATGGATTTTTCAAATTGTGTTTTTATTAAATTGTGAAAAGCACAAAAAATAGAAAACACTTGTGATTTTCGAGAAATATGATATGTCCAAAGATAGTTGCTAAAGTCATCAATGAACAAAATGTAATAACGGTGACTCCCGGAGCTAAGCACCGGGGAAGTCCACAAGTCACTATGGATGATATCAAATGGTTGAAAAATAGTAGTACTTGAATTATTAAATGGTAAACGAGTACTCTTGCCAAAAGTGCAAGATTGACAAATATATTTATTCAAACGATCAAAAGAAACAAGATTGGTAGATTTTAAAGACTGCAACGGGGCTTGTCCAGGATGTCCAAGTCGTTGGTGCCATAGGGTGGAGGATATGACGGCAAATGCTGACGGGGAGTTGGTGGTCCCGGGTCCCAAAACCAATGGATAAAGGTCACCGCTGTTGTTGCACCGCAGGATAGGGATCCGGGTCTTGTAGTCCTTCACAAGAAAACCAAATGGTTCAAACTCCACAGAAACAGAATTGTCAGTAGTAAACCGTCTAACAGAAATAAGGTTTTTGACAAGTTTGGGTGCATACAGAACATTTTTTAGGACAAAGGGTGGTGGTAAAATTTTGGTGCCATGTCCAAGTACGGGAATGGTCGAGCCATCACCGAAAAGTATTGATTGTGGAATGCTATTATTAAAATAAGATTGATAGTTACCTTGCGTGTTATTAGCAGTAGATGTCGCCCCCTGTGTCCATGTATTGAGTGGTATCCGGTGGATTTAGAGACATGGTGTACAATGTACATCGCCTGGTCAATGTCAGTTGGTGTATAGGCCGTATAGGCTTGTGACTGATTTGTTGATCTAGGGCCGAGCAGGCCTTGCTGAGGCTGGTTACTGGGCTGTTTGGGCCCAACAGAAGAATATGGGCAAGGGGGAGCCGACCAGGATGGCCACATAGGAGCTGAAGATGTACCGGCCCATGGTGGATAATACCCAGGCCACATTGGCCACATTTGTTGCTGCTGATGACGTCCACGGCCCCAGCTATTGGTGCGTCCCCGGCCACCACGACCACGCGAGCGGCCACCACGACCACGCGAGCGGTCCGAATATGAAGGAGGGACAGACGAGTGGTGCTGATGGTCCTGTGAGGAACCCGATGTGCTGTGGGAACGAGTGGATGTGTGGAGGGCTGTGGAGGTATTTTGTGATGCAACAAGGGCAGTTTCGGCTTTCCGTTGTTCGACCATGATAAAGTACATAATTTTACTACATTGAATCTTGTTTTCTTCACATCCCATTTGATTCTTTCACTAATATTGATTTTTTTTTTTTTTTTTTTTGTATTTGCAGCAAGATTTAGAAGAATTGGCTTCATCTGTCATGACCATAGTTGACCATGTTGTACACAAGACCAATGTACTATTCCTTTACCAATATATTAGCATATTTACACACACACACTCTTGTGAGTTTTTTACTTGTAGCATCACGTTAGGAAGGTAGCTACTTGTTTATCCTAACTGCATTGATATCATACTTTTTTTGTTATGTTCTCCTGTTATATCTTTTTACACGTATCGCAGTTTTCTTATTTTTGCAGGAAAAAATAGAGTCAGCTACCGACGTTCTCAAGGGAATTTTAAGACCCGTTGTCAGTGAAGTAGAAGAGATTTCTTGGCCTCCTCGGGATCCAAATGCCCTCAGTCTCATGGAAAAAGTACAGTTTGCTTAAATAATTAGTGTGTATAATTCTATTAAAATGATGTTAGTTCAATGATAATTTCATTTGTCTAAGTGAATTTACTTAAAAATACACTTTGGGCGACTTTTTAGTCAACTCTTTTGTTTCCAACCATTTGACTCGTTAGAGATAATTATAATCCAAAAAGCCCAAATATAGATTAATCGGGTCCAAATTGCCATCTCTACTTGCCAGGATCAAAGATTATTTTTTTAACATTACTGGAAGGATTTATTTGGTTATTTTTTTCAACCTTATTAGCATGCTGTCGTATTTTGCAGGAAGTAAGCCAAAGGGAGCAGGAAGGCCAATTGGATGAGGGATTCCTAGCAGAAGTCAGTGCACAGCTACGGCAGGTGAAACCGTTCACTCTTGCCTTTTCTTTTCATTATAATTTCTTAACAATCAAAGAATAATTTTTTTATAATACCTTGTTCAACTGTGAGAGTAATTGTTTGGAAAACAAATTTTAGGCAAAGGAAGATAAAGACAAACCAGGTCTTGAGGCAATGCTGCAAAAAGTATTGCAACTGTATGCATCAAAAGTCCTCTCAAAACGTAGTTATGCCACGAAAGGTGCTAGATCTATATTTATGTTATATTATATAGTTATTTTAAGTCGATGCATAAAATATTAGAATGGAATGTATAAAGAGATTTTTTGACCTTTTAATAATCAAATGTTGTGCAGGCAATGAAGTTTTAAAGGCTGAACAATGTCTTGAAGAAATTATCAAAGGTGCAAATTAAATTACAGTTAAAATACATATTTTGGTCAATTTTCTAACAAATATTCGCCTTAACAAATTTTCATTATATAGTGAATTTGTTTGTGGTGCAGATGAATTGTGCTCACTTAGAGAATTGTCCACACAAAGCGAGAGAAGAGGCTCAAACTCATCTATGTGAAACAGACCGTAGAGCGTTGGAATATGATACATTACGCTCCCCTGCTATCAAAAGCCGCAACCTTTTTGAGAGACTAAAAACATGTGTCTCCTCAAGTGGTGTAGCCAGCTTTGCGGACTCATTGCATGCCTTAGCTCAATCTCTAACCAAGTAACTTCTTGAAACTTCTCACATTGTTAATTTTACTTTAAGAATTTTACTTTCAAAATAGCGTTTATTTTGTAAATATATATGTTGCCTAATATAGAAATTGACTGGAAATAATATGGACCATGTTTAGTTCTGTGAATGACTACGGATATGATGGTGTTAACGAGTTCTGTGAGTGTGTTCGGGTACTTGCTGAAAAAGTCGGTGTCT
The DNA here is from genome assembly GCA_030844895.1 of Ambrosia x helenae. Classification (NCBI taxonomy): domain Eukaryota; kingdom Viridiplantae; phylum Streptophyta; class Magnoliopsida; order Asterales; family Asteraceae; genus Ambrosia; species Ambrosia x helenae. Next base: position 118,181,693 of record CM061231.1, on the reverse strand, counting down.
TGACAAAGGCGACGGGCCGAGCTGATTGATAGGTACACAAAGGCGGAGGCATCGCGTGAACAACTTACAAAGGAGTTGAAGAAAAGGAAGACTTGGTCAACACTTTGTACATGAAGCTTCAATCCGAGAAACCGATTTAATATATAACAAACTAAAAATAATATATATTTAATTCGCGAACGACTAATAATATATTTATCAGGTGAACAAGGAGAAGATATCGTTCGGCCGTTTGGAGCTTCATAAGATTGCTGCATTTGTACTTATTAATTCAAATTAAACCACTTTAGAGGCCACCCAAGTGTGTATTTCACTCATAAAAAATATTGAATGATGAAAACGTTCTTGGCAAACACAACTACATGACGTTGAGGTGTCAACTTTTTTTTTGTGACGGTGCGAACCCATCGCCAGTTACCCCCCTTCATCCCGCTGGAGTTTTGGTTAGTTGTAATGGGTCATGTTGCATATTGAGTGCAACTAGCATAACAGGTCTTCTAGATTGTGTAAAGTAGCATTATATTATAGGTTGTGTACCCGCTGCATCGCGCGGGCCAACCCACTATCTCTCTAATGGAACTCACCCTCATAAAACTCACTAAAGTTTGTAACCCCTTGGTATAATGATCAGATGTAACCCCTTGATATAATCTCTAATTAATTATTGAATTCATGAACCCATCTAACCCCACCCACCTTTTTAATCAACCATTGTATCCCCTTTAATCCTTCGATTCCAAAATCTTGAAACCAAATTCACACTAACAATATTTATTTCTCTTATATTTTGAATGATTGAATTAAACCATTTGAGTACTCAATCCACACGAGGTACATCCGAATGGTTAGTATTGAATCCACCTATTTATAGTATCGTTTTGTATGTTTATTTGATGTTAATTGTTTAGGCAATATACTCAGGTTCGTATTCTAACCCTAAATCTAAGCATGAATGGCGTCAATTATGTGAAATGCATTTTAATTTTGTTGGTTTTTGGTGTGATGCAGGGTTCATTTGATTGTATTTTCATCGCCGTTCTTGAAACCATCTGATTCTTCAATGCCTCATACCTTGCTCTTGGATTAAATGGTTATGTTGGCCGGTAATGCTTATGTTTCCGTTGTAGTTCTGTATTTTTTTTTATTTTGATGATAATCATACACGAATCTCTTCGTATATTTTTTTGTAGTTTTATTAGATCTTTCCTTAGAACTATGGTTATTTATTTGAATTTGATGAAATGTTTATCAAACTTATGTCTAGAAAAGTGTCATGTGCTTCAAAGTTGCAAAACTTTGGAAATGACTAATCTGCCAAACTTTAATCCGGGAGAAGATGAATTAATTAGTCATCAAAATTGGTGATAACTGAATATCAATATTACAATTCGAAAGGTACTGAACCTCCTATTTCAATACATATAGATTTGCATATATTGAACTTAGTGGTACTTGCATTGTGATTATAAATGTTACTTGCAATAATAATTTAACCTTTTTCTGATTTGTTGTTGAATAAACAATTGAATAATCAACCCTATTTTCGTTTAGACCAGATGGTTCATTAGTATTTGTTATTATTTGGAATCAAAATTGTTGATTTAATGGTTATATTAGGTATTTGGTAGTAGTTTCATATGTTAATTTGATATAGGCCCACTACATTATAGCAACATGTCAACAAATAAATTGTAAATAAGTTTGACTTTTAATTTGCTAATTTGATTTTTTTTTTTTTTCTGGAAGGTGAAGGTCTTATTCGGAGGTGGGAGAGTACTTCACACCCGCTCTTGCAGATCCTGCCCCCACTTACACGCTCAGACTATGTTGTCTGACCCGGTTCCACGCTGGGGTGGTGGTAGGCATAAGGCTCCCCCCCCCCCCCCAGGGGAATTTCCTGTCACCTGCCACTTGACAGATGTTGTACCCTCCACAAGAGGCAAGCCTCTCTGGAGTAAATGCACGGTAATAGAAAACCGTTATATAACTTCAAAGAAACTAAATTAACTATGTTAAAATGATGTAAAACAACTTCATATTTCATGTTAGTATGATTATCATGCTTGGAATTCCATCATTTATTTTTTACCCACCTTTTCCCTTATGTGTGCAAATTTACCAGAACATATAATAGGATCAGTACAAGTAAGTAGGTATGTCCAGTATTTTATTTTGCATCCTTTTTACCGTTCTTCTATTGTCTTTGCACAACTACATTTTTTTGGTTGACTGAAGGCGCGGTCGTGAACTAATTTGTGGTTATATATTAGTGGGTCAATATTTATGTATTAGTGTATTAGTAGCTATGCATTAGTGTTGTGATCATGGTTTATTAGATGTATATAAAAAAAGTCAATACCCGGCATATGTGGGTTAAACTTGGTTCAAAATTGTTGTATATTAGTTTTCAGTTGTTTATGTATTCTACCCCAGTACCACAGTACCACCGGATGCCGAATATGCGAGGACACAACTTCTAAAAAGATGTTATTTCCCATTCTATGCTTATGTTGCATTTGTGATTGTTTTATTATGTTGCATTTGTCATTGTTAAGAAAGATTTATACTTTTGAACTCCAGGATCGTAATCTTAACTTTTACATAATTTTTGGCTCTTTACTAACAATGATATGTTTGGGTTCGAGGTGCAGATTCCTAAAGTTGAAGTTCAGCAACAATGATCATGGCTGAGGCGGATTATGTGTTAAAGATTACGGGAATATGAGAATACATAAGGAGTGGAGAGCTGAAGAAATACGTGCAGAACCAAGAGACGATATATATGTCCCTCGGGGTTCTCCTTTTCTTTCGGATCAATTCCCTGAAAAGGTGAATGAGCTTGTGTTTGTTAATCGCCACAAGCATCTTGTAGCACTTTAGCTTGTTTCCATTAGTGAAAATAAGACAAGTGAATTCGCACTTTTAGTTTAGTGATCGTGTTGTAATGTTCGTGTTTGATGTGTGTTTAGCTCGTTTCCATGAGTGAAAATGAGACGAATGGACTCCACTTTTACTTTACTAAATATGATGTAATGTTCTGGTTTGATGTGGGTTTAAAACAATCCTCATCTCAATTTGGTTCTCCAACAAGCAACAATAATTACAAGGAGTAGGGATGGCAACGGGTCGGGTATGGGTCGGGTTTGATTAATATCATACCAATACCCGGTTATAAAATCTTATACCATACCCGTCCCATTACCCGTCAAGTATATAGCATACCCGTGGGTATCAGGTATACCCGTTGGTATTTGCATGTATGTATATATATATATATATATATATATATATATATATATATATATATTATTTTCTTTTATAATCTTATGTTTTAAGAAATCTAGAATATATGAAATTGTAAATATATATTATAGTATGAATTTTGAAAACTATTTATATATTTCATAGTATATAAATATAAATAATAATGTTATTAGAATATACATTTTAGATGAAAAGTTTATTCTTCAAATAATGAATCTATAAGGAATGTAACATTACTAAAAAATAGTTAAGAAAAGATATATATAAAACTTAAAAGTATTCTGGTATATATTTCGGGTAGACGGGTATTTAGTTTCGGGTAATCGGGTCGGGTATCACCTAATACCATACCCGTCCCATACCCGCGAAATATTTTTTTTCCAATACCAAACCCGTCCCATACCCGTCGGGTATCGGGTATACCCGTCCCAAATCCTTCGGGTTTCGGGTATGCCCGTCGGGCTCGGGTTTTTTTGTCATCCCTAACAAGGAGACAAAACAAACGCTTCCGCTGCAACGCGCAGGCATTCCCACTGGTATCTTAATATTAATATCGACTCATAACAAATAATGAAATCCGATCCAAAACCTCTTTTTTTTCTCCTTCAAGAATCGTTCTAAGGTACGTAAAGTTTGAATCTTTATCTCATCTGTTGTGTTTCTCTATTTCTATTGAATTATTATATGTCGATTGTTTGTTTTTGTTCGACCATCTTTGACTAGCCCCTAATTTTAATGAATCTAGGGTTTTGTTCTTTTAATGACTTGGGATTGAACTAGGGTTTTATTGAATGTATTTTTTGATGGATCATGGATTAAGCTCTAGTTATTCCAGTTTTTGTAGAAAGGGGCAAAATTACTTTTGTTTATGTTGAAGCGTATGGACTTTAATTTGGATGCTTAACCTGGATTTACGGTTTCGTGTCGAATAGGGCTTTTATTTTAAGAAAAGAATTTTTGGAACTTAGTTCATTCTGGTTATTTGTATGGTTGTATTGTATTATTTGTATCTAGGATTCTAGGGTTTGGTTTGGTTTGGTACCGCATTGGCAATAGGAAAATTTTTGAACGCGCTTCTTTATTTCGAATCTTATTGGATTTTAATTTGGATGCTTAATCTATGTTTAGGGTTTCGTGTTGATAACCTATGTTATCAAAACCGCTAGGCGCATAGGCCTAGCCAGGAGCCTAGGATCCTAGCCTTTAAAAAGCGAGGGATTTTTTAAGCTAGCCACATAGTATAAAAATACCATTTTTTAGGGGTTTTGTTTTAGGCTTGTTTAGGGCTAGTTTAAGCTTATGTAGGTTGATTCCAGACTTATTTTGGGATTTCTGAGTATTTTTAGCCGGAATTTGGTCTTTTAGTAATCAGGACGCAACGCTAACCCTGCACTGGGATGCGCTTATCAGCCTAGGCAAGCGCCTCTTGCGCTTTTGACAACATAGTTGATTATGACTTCTATTATCAAGAAAGTAATTTAACTTTCACCGCTGAGGTGGTTTGACATGGGTTGGAACCGCTGAGGTGGTTTGACATAGGTGCCTCCTTGCCTGGGGCCTAGGCGCAAGGCGCAAAAAAAGCGAGGGCCTGAGATAAAAAAAGCGAACAAAGAAAATAAAGTAAAAAAATAATACTATTTTTCATCTAATTAGCACAGTTGTTAAAAGCGAGCGCCTAGGGCGCCTAGGCGATGAATTTCCTAGAAGCGACCCTAGGTCGCTTTTCTCTCCTAGATAAATAAAGCAATGATTTTTTTTTTAAAGTTTTATCCCTTTACCATTTTATAGCAGATTTTTTAAAACTAGTAATATCTAATCATATCTTTTATTTTTTAAACAAGTTATGCATTCTAATCTATATAAACAACCTCTAACCCTATGCCCTTTTGGATTTGAAGTTTTATTATTTTTTACATTTTGAACTATTTTTTGGTTTTCAAGCATAAACAACTTGCTATTTGGATATTTTGATGGTTTTTTAATCATGGTGCTGCTGATAGTTGTTATTTTTTAGTGATTTTGGTGATTTTTTCCCCATTTTTTTTATTTGCGCTTTTATTTTCTCAGGCCCACGCTTTTTTTGCGCTTCTCGCCTAGGCCACAGGCGGTATCAAAGCGCCTTGAGTGCGCTTTACGCCTTTGACAACTATGCTAATTAGTATCAAAAGTTTTAAAATATTGATGTATTAGTGTATGGAAGTAGTTTTCCTTAGATAAAAGTAGAAATTAGGCTGGAATCTAGCCATAATTTAACGAATTTGGCTGGAAACTCTCCAGAATCTGGGAATCTAGCTGAAATTTGCGCCTAAACCATCACCTGGATAATTAAAGCGCAATTTCCTCGACTCAAAGCGCAAATGCATTGCCTCGCCTAAAAAATGGGCCTAGCCGCAAGAGGCAATGGCTTTTAACAACTATAGTATAAAATACCATTTTTAGGGGGTTTGTTTTAGGCTTGTTTAGGGCTTATGTAGGTTGATTCCAGACTTATTGAATATATAAGAACGGATATCCAAATAGTTGATTATGACTTCTATTATCAAGAAATTAATTTAACTTTCACCGCTGAGGTGTTTTGACATGGGTTGGAACTTGGTTTGTTCGGTTATTTGTTTAATTGTATCTGGGGTTTGGTTTGGTTTGGCTGGCAGTGCACTTACAATAAGAAAATTGTTGTAACGTGACACCTCAATGGTAAACCAAAAGGATACATATTAATTAGAGGATTTTGTTGTAAACTTGTAATGATAAGATATGAGACAAACCGGGTGAATTTTCTCAGTATCTAGTGTTCAATTTGGTTATACTTTTCATTATTTAGATATCTCTTTTATATATTCAATTTATTTTGTGGCCTAAAAGTGATATTTTTGTAACGTTCTTGCAGATTCTTTCATAATCCGACATTCGCAAGTTTGGGATTTTGTGTTCTTAAGTAAATCTCAGACTTTGGTGTGTTTCCTGTTTAAATAAGGTAAGAGTCCAAAACTTATTCTTGCTTTTCTATTTAAAGAAATTTGCGTATATTAATCTCGTTGTTTAGCTGATTTTATAATCGGTGAGATTCTGCAAAACCTAGAAGTTTATACATACCCAAGGCCAAGTGAAATATGATGATTTGTTTTAAAGATAATTCTTGTGCTTACTTGAACACACCTTTATATCCATTGAGCATTCATAAACATTTGTTAAAAATAAGCTTTGACTTTTTAAAGTTGTTTTTTTTATAATATAGGTCTACGGATGTGGGTTTTTTTTTTTTTTTTTTTTTACAGTTTACTGTTGCCTATTGATGGGATCACAATCTTTTATGTCAGTTGCGGAATGCCTCTTTTTATTTGATGCATAGTTATCAAAGGCGTGAGGCGCACTCAAGACGCTTAGGCTCCGCCTGTGGCCTAGGCGAGAAGTGCAAAAAGGCGCGGGCCTAAGAAAAAAAAGCGCAAATAAAAAAAATCACCAAATCATTAAAAATTACTAGCATCTTATAAATCATATAAATATAAAATGATTGATTTTGCCATACCTTATACCTGCTACAAGAATTAACACGCCTTTGATAACTATGTGGTAGACAAAATCAATTGGTGGTAAATTAATGAGTTGAGGTGTAAATACAGACACGGTGAAGAATTATTCAATAGAACTGATTTAGGAATCGATATGCAGATTTGTTTTTTTATCTACAAGTGTTTTGAAAAATCAAATATATTTAAAATAAAAAAAAAGATTCGATTGAGATTTATATATATCAAATATATTAGGTTTTTAAAAATCAGAAGGTGACTTTTTTTATTTAGGAGGGAAAGGCGGGATCTGGTGGCTTCTAGGAAATTGGTCGCCTAGGCGGTCAAGGCGATGGCTTTTGATAACTATGATTTGATGCTTATGTATATTTCTTGTAGTTTTTCTCTGTTTATGTTATTATGTTAAGCATTCAAAGAAATGCATTTTTATGATAGAGTAACTAACATTGTATCGTTCTCTCTTTGAGATGAACTTCTGGTCATCATCATACCATAATGCAGATATTGATTTGGTATTTACATCTGAATGGACGGCAAGACGTTTATCCAATTGGTTGAAGAGAAACAGAAGCGTGCTTTGGCAAAGAAAGAAGCCCCTTTGAAATGGCAGCAGAAGCTTGAAGCCGCCATTGAAGCCAACGAAAAGAAGTCGAAAAGGCACAAGAGAAGATCTGTGTCATATGATAGTGACAGCGAAACTGAAAGTAGCCAGGAGGTCAAAAGGTCAAAGAGGAAGAGTCATAAGAAACATCGGAAGCAGGGTGACGATGAGAAGAAAGAAAAGAGATCAAAACGCAAACCAAAAAGGAAATCTTCAAGTTCAAGTGATGACGGTGACGGTTCATATGAAAGTGAAATGGAAGAACGGAGGAAAAAGCGTGTTCATAAGAAGCATAAGCATCATCGTCACTTAAGCTCTGGTTCTGATGATTCGGGTTCTTCTAGTGATGAAGACGAAGGTGCATTAAAGCGAAAGAGACGGTCGAATCATCATAAACATCATGACAGAAAAATGAGATCAAGGGATTTAGATTCTGCAAGTGAGGAATATGATGATGGCAGAATGAAGAAAAGGCATTCAAGGCATCATCATCGCAAACATCATAGACGTTCAGATTCGAGTGATTCACATGACTCTAGCTTTGAAGATGGCATGAGAAGACATGATAAGCGCCATCACAAGCTATCGAACCATGAGTTGAAGTCCGACTCTGATAACAAAATTCATGACCACCGCCACAACCATAAAGATGACTTGGATGAACCACATGATGGAAATGACAAACAGCAGGATGGACCTAATGGTGCTCCTCTCGCAGGAAATCCGAGTGTGGATAGCGATGAAGCAGAAGAGGGTCAAATTGTCTAAGTTATAGTTTGCTATCATTTGAAATGAACCTGTTCTTACATGTTTTATTTACGACGTTTATATTGAGACCCCTTCCTGTTCTTGCCAACTCGTTAAACTCGTAATGAATCATTTGAAACTGTTGTAACCATGTGTTCTTTGTGCTGGTGTCGCAATCTACATGTTTATTCAGGTCATTATGCTGACAAGTCGACGTCCAACCAGGTTCTGTATAATTAATTATCAATGGCCTGTTGAGGATGCTTTTTCCTCTTGTTACATTCTTTAGTTCCAGTGGCATAGGGATAAAATAACGACGTAATATTTTGAGCCGATAGAAGCTAGTCTGGTCCGCATAGTAAACGTTCTCAACTCAAGTTCTTTAAGTGAAAAGGCAACATTGATGCCCAGTAACCTAGAGAACACAACAAAATCTGAATGCCATTCTACAATGTGCATGATACAAAACTTGGATCATCGACTACATAAATTAAAGTAAATTCTATTTGGGCATGTAAACTTTCTGAATAACAGAAAACCCCAATGTGCAGCGTATTTATGTAGGTAACAACTGTAAATTTACATCTAAAAATGACGTTATTCTATGGTCCCGAGCTGAGAGTCTGAGATGCTTGGCACTCAGCATTATGGGATGAATGAAACAATCCATCAAACTTGATCTCAGAAGTTCTTCAAGATCTTTTCGTTGGGTACACCATTGCCAACAAGAATAGAAGTAACTTCCTGCAATAGGCATTCATTTGGTTATTTTGAGGCAGATTGTAACAATGTAAACAAAATGTAGTTCCTAATAAAAAAAGCGCGTGTGAAAGATATTTGAGTCGACAGCCAAAGTGCTTTGTGCACATGTCAGACTAAATTTGAACCGTCTCTGGATATTAAGAAAATTGTGACCTTTGTAAATACAACAAAAGGATGAAAAGATTATGAATGGTTTGCTTGATGCAGAAGGCTGATGTGTACAAAATATGCATCTTATAATGTACATAAAGCTTATTTGGTTGAACATAAAGCAACGCCTCACGCCTTTAAAAACCAAGCAAATAGGATAATAAAGCAAGGGAAACAGAACTTCAAGAGCTAGAATTTAAAACTAACCTCGGCCATTTGTTTTTGACCGCAAAGCACAGCACCTGTTGAATCAGGTGCATAAAGTTGTTTCGCTCTAGCAAAAGCCGCCTGCTCAAGACATGTAAGACATTCATAGGGGAATATATAGGAAACAAACCTTACAAAAGTGAAATAAAACGTGCACACAATTTCTACCTGTACGTAGCCAGCTTCACCAGCCCAACCATCATCAGGCTGAGACAACACAGGAACAATTTTAACTCCTGAAGATTCCCAGGCTTTAAATCTATCCTACAATGATTGACGAAAACTCAATATTAGAATCGTTTAAAGGATAAAAACAAACAGAAAATTAGCGGTTAGAATAAAACCTGATAGGCCATTCTTTGAAGGTTTCTTGCACCGTAATATAATCTCACATCTGGTCTCTTGTCCGCGCTAAAGCCTGATTCGATTAAAGATCGAATGGGGCTGCATGAATTTATCATAAATGAGTTAATTGTAGGGAGCCCAACCAATAAAAAAGGTCACTTAATCATACAACATATCAAAATGTAATATATTTATAACATTGGTATTAGGGTTGGCAATGGGTAACTTGTTTAAGACACGATTAGACCTGCTAACTGTAAAGTACACCATTCCATTTTTACTTTTTTTTAAATAACTAGAATTAAGAGGCAAAGATCCATCATTTCTCCTTTTGGTACATAAAACGTATAACTGCGTTATAAACATGGGATATAAAGTAGTTAAACGAGTCGTGTTCGTGTTTAGAACTTTTGTTGTTCGCATCGTCAGAAACTTGTTAAACCTGCTAAGACACGATTTGCCAGCCCTAATTGGTATAATGTATGTGGAGGATACCAAAACATTCAACTTTTTTTATTAAAACCACCCATATTTGAAACTCCTTTATAATCCAATAATCACAGTATGTATAGGATTTTCTTTATGCCGATTCTGGCCTAAAACATGCCGGAGGACAAATTTGCCCTATAAAATTTTGGAAAACATTTCATGGTGTGTTAACTTGGTATAGAATATAGATTATAGTTGGGTCTTTGCGGGGAAAAAAAGCTCAGGTAATTTCATCATCTAGCATTTTTATTTATCAGAATTTGTACAAGTGTAGATACTAGCTAGGGATTGGTGGCCAAAAACACAACACAACCCAACACAAAAACAATCAAATCTTGGGTTGTGGACCGATTTAAGAAACAGGTTGTGCTTGGGTTGACCCCTTTAACCCCTTTGTTAAAACCCGCCAACCCATTTACAACTTGATTGCAACCCATTTAAGCATGCCAACCCGTTTACTGCAAGTAGAATGGCAAAGAAGATCAAACCTTGCAAATCAGTGTTCAACATTTCCTAAAGGTTTATTGCATCTTATAATATATCATATAGAAGAAATCATAATTTCTACTTATAAGATTGCTAAAACTCTCAATTCTTGCAAGCTTTTGCAATCAAAGTAAACAAGAAGACACTGTACAACAGTTTGTAGCTACTTTGTTTCCACATATGTTTGCCTATGCCAAGGTATATTTCTAGGTGCTTTGGGATCCCTTTTCATGCCACCTTTTTCTTTCCTTTTCTATTACTAGTATACACTTTGTCTTACCTATATTTTCTATCCAAGAAAAGGTTTTGCTGAGCCAGGGACTCATTGGGACCAGCCTCTCTATCCCATGAGATACAAATAATGTTTGCCCTCAACTCACCCTCCCCATACCCAACTCTACAAGTGAAATATTACTAGATACGCTCGTCTGTTTCTTTATATGTTTGCTTGTGCTCGATAAGACACTAACACTAAGCTTACAAAAAATCCGAGTAATCTACCGCAGAAAATATAGCAACTATTAAGAACTTCTGCTCAACCAAACAACAATCACTAAGTAAACTATGGCGAAAGACAAAATCATAAAGCAATGCCATTCTTGTTCATGTTCGATAATCAATAATCAGTCCATCTGCAATCATACATGTTTAAATTCTGGAATCAGTAATCACTCAACACAACTAGCTAATACCCTAAATCAATTATTACTCGTTCCGCAGCAGAACCAACCGAGTAAAGTAAACATCCAGATATAACTGTTTCATCATCAACGCATCCTAATCTAAACAGTAAATGAAGAAGACCTAGACATACATACAGTTTAACCTGCCAATTAAGGAGCAAAAACATGTGCATAATCAATTAATCATCATATATGTTTGAAATCTGGATTATTATATCTTATCATATATCATATGTAAGAAATCAACATTTCATATAGGTTTATTACATCTTATCATATATCATATGTACGAAATCATAATTTCTGCTTAAAAGATTGCCAAATCTATGAATTAAGTGCAAGCGTTTGCAACCAGAATAAACAAGAAGACACTGTCCAACAGTTTGTAGCTATTTTGTTTCCACATCTGTTTGGTTACGCCGGGTACTTTTCTAGGTGCTTCCGGATCCATTTCCATGCCTCCTTTCTTTTCCAAAGACCATAACTACTAACTAGTATACACTGTCTTACCTGTATTTTCTATCCAAGAAAATAGTTTGCTGAGCCAGGGACTCTCAATGGGAGCAGCCTCTCTATCCATGTATACCGTGAGATAAAACTAAGCCGGTATGGTTTGCCCTCACCTCACTCTCCCCCTAACCTACTCTACGAGAGAATATTTCTAATATTACTAGATACGTCTGTTTGTAGCTTATATCTTTGCTTATGCCCAATAAGACACTAACACTAAGCATCCAAAAAAGCCTCGAGTAACTTACGGAAAAAAATGAAGCGACTATTAAGAACTTCTGCTCAACCAAAAATAACAAGTTATTAAGCGGACCATGGGAAATAAGACAAAATCATGAAGCAATGCTATTGTTGTCTATGTTCAATACATCCGCAAATGTACATTAACATAGAGCAATAATACCATATTAGCTTTATTAGTATTGACAAATCACTAATCAGCCAATCACAACTAGCTAACACCCTAAATCAATCATCAGCCGTTCAACAACAGAACTAATCCTGTCCAACAGTTTGTAGCTCTTTTGTTTCCACATATGTTTTGCCCATGCCAGGTATATTTCTAGGTGCTTCGGGATCTGTTGTCATGCATCCTTGTCTTTTCTATTACCGGTATACACTTTGTCTTACCTGTATTTTCTATCCAAGAAAAGGTTATGCTAAGCCGGGGACTCATTGAGAGCAGCCTCTCTATCCATGAGATACACGTAACTTTTACCCTCATCTCACCCTACCCAAACCCAACTCTACAATTGAAATATTACTACATGCTTGTCTGTTTGATTATATGTTTGCTTATGCTCGATAAGACACCAACACTGATGTCATTAAGAGGCTACCTCTTAATGGTTAATAGCCTCTTAACGGTTAAGAGATAACCTTAAGTATGAATGGCAAAGAGGCAACCATTAAGAGGCTACCAAACAGCCCCTAAGCTTACAAAAAAATCCTGAGTAATCTACCGCAGAAGATGAAGCAACTATTAAAAACTTCTGTTCAAGCAAACAACAATCACTAAACAAACTATGGCGAAAGATAAAATCATGAAGCAATGCCATTGTTGTTTATGTCCAATAATCAATCCATCTGTAATCATATATGTTTAAATTCAAGGTTATAATCTTAAGACTAAAACTACAGAAATATACCTAATTCCAGAATCAATAATCACTCAATCACAACTACCCAATACCCTAAATCAATTATCACTCGTTGTGCAGGAGAACTAATTTATTAAATATCTATTTCATCATCAACACATATGCGTGTAGCTATCCTGTTTCCACATAAGTTTTCTTTTATACAATAAGACACCAACCCTAAGCTTGCAAAAAAAAAAAAAATCCGAGTAACCTATGTGCAAAGATGAAGCAACTTTTGTTCAACTAAATAGCAATTATAAAGCAAGCTATGAAGAACAAAATGAAGCATTGCTTTTGTCGTTTACGTTCAGTCCATCTCCAAATGTACAGCAATGCAGAACAATAATACCATACGAGTTACATTAGAAGCCGTAATCACTCAATCACAACTACCTAATACCCTAAATCAATTATCACTCGTTTCGCACCATAACTAAACACGCTGTTTAACCTAATCATCACCTAAGTTTCAAATCTCATATAAATATACTTTCAACTTATAACAAATTAAAAATATCACTTAAAAGGACACATACAATAACGTAACAGGTAAACAGGCAACAAACTACGCCGCGATGTGCGGCTAACATACCTAATTCCAGAACCAGTAGCGAAAATAAAAACCGACCGATACTCCTCAGGAGGCGATATTTCATCCGTACAAAATCCTTTCCCCATAACCGGACTCAACTCAACAATATCTCCTTTCCCAAGGCCACACAAAATCTCAGCCGTTGATCCAGCGATACTTTTAACCAAAAACTCAAACACGCCGTTAGTAACGGCGACAGACGGAGGAGAAGCGATGGCTAAAAACGACGGTTTCTCGACGTTAGGGATACGTAATTGAAGGTATTGACCTGGAAGAGTGTAGGTTGAGGCTAGATCTGGAGCATCGGAAACATCGATGGTGACGTGGAAAAGAGACTCGGCTGCTGGTTTTATATCGGTTAGAGGTGTGGGAGTGAAGGGGATTGTGTCGGGTTGACGGACGGAGGCGGCGGTGAGGGCAAGGGAACGACGGTTTAATTGCCGACGGATAACGGCGGCCATGGGGAGGGATTGGGTGCGGTGAGGTGCATGGGAGCTAAGGTGGGGAAGAGTTAGAGGGAGAGGGAGAGTGGTTGTGAGAGACATTTTGGTTGGGTTTATTTTAGAGAACGCTGCCGTGGAAGGTGGACTAGAAGGCGGCGGATGTTAAAATGCGCCGTGGGTGTGTTTTGTTACGTACACGTGGCACGGGTGTGGATATGGAGATCTTGATTGATTGGTTGCGAGGTTAAGAACAAGGTTAAGGAAATAAGGAGTGTTTGGGATTATGGGATGCCAACGAGAGAGTTCACATAATATATCATCATCATCATACTCATTTAATCCACCTATAGCAAAGCTAAGGTAGGGTTTGAGGAGTATAAGATGTAGACAGTCTTACCTCTACCCCGTGGGAATAGAGAGGATGCTTCCAGTGAGACCCCCGGCTCGATATGGTTTGGTATCAAGCCTTGGACATAAGGCACATAACACTTAACAATCGAGACAAACCCGATCGGTGCATGTACCCCTTCTTTTGGCTATCTACGCCACCACATGATGCATGATTAATCGTCCGTCGTTTTTAACGTTATTTTCACGAAATTAGTAAAATAACGTTAAAACCAGTGCAACTTTACTTTTGCCCCCAATGGCCACACATATATACATTATATGCGCACACCGTAAGTGGGGCGTAAGAGTTCACATAACATAGCAAACTCTAAACTAAACTATGCGTAGTTTATAAAAAATTTGAATTTAGTTATTGGCTTCAAAAGTTTAAATATGGTCTAGTGACGCGTACTTTGTAACATAATTAGTCACCAGTCAACAAATTTAACGGTTTTAGTAGGTTAAATTAAGGGCTAAATACTTAACAACTATCTCAATGATAATATGACTAAGGGCTGTTTGATTGATTAAGTGTTGAATCATTAAGAGGTCTGAATGGTTAAGAGGCTTTGAATGATTAAGTGTTGAATGGTTCAGCCATGCACCAAGTCTGAATGGTTCAGCTCTTAATCATTCCATGCAGAGCCTTTTTTAAGTTGAAACAAACAGTCTGAATGCTGAACCATTCAGCTGAATGGTTCAGATCCTTATTAAGAGGCTACTAAACATGCCCTAATTTTGTTACATGTCAAGGAAATTTATGTTCACGATTTTTACATAGATGATAGACTTTACATAAGTCTGGTGTCGTATTCGGGTCTTGAAAAATAGGAGCTTATGATTATCTTCCTCTCCAAATTCCTATTTATCTTTCCAATCGTACCATTCGTTACACCAAGGGAATTATATAAGATGTCATGATGAAACCCCCCTCATTCTTGGCCGACCTTTCATCGCCACCGTCAGCGGCTTGTTGCAAATATATAGCAGACAAAGCACATTGCGGCTTCGAAGTGAGGAAACCACGATAAAAGACATGTTTTCGAGCAAGAATCAATTGTTATGTGTAATTTTGGCCAAAAATCTGTGGATCACTTGTTTTGGCGTGCGCGGTTGCCATTGAAGTGTGGAGGAGAGTCAACAGAAGGTGTAATATTGACCCTATCTATGCGTTTGATGTTAAAGACCCCCTTCAAATTTATAAAGGGGTGGTAGGGAAAAATGGCTAAAAAGGTTATTAATAGTATTATCATAGTGACTTGTTTGAGCATTTGGCTAGCGCGGAATGAGAATGTATTCAAGGGTAAGGACGTCAAGGCTATGGAGATTGTGGTTAATGTCAACTCAAACTCATTTTTTTGGATGAAAAATAGGCGAGGTTTAAAACCTTAATTTGGAAGGAGTGGTGTAAAAACCCAATGTTGTAGTCGGTTATGTGATGGTGGTTCTCACTTCTCACTTTGAGGAAGACTAGCTTGTATGAATGAAAGTTAATGTTAAAAAAAATGAGTTAACTGCCATTTTCATCCCTGAGGTTTGGTTCATTTTGCTGCTCCAGTCTAAAGAAGTTTTTTTTTTTTTTTTTTTTTTTTTTTTTGCAATTGAACTCCTAACGTTTTGATTTTGGTGCTATTTCCGTCTATTTCAGTATGTGGGTTAGAAAGTGACGTTAAGTTAGGGGCATTTTAGTCATTTTTCATAGTTAAATGAGGGGCAATTTAGACCTTTCGCTTATGTTTATTTTAATCAATAACAACTCATCCTCATCATTTTACCCCTTTTAATGGTTGTAAACCCTAAAAAACCAAACTCTTTATTACACACTCACAAAAAATCTCACACCACTCATACACACACAAACCCTATTTATGTCTTAACCCCTACACACACCACACTTACTGAATGATACAGAGAGAAAAGCAGAGGAACAGAGAGAGAGGCACAAAAGAAAAAGAGAAAGATATGTACGCCGAAGAACGAAGGCGACAGTAGCGGCTGTTAAGGTTATGGGTGAAGGTTTTGGTGAAGGTTGAAGTTGTTGTGATTTAGATGGAGATAAAGAATTAGGGTTCATCTAGGAGATCAAAGATGAAGGGGGAGAGTAGGAGATCAGAGATAACGGATTAGGGATTTAGGGATTTGTCTAGGAGATTATAGACAAATAAGGGGACGCGCCGCTGTGTGCGGCGACGCTCCACCCGTCAGGTGAATATATATGGAGTTAGCAAAATGGACGGGTCTTTTACGGGTAGCTCAGTTGGTGAATGGACCAGGGATCTCTCTTGGAGGTCTCAGGTTCGATTCCCACGAAGGACATAATGAGAAATGATAGATGACTCATGGCCTATGCCTATGGTCATGAGTTTGAGTCCTGATCTCCCCAGGTTTGACCGGTTCACTACTGTTGTGCCTTCGGACAGGTATGTGGGTCGGGTTTTCCCTGGAAGCGGGTTGTCAGGCGGGCTAGGGCTTCGTGCGTCCGGGGTGGGCCGGGCTGTGCTCCTGTCTTTGCCACTAGAGGGCCGCGTATGAAATTTCCGGCGTTGTTTAGTTGGCCGTTCAAAAAAAAAAAAAAAAAAGGACTGAAATAATACCAAAATCCAAACCTCAAGTGTCTAATTGTAATTTTGTTTTTTAACTGAAGCATCAAACTAAACCAACCTTCAAGAATGAAAATGACACTTAAAAAAAAAGAAAAAAAAAAAAAAGCTTTACATTCAACGCTTTATTAAAAAGCTCACTATTCTCCTGAGACGACTCCATTCTCATTCATTTCAAACCCTACCCTTCTCCCTGTAACACACTTTTCCGGCGATGGCTTCACGGCGTCTCGCCGCCACCCTCCTCCGCTCCTCTCTCCACCGATCACCTTCCAGATCTCACCTCACTCACTTATCTAAATCCGCACGTGCTCTCTCCCAATCTCAACCGTCCATCATCAACCCCTTCCATCATCATCCAACCACCACCTACTCCACCGCCACGTCAGCTCCTCCAAAACAAACAACCACAACACCACCAGCAACCGGAAAAATAACCGATGAGTTTACTGGAGCAGGATCGATCGGGCAGGTGTGCCAGGTCATCGGTGCGGTTGTTGATGTTAGGTTTAGTGAAGGACTGCCTCCGATCCTTACGGCTCTAGAGGTGTTGGATAACTCGATTAGGTTAGTGTTGGAAGTGGCTCAGCATTTAGGGGAGAATATGGTTAGGACTATTGCTATGGATGGGACTGAAGGTCTTGTTAGAGGTCAACGTGTTCTCAACACTGGTTCCCCCATCACTGTAAGTTTTTATTATTATTATTATTATTATTATTATTATTATTATTATTATTATTATTATTATTATTATTATTATTAGTTTTGGATCTCGAAATGTTTGTGGCTAAGATCTATGATTTAAGTTGACTTTTTATATAATCTGGTCTCTGTTATTTTTATTAGATATCAACATTTTGTTTTTATCTGCTATCTGTGCTAGTATTCATTTTTATGGTTTTCGCCTTATTTTTAGGTAATTTTGTGCTACCCGGAAGTGATGAGCAATTCGCTATTGAATACCAAAAATACCGATATTTAACCGATCCCGGTACCGAAATACTGGTACCGGTTCATTTTCGGTACCAAGTTTTGGTGAAAATCGGTACTGGTATTTTCAGTGCCGGTACCGAAGCGATAGCGTTCTGTATCAGTACCAAGTTTTGGATAAAAATCGGTATCAGTATTATCGGGATCGGTTTGGTAGCTCATCCCTAGGGGAACTGGTAGCATACCGCCATTATCGATAAAGTGTTCGGTTGGTATTTTCGGCCGGTATCAGTAAAGTACTGTTGTCATCCCTAGTTTTTATGTTTACCTCTAAA
Organism: Ambrosia x helenae; assembly: GCA_030844895.1. Lineage (NCBI taxonomy): Eukaryota > Viridiplantae > Streptophyta > Magnoliopsida > Asterales > Asteraceae > Ambrosia > Ambrosia x helenae. Next base: position 118,163,490 of record CM061231.1, on the reverse strand, counting down.
GTCTATGTGTTTATATTAAGAGTTAAGTTTTCTTTGTTTGCCGCAATGCCTGTACAGGATAGGATGATTTGTTTTTGGCACATTGATTAATGGTTTCATGGAACGAAATGTTTTATCGTAATTTAGTTTTAGGTTGTACGGGTATGATTTTCGCTTATTGAAATATGTCATCTTTAATGCGGAGCTTGAAAATTGTGTGGTATGAATTGCATGTGTTTCTATCTTTACAAGTTTGTTTAGAGAAATTGACAATAAGAAGGTTTGCAGAAGTCTGATTTTTGTGTAGATGGTTATTTATATTTGGTGTGAGAATCTGTAATATGAAAATATCGGTGGACCTTATTTTGATCTTTTTCTGGTAGGTGCCCGTTGGTAGAGCAACCCTTGGTCGTATCATTAACGTTATTGGAGAGCCTATTGATCACAGAGGCGAAATTAGTAAGTTTTTGTGTTGGCTGTTCACCGTTGAGTAACATGGCTTTTCTTGAAATTTTTCTCACATTTTTTTGGTTCTTTTCAATAGAAACCGATCACTATTTGCCAATCCATAGAGAAGCCCCAGCTTTCGTTGAGCAAGCAACAGAACAACAAATCCTTGTCACTGGAATTAAGGTAATTCGTATGTGGAATTTAATCTCTTCTGCTACCATGTACTAACAGGTAGATGTGTAGCCTGCCTGATGATGGTTTGGTATTTTGCGAGAAACTAACAGAGTATATTGAGTATTATATAATCGTTGTTTTGGTTGTTATAGGTTGTCGACCTTTTAGCTCCATATCAAAGGGGAGGGAAGATTGGTTTGTTTGGTGGTGCTGGTGTTGGAAAGACCGTGCTTATCATGGAACTTATTAACAATGTTGCTAAAGCTCATGGTTTGTAGATGCCGTCTTACATTTGCTACCTTTTGATTTGATTTATATGCTTATGAAACCTGTTTGCTTATTATTCGTAGGTGGGTTCTCTGTCTTCGCTGGTGTTGGAGAACGTACCCGAGAAGGTAATGATTTGTACCGGGAAATGATGGAAAGTGGTGTCATCAAGCTAGGTGATAAGCAGGTGTGTTTGTTGGAGCTATTATTATTTTTGTTAAAGAGCTCTACACCATCTGGTTTTTACAGTAGGCTGATACTTCTTATGTTTGTAGAGTGAGAGCAAGTGTGCTCTTGTATATGGTCAAATGAACGAACCCCCAGGTGCTCGTGCACGTGTTGGGCTCACTGGATTGACTGTGGCTGAACACTTTAGAGATGCTGAAGGACAAGATGTGCTTCTTTTCATCGATAACATTTTCCGTTTCACCCAGGTAGGTTTGGTTCTGCGAGGAGCTCACTTTATTATACAAATTTACTTTTAACGCGCATGAGATTAATCAATAATTATAACCTTAATCCGCAGGCCAACTCTGAGGTGTCTGCTTTACTTGGTCGTATTCCATCTGCTGTCGGTTACCAACCAACTTTAGCTACGGATCTTGGAGGTCTTCAAGAACGTATCACAACAACGAAAAAGGGTTCTATTACATCTGTTCAAGCTATTTACGTGCCTGCTGATGATTTAACGGATCCCGCTCCTGCCACAACTTTTGCTCACTTGGACGCCACAACTGTGCTATCTAGACAGGTCATTCATCTCCTTATATTATGTCAGCTCGTCTGGGTCATATGTCAAAATGGGTGGGTTGGGTCGAGTCTGCAAGCAACTTTTTGTCTATTCATTAATTTGTTTTTAGTTATTAAGTGATTTTTTATGATTACAAAAACAATATGTTTACAACAGTAATCTCAAATCTATGAATAAAGATAATTTAGGAGGTTGTATACATTGCAAATAGACTTTGGGCAATTTGCAAGCCGTTTTTAAGCTACTTTTTGAGACAAAAGACAACCCACGTCTGTTTAGCTCATAGTGATTCTATCAATGTGCAGATCTCTGAACTTGGTATCTACCCTGCTGTGGACCCGCTTGATTCTACATCTCGTATGCTTTCACCACACATTTTGGGAGAAGACCATTACAATACAGCTCGTGGTGTACAGAAAGTTCTTCAGAACTACAAGAATCTTCAAGATATTATTGCTATTCTTGGAATGGATGAGCTTAGTGAAGACGACAAGTTGACCGTTGCACGTGCCCGTAAAATCCAGAGGTTCTTGAGTCAGCCCTTCCATGTTGCTGAAGTTTTCACGGGTGCTCCTGGTAAATACGTGGAACTCAAGGAAAGCATTGGCAGTTTCCAGGTCAGTTTATATATTATCTACTCAGTTTCTTATAAATTTAAAATGTCATTAAAATGTTGCTAATCGGTGAGATGACCGGGCAGGGTGTGTTGGATGGAAAGTACGATGACCTACCGGAGCAGTCGTTTTACATGGTTGGAGGAATCGACGAGGTTATTGCCAAGGCCGAGAAGATTGCCAAGGAGAATGCTTAGATTCATGAATTCTCACATCTGATAGTCACGAAAAGAAATGAATAATTTTATTGATATTTTGTTTTAAAAAAACTGAGATTTATATGGGATTTTTTTGTGGATCCCTGTTTTTTTGAGTTTTTATCGCGATGAAATGGCTGTTTGGGCTTTTTATTGTCATATAATAAGAGGGATGAGTGTTGGGAATCTGTATATTTGTATGCAAGATATTCACTTTGGTCTTAATTTTGATCATCCATTTATGCATCTTAATAACACATTCATTGTCATGCAATGTGTACTCGGGTAACTGCTTTATTTTTAGCGGCTAACTCACACATAATTTTAGTTCTAATCTGCATTTGTTCACTATAGGTCTCGAGCCCTCAATCTTATAGAAAGACATATCTTATTTTACTGCTAGGCTGCAAGCTGTTCGTGATGGGTAAGCTCCATTTAATGTTCTTTTCAACGCATTTGTTGAGATCGTTTGGGTTTATGGCTGTGCAACAGGTCATGATCGGTATGTAACCTGAAACTGAAAGCTATCAAGAACTTCGAACCGAGGACAGGATCCAAAAGGGATTCTTTGTCTCAGTGGTTATGTTGCCAGGTTACACGTTGGATTAGGAATTTAAGATAAATGACTTGGCTACTTGGATTAAGATGGATTAGCATTTTCATTTCTTTCAATGTTGGGTTAAATAAAGTCATCATGTTAATACTTGAACTTCTAATATTTTCATATCCAAGTAAGCTGATGTTACAAAACTGATCAAATCAGCGAAAATGAATTTCCTGATCGAATGATTAGCTGGGGCGACCTCGTGTATAAGTATGAGGTTCGATACGGCAACGATTTCGACCATGTCGAGGCATGGCGATTGTTGCGCCTCCAACTTTAAGTTTTTTTTCTTTGTTATGTATTTTTTTTTATGTTTTCCTATTATTATGTTTAATTTTTCATGAAATGTTTTTATTTATGTTTTATATTTACTTTTAGAGTTGAAAACAAAGAAAATTATTTAAAAATTATAAAATAAACGGTAAAAATTAAACCAAAGTCAAGATTTCTCTCGGTAAAAACGGTAAAGACAAATAAAATAATTAAAAACATTATAAAAGACGGTAAAAAAAATAAATAAAAAAATAAGTAAGGGAAAATGTCTCGTGAACCGTGTGACAGACGGCTGAAGACTGGAGATGGTTCAGGTAGCCTTGGAGACGGCTCAAGCCAAGCCGAAGACGGCTTGAGCCCGGCTCTGACACGTCTCCCGAGACGACACACAGTCTTCGGGATCAGGTCGGCCACGTGTTGCGTATGTATTGGTTGTAGACTAAACCGTCTCGGGAGACGGTTCAGTCTCTTTGGGAACCGTGACCCGTCTCTCCAAAGAGACGAAAAGGGGTCATTTTGGTAAAACCCTCGGTCAATGGGCTATTTTGGTGATTTTCCCTTTTTTAAATCTATTCAACAACTCTTTCAGAAGCATAACTGTCAATGGCAAATGGCATACAATAGCGATAAGCTACTTATCAGTACCTATAAGGCTGGGTGTGTCATGTATGAGGTGCAGCTATCCCCTTTTGAATCGCAAAGCCTATCCTACTAAATACAAACCCATGGTTCTTAGGGCTCTGCGAATCACTATGGACCACCTTCTGCACTCGTTTCAGAAAACGCACCGCCTCAGGAGCCAGGGATACAAAAGTGTCAAAAGCAAAAATCTTGTTGTTTGTCGCTAAATCCTATATGATGTGCTTCGCTACGTAGCCCACAATAGCGCCCACCACGGGCGACATCTATGTTCAGATGCATGTTTCAATATCACATTGAACCAAATATCATTACAATTAGAAGTCAGGAGTGGACAGCTAGAGCTAGAAACAATCAAGTTATTAGCATGGTTCTGGTGCATCACTTATTCTTGAGACTGAATTGCAAATTTCACCTGAAACAGGCAATAGGTGACCTTGATGAAATAAAAAGACCTCACATTATGATCCGTCGGTTTTTTCATCCGCCTATTATGAGCCCGTTGTTATTTTGCATTCGCCCGTCTGACCAACAAGTAGTATCAACCAGCTACCAACCGGATTTCAGCAGTCTCCACCATATGACCAACAAGATCAATATAATTAGCATCGGATTCGGGCTCAAGTGGTGGTTCACAACCTGAGAGAGAACCGAATCTCGAAAACATCCTTGCACATTATAGCAGCAGCTTCTGATGCCTTGTTCAAGCAACCAGAGACAGCTGAAAGTTGGTATGTTGAGTGACAAGACCATGAACGATGATGCATTTTATATGTTTTATCTTATATCACCTTAAGTATCTCATATTAAATCATCATTTGCATATAATTGTCACTTTGATTTATTTTATTTTTACAATGTTTGAAGGTGAAAATGAGTTAGAATAAATTATAAGACAATAAAATTTTAGCCATCAAATATGGTAAAAATTTTAGTCATCGAAATATATATGTGTTTATTTTAGCCATCATATATGGTCAAAATTTTAGTCAATCTTATAGAGATGGACATCTTATCTCTGTGTCTTATCCGCTAGGCTACAAGTTGGGTCATACCACTATCCAACAAGTGGTATGAGAGCATGCATTCTTGAAGCAATCCGATTTCTCAATCTTTGGATTTGAACCCTACTCTCCTATCGTTGTTCGATCACTAGATCGGATCACAAACGAATTAAAAGTGTATTAACTTATGACTTTTCAAAAATGAGTTTTTAAAAAGTGTTTTGAATTAGCTTATGTGGTGAAGAAAGCCAATAAGTCAATAATTTATTTTTGTTAAAAGTGTTTGGTTTAACTTATTCAGGTAAAATGACTAAAAAAGACATTCTTTAAAAAATCAAATAAGTTGTTTGTTAAAGATATAAGGAGATCATGTAGGTAAATATTCACCAATAAGTTATAAGGAGTTTTGAAAAGTCACAAATCCTTACTTTTTTAAAACAACTTATCAAAGACCAAATGAAAAGTTAAAACAATAAAGACTTTTGGTTTGCCAAACACTTCTTTCAACTTATTAACTTATTTGATAACTTATAAGTCATATGGAGGTGAAAAATTAGAGAGTCAAACATTATCCACCTTCACGATTTAGATTTCCAATTGGTCAATTCTTGCATGGTGTACTTAAACACCTAACGTTCATTCCAAGCGGGGAGGGGCGCTTACTGTGAATCTTACAGGTACTTTATGGGTACCTCACTACCAGCACGACAATAGAGCCGTCGGTGGTGTTGGTAGTGAATTCGTGAAGGTTTTACGTGAAGAAGTTCACGGTGTGGTTCACTAGAGTTTGTCTCTCGAAAATGGTTGTTATCTTGAAGGTCTTTTACTCTATTTTGTTTCATGTTATTAAAGCTAACAAACAAGAGAATCAGGGTGTTGAAAAAGAACCCCAAACCCTATTGTCTAGAGAAAAAATAGAGGTTGAAGATGTTTTTTTTTTTTTTTTTTTTTTTTTTGCAATTAGGTCATGAACTATTGATTAAAATATATATATATATATATATATATATATATATTTTTTTTGCAATTAGGTTCTTGAACTATTGTTACAACTATATTTATATTAATATTATTTTCTGATTTATTTGACTTTTAATTTATTTAATGAAGTTTAGTTAAATGTTTTAATTTATAAGTTATTTTTTTAAATGAAAAATAATTATTAAATAAACGAAACAATGAAATGTTGCCTAAAAAAACTGTTTCAGTGAAGTAATGTGGAGTGCAAGATTGTTAGAAATCAATGAAGTTGAAAAAAAACCTAAGTAGAGTACCGATTCCTAAGTCGACTTAATTTTACATAAAATGATATTAAATGATTATGACCAATTTCATCACATACTTATCCGATTTAACTCTATATGTTCAATATTAACTTTTTTTTGAACGACTAATTTCTTACACTCATTTCTTTATATCTTTTACACCTTTTTGCACACCCTTAAGGTTGAACTCCCAACTTCATCCAAGAGAAGATTTTTTCTCTACCACTAGTCTATAACCTAAATGACTTAACTATTAACAACAATTTATTAATATTACAACAATTTGGCCATGTTCATACACTTAAGAGTGATTTAAGTTCAAAGTACAAAAATTCAACAAACCTCATATGTTTATTAATACGCCTCTTTAATCACCTTCCATATCAATTTCTTTAGTTTAAAAATACTCATGGAAGCAGAGAAAATAATCACCCTCCATATCAATTTTTTTAGTTTAAAAAAACTCATGAAAGCAGAGAAAGTAATCACCCTCCATTATTATGGCTTCTGACGCTTTTTGTAGCATGTAAAAGTATTTGATACGTAGTACATAATTATGAACATATTGACACCCCATCCTAGCTGAAAATCCAGAACTCTTCGCATACTGCTGATAGAACTTATAAGCATGATCAACAAGGTTGTAAAAGGTGCTAGGCGCTAGGCAGGCGGTGTGGTCTAGCCTAGGGACTAGTCGGGACTAGACGAAATTAGGCGTTTTGAAATTTTTATACGTATTTTCTATAAATTTAAGTACCAAATGTAAAATAGTAAAGATAGAGGGGGTAAATGTATAAATACACAAACTTATATTACACGTTTTAAGAAAAAAAAATTACAAATTTAGAGAATAAATGTAAACTAGTAAAAGATAAGGGGGTTAAATGTTAAAATACCTAAAATTTATATAACCCTAAAAGACCAAATAACATCAGCTGTCACTTTATTCATCGTCTTTCTTCTTCCTTCCATCTTCTAATCATCAGCCAAAATTTCCAGCACCGGCGACTAAGGTCAGCCTAGGTATGCCTAGCACCGCCTAAGAACCGCCTAATCACCAAAACGCCTAATCCCCAGCCTAGGTCTTAATTCTGATATTCACCTCCGACTAGAGCCTAGGCGGCCGCCTAAAACACCTTTTACAACCTTCATGATCAATACTTGGAAAAACTATCCCTAATTATGCTTTGATTGAAGAATACCACTTCATGTATGAATTTTGGAATTGTTTGTCACTGGAAACATCTTTCGTAAAAAACACCTATCATATAAGTCTCATTATAAAAACGCATTTCATTTTTTGATAAATAAAACACAACAATAATCAAATAAAACACACGTTTACTTAACGTATATATCAAAACCATATAACATATCTAAAATACGCATACAATAAACAATAAACGCATGTGTTAAACTGCAGTTCCTTCCTACGCTTTATATTTTAAGATATTTGTAACTAATATGATTTCTCTCATTTTGAAAATCGTTGGAATCTACCAAAATGAAAATGTAATTGGGGTCGTTTATACACAAACAACATTTGATGCATTCTTTACAAGCAACTAGGGCTGACATAACAGGTTACACGAACCTGTTAAGACACGAACACGAAACCTGTAAACACGAACACGACACGAAATCTAATCATGTCATTTTTTTCAAACACGAACACGAACCTGTGTATAACAGGTTAACACGATAAGACACGATAAGGAACACCTAGTTAGGGCTGACAATTTAGACACGAACACGATAACCTGACACGAACCTACACGATTTTAACAGGTTTCGTGTTTAGCCTTAACAGGTTTCGTGTCTATAACAGGTCGACACGTTAAGACCTGTTTATTTTCGTGTCGTGTTCGTGTTTACATGTTTCGTGTTCATGTCTTATCGTGTACGTGTCTTAACAGGTCTTATCCTGTTTCTTATCATGTCTTGCCGTGTCTTGTCGTGTCTTATCGTGTCTCGTCGTGTTAACTTATTTTACTAGGTGTAGGGCTGAAATAAACCTGTTAAAATCATGTAAATTCATGTTAGGTTATCGTGTTCGTGTATAAATTGCCTTGCACTATAAGCAACCGACTTCAAACTCATAAATCATCCTTCAAAGCCGCTTCTCTCCCTCCAAAACCCCCTCACATATTATTATTATTATCAACCTTTCCCCTTTCTCCTCATCCTAGGGTTAGGGTTTCCATAACCCTGTCATCAAACCACCATCGATCCTGACCATACACCACCATGCCGTTATTCATCTCCGACGAAGAATACGCTCGTCACTCCAACGATCCATCTGCAATCACCCAAAGAGCCGACGCCTTTATCACAAACCTTTACAATCAACTCCACACACAACAAGCCCAACACGATGCGTCTTCCATAACCGCTGAACAAACATGTTCCATCCTTGAACAGAAATACGTTTCCCTTAAATCGGAGTTCCTTGCACTCCAATCGCAACATGCTCAACTTAATTCCACTCTTGAAGAACGTCTCTCTGAAGTTGCCAACATTCAATCCGATAACCACCAGATTCATCTCCAATCGGTAATATTTTGCTTTTTTTACGTTTCGGTTTTATTCGGTGTCGGATCTTGAAGAAAAATTAACCGCTGCCGGTTGTAGCCATTATAATTGCCTAATTGTGCTGCTTTGTGAACCCTAAGCAGCTAATATCGGTGGGATATCGGTTATCGGCTCTCTGTAATACATCGGTGTCAAATATCGGTTCCTGTATTATCAGTCCTAATATCGGTTCGGATATTATCAGCGAATTGATTGATATTTGATTGGACGGATATCCCACCGCGATAAAATATATCTCAAATATCGGCTCTCTGATATTTGTTTTTAGACCGCATTAACTGCTTAGTTTGCATCTAAGGTTAGATGGTATAATAAGTGATATAATAAGTTTAGTAAATTGTTATTTTAATTATTAGCATTCCCATCGGTATCTCTATATTAGCATTCATGGTAGGTTTTCAATATCTATCAGTATCAGCATACTTTTAACCATTTTTTTTCCTCTGATCTTTGTTTATTTTTTAACAACCTGTCAAATCAGATTCCTTGTGTTTGTTTATACCTTACTCACAAACACTTATTTTTTTTTTCGGTTTCATGACGTACATTCACAAAAATGTATTTAGAGCTATATTTAGAGATGAATAGTGAGTCTCATTACTTAGAGAATTAGTAACTCTATTCTAGAGATGTTGATGGAAAATGCAAATTAAAGAAAACCTTGTATTTTTCTATAATTTTGAGAAAATGAGTATATTTGCACCAAGATTCAAGTAGATAACCACCAAATTCATCTCCAATCGGTAATATTTTGCTCATCATGTTTTTCTTCTAGTTGATAGTGGTGGTGGATCTAGAAATAAAAATTAAGGGGTGCCCAAAAAAAATAGAAAGGGTATCCCAAAAAAATATACATAAATAAAAAAAGAGATTTGTTACTGTACATTCATGGGTAATTTTGCACTTCACCACCGGGCAACCCCTGAGCACTTAATAGATCCGCCCCTGTTTGTAACCACTAATTGGCTACATGTACTGTTATGTGAATATATGGTTAATTGATATAATAAGTTAGTAAGTTGTTGTATTAATTAAGCATTCACATTAGTATCTCTATATTATTCTATATAATTTAACTAAAAACCATATTTGTTCTCAAAATTTAGTTTATATTCTAAAAAGTTTCTGCATCTAGTTCTTCGTTTTTATGTACGTCTTACTCACAAGCGCTTATTTTTTTACTTTTTTCGCCTTTTTATACACTCAACATTTAATTTAGAGATGTATAATATATATTAAATATTTGAGATTGAATTTACTCACTACTATATGTTTTTGAGATAAAGAGTAAAATAGAAAACCTGATGTAGATGTTAAATCAATGAAAGCTCTGTTTTTTTCTCTATAATAATTGAGATGGAGGGTGAAATGAAGAAGCTATTGTGAATGCTATTTTTGAATATTTGGATTGATTGGGTTTTTTTTTTGGTAGATTGGGAAAGATGGGGAGATTGAGAGGCTGTCGCGTGAAGTTTCAGAGTTTCAGAAGTCGAAAAGTCAATTGCTGCAGTTGATTGAACATAAAGATTTGGAGATTAATGAAAAGAATTCTAGCATTAAAGGCTATCTTGACAAGATAGTTGCTTTGACTGACGCTGCTTCTGCCAAAGAGTCACGGATTAGTGAATTGGAAGCGGAGCATGCGCGGATTCATGCTTCTTTGGCGCGTTTGACTCAAGAGAAGGAGTTGGTTGAGAGGCATAATCTTTGGCTTAATGATGAGTTGAGTACTAAAGTTAACAATTTGTTGGAGCTACGAAAGGTGCATAATGAACTAGAGGCTGATATGTCTTCTAAGCTTGCTGATCTTGAAAGAAAGTACAGTGATACGTGTAACACGTTGAAGTGGAAGGATGATAAAATTAAGGAACTTGAGTCAAAACTTGAAGCTTTACAGAGTGAACTTTGTTCATCGAAAGATACGGCTGCAGCAACCGAGGAACAGTTGTCATCTGAGCTATCCACTGTGAACAAACTTGTTGAGCTCTACAAAGAGAGTGCAGATGAGTGGTCCAAGAAGGCTGGAGAGCTTGAAGGTGTTATTAAGGCTCTGGAGACACATGCAAGTCAAGTTGAAAAGGATTATAAAGAAAAAATTGAGAAAGAAACGTCTGCTAGAAAACAATTCGAGAACGAAGTTTCACAGTTGAAAGAAAAGCTTGAGAAGTGTGAAACAGAGTTGGAAAATTACAGAAATTCAGACCAGCTTAATTTGTTGCAGATGAGCAGTTACAACACAAAATCATATGGAGACCCTACTGATGTGAATGGAGATAATAATAATAATCTAATGCTTGTTCCCAGTATTCCAGCAGGTATTTCAGGGACAGCATTAGCTGCATCTCTTCTTCGTGATGGTTGGAGTTTAGTTAAAATGTATGAAAAATACCAAGAAGCCATTGATGCTTTGAGACACGAGCAATTGGGAAGAAAACATTCACAGTCAATTTTGGAACGTGTTTTGCATGAGATTGAAGAGAAAGCTGAGGTCATATTGGATGAAAGAGCAGAACATGAGAGGATGGTTGAAGCATATGATTTGCTGAATGAAAAGTTGCAGCATTCTCTTTCTGAACAAACTGTTCTTGAGAGAACCATTCAGGAACTCAAGGCTGAATTAAAAAAACATGAAAGGGACTACAATTTAGCCCAAAAAGAGAACATTGATCTTCAGAAACAGGTAACGGTGTTACTGAAGGAATGTCGTGACATACAACTTCGCTGTGGATCTGCTAGCTATGATTCAGCTGTTGATGACCAGATGGATGTTGGGTTGGATTCTGACAGTGTTTTCTCTGACCGGATGTTGACTTTTAAGGACATAAACGCATTAGTTGAGCAGAATGTGCAGCTTCGGGGTCTAGTTCGTCTTCTTACTGAGCAGGTTGAAACTAAAGAAGCTGAGATGAAGGAGAATTTTGAGAGAGAGTTTAAAAAACATTCGAAAGAAACTGCTGCTAAGGTTGATGCAATATTGGCTAGAGCAGAAGAACAAACGCAGATGATTGAATCACTTCATACGTCTGTTGCTATGTACAAGAGATTATATGAAGAAGAACATAAACGTCAGGTTCCTCAACTGCAATCTTCAGATCCTGAACCAGTTGACACAAGAAATAATGTTCCACTTCTTCTTGCAAGTTCTCATGATGCTTCCTTGAAAAGGGCACAGGAACAAGCTTATGAACGTATAAAGCTTCTAGAAGAAGAGATGAGCGGGTTAAGAAGCGAGATCATTACATTAAAGTCGCAGCGTGACAAGGCGACTTTAGAGGCAACTTTTGCTCATGAGAAACTTGACAGGTTTATGAAAGATTTTGATCATCAACGGGAAGAGATGAATGGTGTTATAGGAAGAAATGTTGAGTTCTCACAATTAGTAGTTGATTACCAAAAAAAGATTCGCGAAGCTTCTGAATCTTTGCATATTGCAGAAGACATGTCACGCAAGCTAAACATGGAGGTATCCGTTTTAAAACGTGAGAAAGAAATATTAGTAAATTCTGAAAAAAGAGCGTTTGAGGAGGTGCGTATTATGTCAGAAAGGGTTCAGCAATTGCAGGCTACTTTGAACACAATTCAGAGTACTGATGAAGTGCGAGAAGAATCTAGAAATGCTGACCGTTTGAGCCAAGAAGATTACGTCAAAAGAACCGAACGGGATTGGGCTGAGGCTAAAAAAGAGCTTCAACAAGACGTGATAATATTCGCAAACTCACACTGGAGCATGAATCAGCCATGCGAGGGTCCATGCAAAGAATTGAGGAGATGGGTAAAGAATTAGTTGACGCTTTACGTGCTGTTGCTGATGCTAATGCTCGGGCTTCTGCAGCTGAAGAACGTTTATCTCAATTTGAGAAAATGAAGGGTGGTGTAGGAAACGAAGATAATGCCCTTATCTCCTCGACTACAGACGAAATGTTTGTGTTAAAGGAAGAGGTTGAGAAATTGAGGGTAGTGGCTCAATCCGACAAAGAACACATGTTGCAGTATAAGAGATTAGCACAGATGAATGAAGCTGCTTTAAAAGAAATGGAAGTTCGACATGAACAGTTCAAATCGGAGGCGGAAAAGGTGAAGAAATCATTGGAAGATGAAATTGTGTCATTAAAAGAGCAGGTTAATCAGCTTCAAGATGGCTATCATTCAAAGGAAAAAGAAGCAGCTTCTGCTGCTGTATCACAAGAACAGGCTCTTGCTTCCTCGTGGTCTGAGATTTCTAAGTTAAAAGAAGAATGTACTGCAAAAACATTGAATATTGAGGCTTTAGAGTCACAGATGTCAGCCATAAAAGATGATTTGGAGAAAGAGCATCAAAGATGGCGTACTGCTCAAGACAATTATGAGAGACAGGTTATTTTGCAGTCTGAAACTATTCAGGAGTTGACCAAAACATCACAAGAACTGGCCTCGATTAAGGAAAAGGCATCTGAACTCCAAAGGGTATCTGACATTCTCAAAACCGAAAACGATGAGCTAAAAAGCAAATGGGAGACAGAAAAGTTGGTTCTAGAAGAGTCCAAAGATAAAGCAGAGAAAAAGTTTGATGAAATTAATGAACAGAACAAAATCTTGCTTGATCAACTAGAGGCATTACACATTAAGCTGGCAGAGAAGAGTCAGGGTTCGGGTGCACAATCTTCTGATGGTGGATTACAGAATGTGGTAAAGTATTTGAGGCGGTCAAAAGAGATTGCTGAGACCGAGATTTCTTTGTTAAAGCAGGAAAAGTTACGGTTACAGTCGCAGCTTGAGGGTGCCATGAAGGCTGAATCAGAAGCTCAAGCGTTACTTCGAGCCGAGCGAGAAAATGCTCGATCAGTTCACTTTACAGAGGAAGAGTTTAAAGCGTTACAGGTTCAAGTTAGAGAAATGAATCTGCTTAGAGAAAGCAATGTGCAGCTTAGAGAAGAAAACCGACATAATTTTGAAGAATGTCAAAAACTTCGTCAATTAAACCATAATGCTAATATTGAAGTCGAGAATCTTAATGGTTTGCTTGTTCAAAGGCAAAATGAGGTTGAAGCTTGTAAGAGAGAGATAGAAATGCTAAAGAAAAACCAGAAAGATCTAGAAACAAGAATCAGTGAGCTGCTTGACAAATTTAAAGATATGGACCCTGAAGAATATGTTCGAATGCGAGGAGAATTCCAACAGATGAATGTGAAATTGTCAGATAAAGATGGACAGTTAGAGGAGATTAAGAAACTTGTTTCTGAAAAACAAGTTGTAATAGTACGGTTGGAGCAGGACCTTGCAAGAAGCAAAGTGGAAATAGATGAAAGAGAGTTGAAAATTAACAGTGTTGTGCAAACCGAGAGTTCACTAAAATCAGAAGTTGACAAACAGAAAAGACTTATTTATCAGTTGAAACGTAGGTGTGAGAATTTGGCAAAAGAGAAGGAGGAAACAATGAAGAAGAATCAAGAACTTTCTAAAGAGTTGGTTGATTCTAGCCAGGTGAAAAGAAGCAACGTAGACAGTTCGAGTGAACAAGCCAATCGGGAGAGAGAAGAGAAAGATGCAAGGATTCAGATGCTTGAAAAAACTGTTGAAAAGCTCAGAGACGATTCTAGAGAAAAAGAAGAAAAAGATACAAGGATACAGATGTTGGAGAAAACCGTTGACAGGCTAAGAGACGAGGTTAAAAAGGGAAAAGATGAAGTCCGGGTTGAAAAATCAAAGAATCAAAAGACTGAGAAGGGAATCGGTGAGGAAAGATTAAAGCTGACAGATGACTTGGAGAAACATAAACAGGCACTAAAAACCCTCTTAGACGAAGTTGAAAAGCTAAAGAATGAGGGTGACTTATTTGATGATGTGGCTGCCGCTTGTCATGCCGCTGTAGAAAATTTTGAGCAGATGGCACATCATGTATCCAGTGAATTTGGAATTGTTACTGCTACAGACACACTACCGATCGAATCACCAGCTGTACCACCACGAACCACCACAAGTGAGGCTGTTACTACTACTGCTGCCAGTACTGTGACACCTGTAGAAGAGAGTGCAAAGCCGCCAGTTGCATCCAAACCAAAAGTCGAACCACGTAAAGTTGCAAGGAGGTTAGTCAGGCCTCGTATTGTAAAGCCGAGCAACCAAAGCGTGATGTGGTTATGTCAGAAGCCGTTGATACTAATGTCCAGTCATCTGTACGCAAACGTCCCTCTACTTCAGAGGGATCGCAAGTGCGTGACACCAGCGTTGCTGATGTGGCACCACCTCAAGTTAAGAAATCCAAAGGTTCAGAACATGAGGGTGGTGAGGTTCCTGAAACTGTCACTGAAGAGTCTCAAGGTAATGCTGGAGATGAACTTCAAACAATTAAAGAGGATGATAATACTGGAAGAGATGAGGAGGTTGAGACTGGTGGAGAGGAGCAGGCGGTTGAGGATCAAGCAGAGTTACAGAATGATAGAAGTGATGTTTTTGGTGAAGAGAATGTGAACAAAACTGAAACTGAAGATCACCCTAAGGTTACTGAGATGGAACAAACACAAGTGCAGACTGTTACTGGTGAAGGAGGAAGCGAGCCTGAAGAGGGAGAAATGGTTTCAGATGCTGCTATTATTGGTCAGGAGACAGATCAGATTAGATCACCTTCACCTATGCCAGCTGAAGAAGACATGATTGAAGAAACCATTGGGGATTTAGAGGTGAGTTCTCCACTGTTAACAATGGAGGATAATGAAGAGAAAACTGAAGAAGGTGAAATAGAAGTAGAAGAGACGACTCCGGAGAGTTCAACAGATAAGCAGCTAACTAATGATGGGAATGATGAAGCAGGTTCCGTGGCTGAAGAGGCTGCCATTGATCATGTTCCTGCAACCACTGCTGTTATAGTTCCTCCTGTACCTGAGAAACCATCGAACACTTCTGCTATGGCTGAACCATCATCCAGTGTTGGAAATCAAGATAGTAGTGTTACCAGTGTCGCCCCTCCAACAGCAGCGCCCACACAAGAGGAGCCAGTTGATTCGGGATCCACCACCATTAATTTGAATGAGAGAGCAAGGCAAAGGTCTCTGCAGAGACTGGCTGGAGCACAACCTTTGCCGCCTGTCAATAGGGGTCGTGGAAGGGTTCTGCGTGGTCGAACTCGTGGTGGACGCACTGGTCGTGGTGGTCAAACACCTGGTTCTCAAGGTATGTGCTATTTGGCAAAAGATCTTCAAAATTTTATAGCTAAGTACACTACAATGATTACTTATCTGTATATCTAATAAAAAACACGTGTTGACTTTTTTATGCTTGTAGGAATGTGATTCAGCTGTGGCACCTACATCTGATGTTGACCTCGTCAATGTATTGTCAGGTACTTCCTCTTAGAATCTCTTATTCACACTTGTGGTGTGGCCTTGTGTATTTGACTAGAGGTGGCAAGATGGTTGGGTTGGGTTGGGTAAATGGATTAATGTTAGGCTGGGTTGACATTTTAAGACCTTGTTGTCCATTTTTAAGAAGTTACTAATGCAATAAGTATGATTTACAGATTCTGTTGTTACAATAGTAATCTGAATTTTTAGATTAAGTGATTTAGGAAGATGTATTCATTGAAATGCACTTGGTGAGCCTTTCAAATTTCAACAAGTTTAACTGATTTTATTTTTGCCTTAGTTCGTGTATTATTTGGCCTGTTGCAAGTTAAAACTAACCCAAACTCGCCCATTCTAGAATCCATAATGGATCAAAATTGTCACCTCTGGAATTGATGTTGCTGTTCCGTCTCATTATCGTGGTGGCTTAACTTTCAAGTAATTCGTGGGTTATTTCTGGTTTTATTTAATATGAAGATAGCTAGGGCAATTGATGATGAACGGTCATTGATGGATACTATGGTCAGCTTGCCAAAACATTGTGGTCAATCTTCAGCTGCGCCATAGTTTCATTAGGCAAGCTAGTTGAAAAAAAAAGAAAGTTGAAATCTGTATGCACCAATGTGTCGGTGATAAGAACAATAAACTCCTTGTCATAACTGAAGTTTAAAACCCGAGTTTATGCTTGTTTTTACTGTTTGTCCTAAGGCTTATATACCCTAAGGCTTATATACAAGTGGCAATTTTAAGTTTAATCCATTTATATATAGACGGCCATGATTAGGGGTGCAAACGAGCCGAGTCAAGCCCGAGTTCGACCAGGCTTGAGCTCGAGCTCGGGCTCGAGCTCGGCTCGATTCGAGCTTTGTTTTCAAAGCTCGAGCTCGGCTCGTTAGTAATTTCACAAGCTCAAGCTCGGCTCGGGCTCGGCTTGTTTGTTATCTATTAGTAAATTTATTAAATATAAATAATAATTCGTTTAGGCTTGTGAGCTCGATAAGTGAAGCTCGAGCTCGGGGCTCGTTAACTTAACAACTTTAAACGAGGGGTAAATATGATTAAATAATAAAAAAAAAACTAATATTATACATAGGCTTGATAAGGCTCGACGAGCCTAACGAGTTTCATACGTCAGGCTCGAGCTTGGGCTTGATAAATAAACGAGCTTTGTTTTAGGTCAAGCTTGGCTCGAGCTCGATAAGGCTCGGCTCGTTTCGAGTTTTTTACCGAGCCGAGTTTGAGTAGCTCGTGAGCGACTCGACTCGTTTGCACCCCTAGCCATGATTTATTTGTAACTAGTATCGGGTCAAAAGTCAAAACTAATAGACATAAGTTTAGCTAAAAACAGAACCGGTTAAGCGAGTTTAATATTTACATGATAGTCATTCAAATGCTTACAAAGTCCCAAAGTTATATTAATACCTAGTTGGTGTCGGTTCAATCCTCGCTTGCAGCGTGCGCACATAATGTATATATGTGTGGGCCCTCAAAGGGGCAAAAGTAAAATTGCACTAATTTTGTGAAATAACGTTAAAAACGGTGGAAGGTTAATTATGCATCATGTGGTAGCGGTAATAGCTAAAAGACAAGTGGGTACATGCACCAATCAGGCATGTCCCGATTTCTGAGTGTTATGTGCCTTATGTCCAAGGCTTGACGCAAAACTACTTTTGAGCCGGAGGTCTCACTGGAACTAGCCTCTCTATATTCCTACGGGGTAGATGTAAGGTTGTCTAAATCTTACCCTCCTTAGACCTACCTTAGGTTTGCTATTGGGTGGGATTTACAGAGTATGATGATGAGTTGGTGTGGGTTCAAATTCTTGTAAGTGCAAGGTTAGGTGGTATCTAGGTGTAAAATGTTGTTAAGAAAATTTGTAGTTATATTATTATTTTAGTAATATCAATATGGTCCTTGTCATATATTTTGTGCATATATATATATATATATATATAAACGTGTGTGTGTATGTATAGGGAAAGGATCATTACGGAACCCCTAAGTTATTGCGAGAACAAAAAGAACAGATCTAAATCATTTAATTTTTTGGTCAAGGATTCTTAAATTTTACATTTTGTGCTTCTTACTATCTTACATAACCATCAAACTAATTTTTTCACATGTATTTTAATTTTGTACAGTTTATCACGTGTGTAGGTAATGTAACGTGCTACACATGTGTAGCCTGTGTACATAAACGGACAACGAAACTAATTTGTTCATACTTTTTTTGAACTGTAGGGTAGAGGAGTGAGATACAATAATCATTATTGTACCATTTTTTTAATTTTAAAATTTGCTTAAATTTGGAAAAACGAATGGTTTATATTTGTTCTCATAGTAATTTGTGTTCTCAGCCTAGATCCCCTATATGTATATTACATAATTAGAAATACGGAAAAAAGTGATGGCTGCCAACTCTATCTGGCCCTTTTTGACCCAAACATGGAGATTACTTGTTTTGACCCGAGCACCTTTTTATCCAAACCGTCCATTTGGCCACCTCCAGTTCTGTTGATATTAATTCCATTCTTTAGTGTTTTACAGACTTTTGATTTACCTTTCAATATGTAATCTACCTCTATCTATTATTTGTTTTTTGTTGTGTTGCTTTTGGAATATTGGATAGTTTTATAGTTTGATTAGTATTTTGAATGCAGAAAAGGTGGGGCAATAAGTACAAATGTCATGATAAAAAGCTAAAGAAGCTGATGTTAATAATCAAAGTTTTGTATCGCTGGAAATTAAGGTTTGTCTTGGAATTTTATTTGGCATTTTGTTATACCTAATATCCCATTATAATCAAGTTACTAATTCCAATACTATGATGTTGCAGGAACCTTTTGGTTGAATATAGAAAGCACCTTTGATGATGATGATGGTCAACATATGGAATTAGTTGCCATGTTTAATTCATTTTTATAAAAAAACGTCAGTAGACTAGTATGATCAGAGTTGTATTTGAATCAAGTTTCTTTTGTCAGAGATTGGTTTTTTTACCCTTTTAAGTTGGGGTGTTTGGAAACCGTTAAAACCAACCGACTGGACCAGCCAAACTAAAGCAAGTTGTGTTTTTTTCATGGTCACAATGGTTTTAACGATTTAGTCTGGTATGAAATTTGCAACCAAATCACTATTATTATTATTATTATTATCTATACCTTTCTTTTTTAATTTTTGGAATATGTTATGTATATTTATATTACAATCATAAATCATCTTTATTAAAAGCTCATTTCAGATTGTCGATACTAAATCTGTTGAAACAACCTGGCCGGTATGGTTCAATGTTTTCCTAAACTGTGGTTAAAAGTCTTGGCTCAGAATTGGGAGTCGCCACTTTTGCTTCGTCAACTCAACGCTAGCATCAAAACATGGTTCTCACAAGTAACCACGACCCTGAAACTAGAACTCTAAAAGAAATCTTTGCTTTTTTACTATGTTATATGGTATGATATTCCAATATATGCAAGGTTAGAGGAGTGGCGAGAAGCTTTGGAGGGAATGGGTTCAAGGATTAGTCGCTCAAAGACGGAGTATCTTTATTGTGATTTCAGTGGGGTTAACGACGACGAGGACACTCATATCACTATCCAGGGCCAGGTTGTCCCGTAGGTAACTATGTTTAAGTACTTAGGATCATTTGTTTAAAAGGATGGGGATATAGATAGTGACGTAACACATCGCATACAAGCCGGGTGGTGTAAGTGGAGAGCAGCCACGAGAGTATTGCGCGATAAGCGGTTCCCAAATAAATTGAAAGGGAAATTTTACATGACCGCAATTAGACCTGCTATGTTGTATGGGACAGAGTGCTGGGCAATCAAGAAGATGCATGCACGCAAGACGGGGGTCGCTGAGATGAGGATGCTTAGGTGGATGGGCGGGCACACAAGGATAGATCGGATTAGAAACGAGGTCTTTAGAGAGAGGTTTGGAGTGGCTAGGATATCAGACAAGATAAAGGAAGGGAGATTGAGATGGTTTGGACATGGAGGAGACGAACAAACAGCGCCAGTGAGAGCAGTGGAAGCATGCGTTCTAGAGGGGAGAAGGAATAGGGGCAGACCTAAATTGACATGGGATGAGCAAATTAGACAGGATCTCATAGAGTTGCACCTCTCTGAGGACATGGTCCAAGAAAGGAGTTTGTGGAGAAGTAGGATTAAAGTGACTGACTTTTAGGATTTGACACTTAGGTAGCATAACCGGGTATTATGAGGAGGCCTTAACTATAGGTTTTCTAAACCTATTTTGATTCATGTGCCAATTTATCTTGTTTTCTTAAGCAGTGTGAAACTTACATGTGGTTGTAGTCTCGTGTACATGTTTGTATGATGTTCACTGTATTATATTTTTATGCACTATCTTACTAGCTTATTACTGCACTTGGCCCGTTAGCCGATAGCGATATATCCCTGTGGTGCTTGTCTCGTTACTTGTATGCTTGCCTGTCTTCTGTTCTCTCTTTTTTGAGCCGGGGGTCTCTCTGGAAGCAGCTTATCTATCCTTATGGGTAGAGGTAAGGTGTGCCTACATCTCACCCTCCCCTGACCTTACCAATAGTTTCTACTATTCGTGGGATATAATGGGTATGATTGATTGATTGAATGTACATAACCAAATCGTATAAATCATTCTTAATCTGTGTGTAGTCCTAGCATGACAAGCACAGTTGGCATGATATTCGACAAAAAAATGATAAACAAGAAATGATGTTCAAATATCATTTCAACTTTTTCTACCAAGGAATTATTTGAATCATGCTCTTTTGACCTTTAAGGTCTAATTTGGTCTCATATTCACCCAAAAAAAATGACAAAAAGGATAATTCATCCTTTCTGATCCTCAAATGATAAGCATTTACAATTTTAAGGAATTAGCATTTACAAAAATCTAACACCAATGAATCAAAGAATGCCAAAATCCCATAAATAATTTAAAACTTCACTCGCGCTTTCTTCTTCGAGTTCTATGAGATTGCCATGTCCATAACATCAAGAACATCGAAAAGCTCACGCCTGCAGTTGTCCACAAGATCACCAGCGATCTTGGCATAGGAGTTGGAAATAAACCTAAACAATAAAAAACCATCATTCAGCAGGATGCAAATAGTGAATGGTTGACTTTTTTGAGGTCAAACCGGCTAACTTAACACAAAGTAAAATTGGTGTTCCGTCGTATTTATCATCACAATTTGTTTAATACAATTAGATTTGGTATCAATGCTATAAGAAGACAACATTGGTGCCGGAAGTAAAAAGTTTGACCTTAAAAGTCAAAATACGCAAACAAAACTCACCATGTCCAAACTTGATACAGATGAGGAGTTCAATGATGCATATGGCAAGTGAAAGCCAACAAAAAGCGCCCACCTTTTTCACCGGTTTTCTGAACATATGTCAACGTAGAAACTTAGAAGTCACACATATACATGATACAACACCTCATCACGATTTAAAGGTGGTAATTTTGACCCATTTACTAGTTAAGAACAGGTCGGTTTGGGTTGTGTTGTGTTTTATCTTAAACATGTCAAATGGGTCAAATTAAAGAATTTTTTATGAGTCTACTTTCAAAGCCTACAAATATACAATCTCCTTGATCATTTTTTTAAAATATCTCGATTAGTATTGTTTCCGTATTCATAAGTTCGACATAATTTATTAAAAAAATGGTTCGAGGGTCAACTCAACCTGATCCGGCCTGCGTTGACTCATATTAAAAGATGACTGTTACCCAACCTGCCCATCTTGCCAACTCTAAAATACGTATAAACGTGAAGAGAAAGAGTGGATTACCGGTCTTGTAGGTAAGAATTGTACTCTCGAATTGTAGGGATTGCAATGAGCCACCAAAGGACCAATCTATAAACAATGATTGGGTTTCGAGGTGGGACCCAAAGGCAAAACTTGAGGAAAAAGGTATTGAGTTCAACAGTTAAGAACACTATGCAAAGACTAAACACTTGGATGAACCGCCACGGGCCAAGCAGTGGGTTCCATTCATCTTTGTCCCAATGTGCAGGCGTAAATTGGCTCAATGTTCGCTTTAACTGCCAAAAAGACAATGTCCAAATCACTATAATTAGTATGGTAATCATGTTTTCTATATTTAATGAAAAAGAATTCCACACTAACCTAAAGATCAATTATAACATAATACTATTTTATCAAAAAAGGAGTCAAAGTTTGACTTCTTTGATTTTAACTTTTAATCATATGCATGAAAAGATGAGCTTACTTTTCCTAGTATATTCGGTTGACGGCTTATTCCAACCCACTCGTATGTTTTACCATCGAAATAACGAACAGTATGCATTCCTGCCCAAATACCTGCAACGTGAAAAAAATTAACACTACGAATGCGATACCTCCATGCTACAATATAAATAAACGTGATCCAATTTTAATGTTAGAAAAGTATTTACGCGAAAGTCAAAAGATTGTCTTTTTTTTTTTTTTTGATCTTTGGATGTATCATGGCTATAAGGGTGACGTAGAAGATAAATTATGTTTATATTATTAACGAACAAATGTTGACAAAAATTACTATCATCATTTGGACGTGTTAAAGCAAAGTGCGCAAAATACTAATCTGTAATGTAAAGAGCAATATAAATAAAGATTGAACATCACTGCAGATTAAGCGTCGACGAGATCTAGCTTAGATAGTTTGAGCAAAAGCTAGGGGCTTTTTAGTCCATTTTTCAAGTTACATGTAATTAATTATACATATAATATAATAGGTTTTGTGGTTACGTACCAAACCAATTGCAGATTAATATATCAAGAACGATGCTATCCCACCAGCACTCATTGAAATTCGGCAACATATGGCGAAAAGTTAGCTGGAAAATAAAAGCAGCCTTTAAATATATATTAAACTTGAAAAGGAAAAGGGAATCAAACTGTGATCTTTGTAAAAGGGCCATCACAATGCACCAAGGTTTCTCACTTTTCTAGGGATGGTGAAAAGAACAAAAACCAAAAACGTCGTTTTCGTGACTCAAACCCATAGGCCATGAACTTCATGTTACAAACCCGTAGTGGTGGCAATTTCGACCCATTTACTTATGCATGAGCAGATTTACGGTAGGTTTCTAAAAACATGTCGTCGTCATCATCAGTTAATCCTACCAATAGCAAAAGCTATAGTTGGGTCTGAGGAGGGTAAGATGTAGACAGCCTTACCTCTTCCAGTGAGACCCCCCCGGCTCAATAGTGGTTTTGAATCAAGCCTTAGACACAAGGCACATAACACTTAGCAATCGGGACAAACCCGATTGGTGCATGTACCCCCTTGTCTTTTGGCTATCAACGTCACCACCTGATGCATGAAGTCTATATTTAGTGCGCATACGACCCACCTAAAGTGTTTTATTCAAACTTCAAAGAGTAGATTATTATTGTGACAATATTCTTTTCGCCACCTCTACAAACACATAGAGAAGAACACAACTAGAAAGTTTAACTTGTTCACTGTCTAACCTCCATTAACTCGAATCCAATCGATAATACCCACAAAAGGGGTTGATTACGAATCATTATTGCTTTTCCCCACCACCCAAATATATGAGCCGGAACAAATTCATCAAAAAGTGTCTCCTGCATAACCGAAAGCACATTAGTGGTCTGTAAAGCAAATTCTGTCCAAAAAGAGTCCAAATTTTGACTTTCGTAACATGGAATTTGTACTTTCCATACACAATATTGACATGTATGTATTTTTATTTTTTACTTTCAAAACAAAGTACGTAACTTATCACTCTATTTGTTTTCTGTAAACTGTCGAAAAATAGATATAATTTACAAATTTGTAAACATAAGTTCGACACTCAACGTCAAAAGTGAATATTCAATAAACATCGAGGGGAATAACTTAATGTAATAACCATTTTCGGATCATAATCAAAACACGTCTATACTAAAAACTAGACCTTGAAAAGCAACTGTAAGACAACACAAAAGTCAAATATATGACGAAACAAATAAAGACATAAGTAAAAAGATTGTGAGAAGAAATCATACATAAACATTTATAAACCTGCTAGTTGGATTTTCAGGAACATAAAGTCGACAATCCCCGCCATATGATCTCTCGGGAAGTTCTGAGAAGATAGTAATGAAAATAAAGTCAAGCTACCAAATAAACGAATTTATATTGTAGAATAGTTTAAAATGTAAATAGCTAAAAATATGTTACCAACACCAAGATCGGGTGAAGATACTTCATAAACTGCCTAGCGTTGTCACGAGTCTGACAAAAAAAACGAACAAACAAACTTTCGTAATTTGTCCACAAAAAAGTTGACAAACAACCGTTGAACCATGTCACTCGAACCATGATAAACAGTTCCATATGGTGATATAAGTAGGAATATAACGACATAAAACGTATCAAAAAATAACCTGAAACAGCAAAAATGTTAGAGCAACAAGGTAGATAACAGCCATTCCATGAACTAGACGCCAGATTGCAGGATGTGGCCTAATTAGTAACCTGCAAGACCATACGAATGAAATATTATATGAGATTGAAAATGTCCAAAATACCCTTGCAAATCTTGGTGAACATACCCTTGAACTAAGAAGTTTGATTAGCATGACATAATCAAAAACCGCAAAGATCACATAAATCGTTATCATTTAGACGCATAAAGTAACTTAAAATTATATAACTTACGTAGAAGGAGCTTGCAAACAAACAATAAGTCAGAAAAACCGCAATCATTGCCCATATGCCCCTTAAAAAAAACATGTGTTAAAAAATTGTCGGTTATAACGATGACTAAATTCAGACAAAAGAGATGCCAACCTTTTGACTGAGGTTACAATATCTGCCGATGAACTACCTTCAGGATCAAGAGCTCCACTTGCCCAACTGAGATATCATTCCAAAAGGGCCCATAACATAATTAGTACTTAAACAAATCTCATTTAATAAGACTAATTTCCTTTGAAGGTATTTGGGATGTTTGGGTGCTACCTGCTTAAGCAACTCGTTACTCGCTTGTTTCAAACTGATTATTTATTACATATACAAGCACTTTTAAATAGATAAACAATCCCAACCCCCCCCCCCCCCCCCGCGCGCGCGCGCGCGTAAGCAACAATCAACTTTATAACCAAAATTATCGCGTTTAGCATGTGATACAAACAAACTTACATAAGAAAGCATGCACCGATGAATAATAACGTAATCGTACGGGGCTTGTAAGCCCAAGCTGTCCACGGGTCAAATTCATCCACAGTAGTCACTGTGCTCACTTCACCATTATATTGACCACCATTATTATGTCTCTTTCCTCTCCTATGACCATTAGCCTCCATGGAACTCTTTCGCGAATTTCGCTCGTCTATAACACAAAGATCAGAATCATTAATAAATACCCAAAATTTATACGCCAAAACCGATCATATATCGCGAATTTCGCTCGTCTATAACACAAAGATCATAAACTTACACAAATCACACAAAAAAAAAAAAAAAAAAAAGATAACATGAAGTAATGAACAGCTTGTAACAAACTATTAATGATCAAAATGTCCTATAAAAAAAAAACTTGAAATAAGCATTTAATTTGGATATAATAGTCACGGGTTTTATCACCTTATGATCTATATGGCCCTACAACCAAAAGAAAACACTTAAATGAAAAGGTACTATGAAATGTTATTAAAACCAGCAATTCAAATATTCAATTTCAATCCTCTGCATATATCAAAAACACATTGATCCTTAATTTAACAAAACAAAATAATAATAATAATTCAAGAACCAACAACCCACAATCTTGATTCTCAAAGAAATCACTAAAGACACAAACTTTACAACAAATTCCCATCCAAGATTAAATACCCATGTCAGAAATCAATACAAAAACATTAAATAATAAACAAATAATAATAATAATAATAACATGAACACAGAGTGTGAGTAAAAGGAAAACAAGGTACACATAGTTATTGAAAGTACATGTACAACAGCAGAAGCAGCAGAAACAGATTATTATTAATAATATTAATATTAATATTATTATCAGGAGAGAGAGAGAGAGATTGATAATTACATAAAGATTAAGCCCTGACCGTCTGATCTCTGAAAAAAAGAAGACTTTTATGATGGAAATGAATAAACTGGAGATGGGTATGATTAATCAAGAAAAAAAAGCAACTGGGTACTTTGGTTTTTTTTATTTTTGATTAAGAAAATGAGTTTCTTGATTAATATGTGAGAGGGGGGATATATATAGATATAGAGAACGTGTACGTATAGATTGGTAGGAGAGAGAAAGAGAAGGAAAAGTACGATGGTCCAGAGAGAGAGAGAGAGAGAGAAGAGGGACAGGTTTTATTAGATAAAGAGAATGACGAAGCCAAAGACGGTTTAAAAGCGATGTAACATCATCTATTTGTCGTCTCTATGTTTTAACTGTGTGTAAACTTACACACACCCTTCTTTTCTTTTCTTTTCTTTTTCATTTTTATTATTCAAATATTATTATTTTTGTTATTGTTTGGTGAATATGAAAATGAATATCCGGGTGATGATAATTATATTCTTTGCTTTATTCTCTTCTATTCCATTTCTGTCACATTTTTCATTTAATGTTAACAAAAAGTTTATGACTTTACTTGTATGATCAGAAAGGTGGTTTTATGTTCCTATTTATGTTCCTAACTAATACGACTATGGGAGTGGACACGGGTAAAGAGGAGCATATTGCGTCATGTAACACATGTGGACTTTATTTTTTAAGGGTGAAAATTGTGGGAAGTGGAGGGGGAAAATGTGTGTGTGTGTGTGGGGGGGGGGGGGGGGGAGGGGATATTATTATTATTATTATTATTTGTGTGTTAAAATAAATTAAAAAAACAACCAATCACCTTGCACCATCAAGAGCCCTATGCCAGGTCGCCAGTGACACTTTTCCATCCATGGGGCAATGCCACTTTTCACATGAGCTTGGGGGTGGTGTAGATGTGGGTGGAGGTGTATCCATGCCACCCCCACCACACACACTAAAGAGCAATTTTGGCTTTAATAAGTTGATTTTGGTAACTTATTTGGGTTCATGAGATAGAGAAATTTTTAGAAGGTTTTTATATAAAATGTGTTGTCAAAGTTTTTCCCCAAAATATGTTGGTGGGTTCTCCCTCTCAAAATACAAATAAAAATAAACTATAATTTCACCACTTTAGGGTTGCTTTGTTGTGGAATTTTGTGTTTAAGATTACTATTGATATGTCATGTTGTGGAATCTTGTTGTAGTGGTCCATCCTTGCAAACACAATTGGTCAGTATACATGGTACTTGGTCTAGAGTAATAAACATCTTGAGCAGTCATAGGTTAAATGCTATGTTCTTTATATGTTGTATTCTTTTGGATTAGTCCACTTTGTGTAAACTGGTCCATAGCGAAATCCTTTTTGAATTGACCATCCAGAACAAACCAACCATTAATAGTTTACTTATTTGATCTAAGTATCACCTCACATTCACTCCCCTAATTGATCGTGTTCACACCTGATCCAGTTTGATCCACTCCCACTCCTATCTAGTTTGGGCTCGTGATAACCCGGTGAAATTTGTCATCAAACCCCCTTATAGACTCGACATTTGTACATGTACATGTGTATAGGGCTGGCATAACAGGTTACCTGAACCTGTTAAGACACGAACCTGTTAAGACATGAACACGAAACATGTAAACACGAACACGACACGAAATCTAATCGTGTCATTTTTTTCAAACACGAACACGAACCTGTGTATAACAGGTTAACACGATAAGACACGATAAGGAACACCTGGTAAAATAAGTTAATACGACAAGACACGACAAGACACGATAAGACACAATAAGACACGACAAGACATGATAAGAAACACGATAAGACTTGTTAAGACACGTACACGATAAGACACGAACACGAAACATGTAAACACGAACACGACACGAAAATAAACAGGTCTTAACGTGTCGACCTGTTATAGACACGAAACCTGTTAAGGCCAAACACGAAACCTGTTAAAATCGTGTAGGTTCGTGTCAGGTTATCGTGTTCGTGTCTAAATTGCCAGCCCTACATGTGTAGGTTATATAAATGAATGAAATTGCTTCATATACCTGTTTTATTTTCAAGATAGATTAATAAACAAATTGCTTCATATACCTGTTTTATACATTTCAACAGTTTTCTTATATTTTTATTTTAAAAATGATAAAAATGAATTATTTATCTTTTTCTCACACTTCTCACACTAAAATCTCTTCTGAAATGAACCATCCATTATATATATATATATAGGGTAAGGATAATGTGGAAACCCATCCTTAGACGGTAAACTCTAGAAACTCTGACTTCCCAATTTTTTTTTTTTTAAAAAAATAGGGCAAAGAATATACATAAAAAAAATCAAAAAAGAGCCGGGTATT
Organism: Ambrosia x helenae; assembly: GCA_030844895.1. NCBI lineage: Eukaryota > Viridiplantae > Streptophyta > Magnoliopsida > Asterales > Asteraceae > Ambrosia > Ambrosia x helenae. Next base: position 118,134,923 of record CM061231.1, on the reverse strand, counting down.
TTTTTTTTTTTAAAAAAATAAACTTTCGACTAACACATGTTAAGCGAAACTAACACGTGCTAACCATTTGTTACCCGAAGACGGTTTTTTATTTTTTAAAAAAAATCGGCTCGGCGCTTTTTTGATTTTTTTGGCCCAAAATGTTTAAAATCATGTATATTACATACTCAAAAAAATTCATATAAAAAAAGTCGGGAAGTTAGAGTTTCAAAAGTTTACCATATAACAAGGGTTTCCAATATAACCTTATACTATATATATATATATATGGTAGGGTTCAAAAAGGAACCACACCTTAAGTAGAACCATAGGAACCACTTTATAGCCATTGATCTCTAATGGCATGATTGTAAATAATTAAAAGATTAATTAATTGTTTATTTTAATGTAAGGGTATTATGGACTTTTGGTCTTCCACAAAATTAGGTAGCTTATCATAACACATAATTTAAATTGATTACACCATAAATACCTCCTAAAAACCCTCTCCTTCTCCATTAACTGATTTAGGGATAATATTTAAAAAAAATTGGATCCTACAAAACGTAATTGTCACGTCAAAAAAAATGAGACGCTTTATTATTATCAAATGTCTATACACTAGTGTATATTATACGTTGGTGTATATTACGTAAAGAGAATGAGAGACATAACCGCTATAAAGATAAACAAAGCCAAATGCCTATAAACAAGTGTATATAATGGTAAATTTTTATTTAGCTGTATAGCTGTTGTAAGTTGAAGTGTATATAATGGTAAATTTTTATTTACATTGGTGTATATTATTGTAATGAATGTTATATACAAAGGTGTACATCAGTTTCGTTTTTGTTTTTTCATTTATCATCATCATCGTTGACATAGATATACATCAGTGTATATCAGTTTCTTTTTTTTTCTTTTTTTTTTCTTTCATTCATCATCATCAACACAGATATACATTGGTGCATATCCGTTTTTTAGCTTACATGACTATAATTTGGACACACATATACATTGGTGTATGTCTTTGTCGAAATGTAAGTTAAATACATCAATGTACGCCATAATAGATGTTGAGGTTTCTTCCATTTTGTATATGAACGAAATATACATTGGTGTATATCTAGGCTGAAATCTATATGAAACTGAATACATCTATGTATACAACAAATAAGTATTATTAATCAACATTAGTTATTTGATCTCATTCTTATTTGTCGAAATGTAAGTTAAATACATCAGTGTACACCATAATAGACGTTGAGGTTTCTTCCTTTTTGTATATGAACAAAATATACATTGGTGTATATCTGCACTAGAACCTATATGAAACTGAATACACCTATGTATACGATCAAACGAACCATTTGCCCATTGACACGAATGTTTAATCGGTCAATAAAACCATAATATAACAAATTACTGTGATATTCCAATTAAAAAGCAAAAAAGAAAAGATACACATGAATGAATTAAGAATTAAAAAGATGGAAAAGAAAAGAACTTATACATCTGGAGACAAAAATGAATTAAGAATTAAAAAAATGGAAAAGAAAAGAACTTATGCATGTTTTAGGGCAAACGACGTCATTGGTTGTTGTCCCTCTTCCACCGCCTTTGATTTGTAAAAGCAAAACGGTTCATTATGTCTTGATGCACAAACCCGAGATCTGAAGGCGAAAAAAACACACCTCTGACTAACGCATTCTCCAACCACTCTGTAAATCGGAGCCCTTGTTAGTGTTTTGTTGATTTGTATGTAGGCTTTGTGTTGATTTCGAAAAAGACGATGAGGTTTGATGAAGATGAGTTTGTGTTGATTTTGAAAGAGATGAGGAGGATGATGATGAGAGACGATGAGGTTTGAATGAGGATGAGTTTATCTGTGTTGGTTTTGAAAGAGATGAGAATGATGATGATTAATGAAGATGAACACCTGTTAAAGAAAAATAATAAACAAACTTTCGTGAAATGGAGAAGATAAGGGGCATTCTAATTTAGTGTTTCCTTAAAACTCTCAATCATATTTGAGTAAATTTAGTAACTGCTTTGAATATTAATTCTAATTATAATAAAAAGATAATTATTTAAAGGTATATTACATTAATATCCTTTAAATCAAAACCAAAGATGGATGACTAAGATTGGTTCCTAAGGTTCTTAACTAGGGTAGTGGTTCCTATTTGATCTCAATCCTATATATATATATATATATATATATATATATATATATATATATATATATATAAGGGAAGTATAAATAGAAAACCTTGTTGAGTTGAAAAAAGCTATAAAAACCCATTGTGTGGTTCTCATGACTCCTCGTTATTAGTTTTGAAAATCCAAGAAAGGTAGTTTGGGTAGATGAGTTATATTATCTCTCTTCATCAATGTGTCAACTTTCCATACTCCCATTTCAATTTCTCTTTCTCTTTTTCTTTCTCTTTCTCTATGTCTAGAGACTATAACTTCATCTTCCTAATTTTATAAACCAAAACCCTCTTTTTTTTTTTTACTATTGATCTCTTTCTTTCTAAACAACAATAATCCTCTTCTCTTTCTATTTTATCATATGTGATGAGCATGGAAACCAATTTTTTATGGTGTTATATGGTGAGAATATGGAATCAGGGTTGACGATGGTTACAACGGAGGACGTTGAGACGGTAGTGTGTATAATCATAGTCAAATTTTTGTTACTAGTGTCTAATCGGTGATGCAGGTTTCTAATAAAAGGTGTTTGGCTTTGGCATAATCCAGATCTGAGCCACCGTTAGATCTGTTGGTGGGTTTAAGTCTGAAGCGACCGCCATATCTGAAGCACTCAATGAATCTATCTGATAGTCACCTTCGTTAGCCAGCTCTGTTGTGTTGAGTAATATAGCTTCTGAAATCAAATTTTTGGTGAGGGTTCTTGTCCTAGATCCGGATTTTTGGTAAGGGTACTTGTTCTAGATCTATGTTTTTTATGAGGGTTCTTGTTCTAGACCCACATTCATTTATGTTATTGTATTCATAAAGTTTCATTTTGGGTTTCTTTTCATGAGTTAAGTATTTTTTTAAATGGTTAAATTTTTTTAAGACGCGATTTGAAAGGATTTTAAAGATGAATAGCTTAAAAATTATGCATGTTTCCTATTTGATCAAGAGACTTTAAATGATTATAAATTTTTTTATTAACTCATTTTGTTTATGTTTACTTTTTTACACAAATAAGACGATTAAACATAAAATCTGTAACAAGGTTACAAATTTTTATTGTAATCTTGTTACAATTTTAAATTTATTTAAAATTTTAATTATAGGTATTTTTGTGTTGTTGTGCAGATAGGTTTTTGATGAAAAGTGAGAAGAACATGAGATGGCTTGCTATAATAAACATTTTTTTTTAATTTGTTGTATATTATTATATTTTTTTTACAAATGTACATTTTAATCATTAACATATTGTTATTATATTTTTTTTTTATTTGAATACAATGTAATGTATTATTTTATTGCTTTTAAATCTAGATCATGTTACATAAATCTAACATTGGAAGTATAAGTTGTAACATAGTAATAAAAATTGTAACATACTAGAAATATATAAGTTGTAACATAATATCAAAATTTGTAACATAATAAAGAATAAGTGATAACACGGTAGCAAAAGTTGCAACATACTAACAAATGTTGTAATATTTTATGTAGCTAGATATGTACATATATTATGTTACAACAAGTTTTTTATAAGTTATAACAAAAAACTTATGTATGTGAGATAAGATTCATAAATGGAAAATGTTGTAACATACGAGTTGTAGCATTGTAACAGAGGTACAAGTTGTGACATACATATTATGTGTGTAACATACTAACAAAGTAATATAAGTTATAACAAAAAGGATTACGTATGTAATATATGTATGATTACGATTACAACTTATTTTATTACCATCAATTAGAAATTGTCACTTATTTACGAATGATTATTTATGTTATCAAAATTTTATTCATATCAGAAACAATATTAGCTACCATGTTACTAAATATTAGTCTACTTTATTGTCATTATTAAATAACAATAAATTGAGTATAACGATGTTACTTTTTGAAACGGAAAACATGAACAACTAAATCTATCTATATAATAAATCAATACACTCGGGTTGAATCCTAGCCTTAGAGAGTGTCTATTTGGATCCAATTGAGAAATGGAGCTCCAACTTTTACACTATATAAACCATTTTTATATATTTTTTTCATTCTCCAAAACACAACTCTCCAATTCTTCCTAAGAAAGTTTTCTATCATCCTCCTTCATTTTGCATAATCTTTTGATTCTCCAAAACCGATTCAACATCTTAAATCGGATTTTGTCATTCAATTTTATCAAGGTAATGATTGATCCTATTGTTCTAACGTTGATTCATTATTATGTTTCACTTCATTTTTATTCTTAACGTTATTATTGTTATGTCAACATCCGGATGTTTTCATAATACTTTGTATTTGGCCGAAGATAAACAACAATTCTGGGTTAGTATTCGATTTGGGTATAAAAATGAGAAATAATCCTAAAGATGCGTTTCTTTAGGATTATCTGGGTTAGTATTCGATTAGGGATAAACAACACCTCTGTTTTCATAATACTTTGTATTTACCCAGAATTGTTTTTGGGTATAAAAATGAGTAATAATCCTAATTTCTTTCCAATAATAATGATTTAATATTCGTTTAAAGAACAATCGGATGTTGATCGATTTTAAATATCAATTTTTTTTATTTCAAGTTTATCAACGTTTACAATAGTTGATGAAGATTTCAACTCATTTCGAAACTTTTTTTTTTCATTTTCCAAAAAACAGGATTTTGATCCAAACACACAAACGCTTATCACAATGGATCTCAATTCTTCAAGGTTTTGCATGACCTTTCGTCAACAGTTTTGGTATGTTTGATTTTTTTTTAAGTTCATATGCCTATTTAATTTTAAAAAACGGTTCTTTCATTTTTAATGTTGTTTTTTAAGTGCCTTTCCAGACTGTGCCGAAGGCCATGAATAAATTTCCGTTGTCTAAAAACATACATAACAGTGATGTTATAGTAGCGACATACGAAGGAAAGTAAAAGTTTTTACCTTTATCGGTCCACAATATTAAAATGAAAGTCGTAATATTATTAATATCTATGAAAATTATTTTGAATATATTATATAATTTAGGAAACTGTTAAATAGATTTAAATTATATTTATTATTAAAAAAATAAATTTAAATTATATTTATTAAATGCATTTAAATGAGATTCAATTTAAAAGAATAGATTCATGTTTTCAAATTTTTATTTACCAAAATTATTGCATCATTTATTATGTTATCATTAATTAAGTTTTTTATAATTTTTGAATAATTTTTGAATATTCTGTTATCATGATTTATTGCATGATTTATTAAGATTTTTATTTAAATTTTGTTATTGACATTAAAATTATTCCTTTTTTAAATTTACGATATATAGTATATGATGCTACTTATTCGCAGAAATGAATGTAATCATTTCAGTTGACCATCATTAAATTGTTAATAAATGCTAAGCAAAATAATCATTCAATTGGCAGTAAAATAGTAAATGGTAATGAAATTTATCATTCTATTGGCAATAAAATGTTAATTTGTAGATATTAATGTACTCATTCACATTAATTCTCATTTTATTGTCAATAAATGCATACTAGCGAAAACATTAATTCATTTAGTCAACAAATTAGTAAATGATTTAATTTTTTAATTTAAATTTTGTCAACATTTTCATATGATAAAGTCGAAAATTTTGTTAATGATTAATATAACTTAAATTTGGTCTCTAAAAACATACACAACAATGTCGTTACAGTGGCCACATACAAAGGACAATCTTGGTTGGTTTTATTAGAATTGATAGATGATGTATTTTGTTGTTTTACATATACATTAGTATTCAATCCTACATTCCATATTCGGAGCATAATATTAGACCAATTTTAATTTCATTAATTCTGAATTATTGTTATTTATTTACATTAATAAAGTTGACCGAATTTAATGTCATTTAATTTGAAATTTGAATCTTAATGATTGTTATCAATTTATATTAATAATATTTTGACCCAATTTAATATTATTTATTACTATCTTTTAATAATTGACTGAATTTATAAGAACATTAATACGAATTTAAGTTTACCATAATAAGCCTTATTTATTATATAGATGTTAGTTATATTATTTTTGTAAAGTTTGTATAAAAAAATAAATGAATATTTTCGGTAATCATTTAAACATATTTACAAAAAATATATTTCAGGATAAATGTAAGCATAACGTTGACAAACCTAGCGACAATTACCTATGTTTTTAAATTTGATTGAAATAAAGTTGGCAATTACCTAATATATACACCATATGTAAATTAATAGTAAATTAAATTTAAGTTTAGTCAACAATATATATCGTATTTAAATTAATAATAACATTGTTAATTTCAATTAAAGATATTTAACAACCTTAAACACAATGTTGTTATACATTGTTTATATAAATACAAAAAAAAAATAACAAATTAAAACCATAATTATTATTAATATGAAATTAATTAAATTGATTAAATTAATACGAGATTTTTAATCTTTGATTCGTCTAATTGATTAAATTATACGAATGATAATATTGATTAAATTATAATTGATTAAATTGATTTCGTATAATTGATCAAATTTATAGTTTACCATAATAAAACGTATTAATTCTTTTGTATAAATGATTGATTATGAATCAATTTGACCCGAACTTTAGGATTACCATAATTGACTGAATTTAATGTTATTTATTATGATTTTTTAATCTCATTAATTTATATTACTATTAATACGAAATTGATTAAATTATACGAATTGATTAAATTAATACGAGTTTTTCTAATCTTTGCTTTCGTATAATTAATTAAATTATACGAATGATAATATTGATTAAATTATAATTGATTAAATTGATTTCGTATAATTGATCAAATTTATGGTTTACCATAATAAAACGTATTATTTTTTTGTATGAATTATTGATTTATTATCAATCATTCCCGAATTTTAGGATTACCATAATTGACCGAATTTAATGTTATTTATTACAATTTTTTAATCTTATTAATTTATATTACCATTAATACGAAATTGATTAAATTAATACGAGATTTTTTAATCTCTAATCAATTATACGAATGATAATATTGATTAAATTGATTTCGTATAATTGATCAAATTTATGGTTACCATAATAACTCTCATTTATTTTTATTTTTTTCTTATTTAATTCTTATTACTATGCAGATAATTCCTAATACGATTGCTGAATTGGCAAACTTAAATTAATCAATGAAGATCAAGATTAAATTTACAGATGGGTACGCGTGTTCTGTGTCGGTGCGTGTTGAAATTTCTGCTCAAGTCGTTAGGTTTGTTATTCAATTATTAAACATTATGTTTACAGTATTCTTATTATATAATTAGGTAGACATTCTAAATTTACTATACACAATGCTTTTGTAAAGGTTTACTGTGATTGAATAGCCTGATTTAAATGGCATTCAATCCAACACAGGCTATTCGTTACTAAGATTGCACCACAAAAAGTCATTGATTTTAAAATTTAAATTATGATATTTTATGTTTTTAATGTAATTTATTTGAATTATTGATTACGATTTTGAGGTTATTTATTAAGATTTATAATCTTAATAAGATTATGATTAGTCTTGCAATTAAGAAGATTTATAATCTTATTATGTTTACGTATTATGATTAGTATTAATTGCAATTAATAAGATTTATTAAGATGTTTAATATTATTTATTAAATATTTTAATCTCATTTATTTATATTACTTTTTTTGAATATATGTTTAGTATAATTGACCGAATTTAATTTTTTATATTATGACTTTCCTTTTAATCAATTCTCATTAAATGATAATAATCAAAATCATTTCCTTTATATTATGACTTTTCTTTAATTATTCTTAATATATTTTCATTATGTTATATTTACTGTTATTTATGGACATTAATAATAATTGACCGAATTTAATTTTATTTATTACGATTTTTAACCTCATTTATTTATATTACTATTCATACGAAATAATGTTTTTTCTATTTTTACGAAATTACGTTTAATATTATTGATTTACATTAATAATAATTGACCGAATTTAATGTTATTTATTAAAAAATTTAATCTCATTTATTTATATTACTTTTTTTTGACTTTATGTTTAATATTATTGACTGAATTTAATTTTTTATATTATGACTTTATTTTAATCAATTCTCATTAAATGATAATCATCAAAATCATTTTATTTATATTATGACTTATATTTAATTATTCTTAATATATTTTTATTATGTTAGAATTAATTTTATTTATGGACATTCATAATAATTGACCGAATTTAATGTTATTTATTATGATTTTTTAAGCTCATTTATTTATATTACTATTAATACGAAAGTATGTTTAATCTATTTTTACAAAACTATGTTTAATACTATTTATTGACATTAATAATAATTGACCAAATTTAATGTTATTTATTAAAAATTTTAAGCTCTTTTATTTATATTACTGTTTTTTTTTTGTTTTTATGTTTAATATTATTGACCGAAATTGTTTTTTTTTATATTATGACTTTTTTTAATCAATTCTCATTAAACGATAATCATTAAAATCATTTCAATAATAATTGACCCCTATTAATGTTATTTATTTTGATTTTTTAATCTCATTTATTTATATTACTATTTTACGAAATTATTTTTAATCTATTTATTTCTTATCTACCGAATTAAATTACGAATATATTACTAATACTAAAACTAATATTACGATTTTTAATTTTATTTTTAATCTCATTTATTTCTTATCTACCGAATTAAAATTTTCTTTTACGATTTTTATGAATATATTACTAAAATATATACTATTTTCAAAATAATTTTCATTTATATTAATAAATAAGTAAATAATTATAATTGGTAAGTTAACTTTTGTCATTCATTTATTACTATTAATAGTAATAATTATTACAATTATTAACATAAAGAATAAACGTAACATCAATATAAAAAATCCTCATTTGTCATGAAACCCTCGACCATTAACAACGTTCAAATTATTTCAAAAATTATAAAAAAACTCAATTAATGATAACATAAAGATTCAAGCGATAATTTTGGTAAACAAAATGTATTTAATAAATACAATTTAAATCTATTTTTTTAATAATAAATATAATTTAAATCTATTTAACAATTTCCTAAAATATATAATATATTCAAAATATTTTTAAATGATATTACTAATAACGACTTTCATTTTAATATTGTTGATCGATAAACATAAAAACTTTTTACGTTTTTGTTACTTTGATGGATATCAATTCTTTGACTTTATTTATTTTTCATGTCTTAAAATACACTTATTAGTAATTAGTAACAAAATTAGTAATGAAATATCATTTTACGTTATCAGTAACAACATTAACTAAAAGGCGATTCAAAACATTAAAAAACCTCATTTGTCATGAAATCCTCCATCATTGACTACATTAACTAAATATCGTTTCAGTGATACTAAGAATAAGAATAAGAATATTATGTCATTCATTTAAATATCTTTGACAGATTAACGTTATCATATTTTTCACCGTGGTTTTAGCTTGATTTTTAGGTCATTGGTTATGAGTCAAACCGTCAAAACGGTTCAGGGTCTTCTGGATATATTTACCTTAAATTCTTGATGATAATACAGTTAAAATGCCAAATGTCTTTCTTTTCCTCACTAGAGTTTTTTTTTTGGACAAATTTTACTGTTTTGTTATTCTAATGGTTCAGGAATCCTATATGTGGACATAAATTCTTTTCAAAGTTCCAAATCGTCTTGCCATATCAAACCGTTTTATAGAAGCTAAAATAATTTCAGCGAGTAACATTGGAATGCAAACTTTTATCCAAAGAATTAGGCTGACCCCATTTGATAAGAAGATTCCTTTCAGATTTAACAGAAGACAATTTCCTCTTACTTTATGTTTCGCAATGACAATAAAGAAAAGTCAAGGACAAATCCTATTTAGGATAGGTATGTATTTGAAAGATCCTATTTTTACACATGGGCAGTTGTATGTCGCTGCCAAGTGACAAGAGTAGAGATGGCCTGAACATACTAATATTGGATAAAGATGACAACGTTAATAATAAATAACAAATGTTGTCTATAAAAAAATATTTTGAAGTTTGTGAATAAGTATGCGATCATATTTTGCATAAATTGTTTTTTTTTATAATTTTTTGGTTGTGTGATTTGTTAAACTACATTTATTTACTTTGAATTTAATCTTCATTTGCATGCTGCTACAATAAATATATGTTTATTCATTTCATTATTTGTTTTTAAATCACGTCTATTCAAACATTTGTTGATTCATATATCTGTTATTGGGTAACATTAAACTTTTTTTATGATAATTTACAATCAACAAAAATTCATACGAATTGTATTACGTAACTTTCAATAAATAAAATTTGCATACTACGATCTTTATAGATTTTTTTTTTCATTTGCCATGAACATGTACCGCGTGTACACGCGGGGCTCAAACCTAGTATTTTATATGTAAATATTTTGAAGAAAGAGAAGATAATTAGACCATGTGTAGCGGGAAGGGAAAAACACAAGGCCCCTGTTTCTGATTGGTCCACGTGGCAGCTGAGTCAGCATGGGGCTTGAAATGAAAATGGGGTGTAGTGGTAGTGGGAAAAAGATTGGTTTGTTTATTTGTTGAGGTGTCATCATGTGATTGGTGCGTTTATTTGGTGAGGTGAGGTGTCATCATGTGATTGGATGGTTAAAAATGGTTCAGGCGTTAATATCACGCCAGTTAGTTTTTTGGAAGCATAGCGCCCCCTGTAATGGTGTGGGGGGGGGGGCTATGTTGTGTTTTTAAGCCCAAATGGCGTCCCACTACACCCGGTCTTAGAGTTGATATGAGTTTGACAATTATATGACATGATTTGATAGGTATGTACAGATCACTTCAATCAAGAACAAAAAGATATAAGTAGTTTTCCTAAATTACCCTTATTGTACCTTTTTACAATAAATAATCAATTCCAACAACTTTCTAAAGGCAAAATTAATCTGAACCATTAAGAGGATTAAATCTAAGGTTGTGATGAGGTTTTCTAAGTTTTCTTAACTCAATAAGGTTTTCAATTTATCCTCCCCCAATATATATATATATATATATATATATATATATATATATATATATATATATATAGGGGGAGGTTATTGTGAAAAGTGACAAAAACATGCGAAGTGTGCGAAGTCACGTTACATACATAATTACGTACCATAGACAGAATCATTACTACTTCATTACCAAAATTACGTACCACATACATAAATCATTATAGTTCCATTATATACATAATCATTATAGTTTCATTACCAAAATCACCTATCATAAACATAATCATTCAAAACTTTACATAACAATTTTTCATACCCCTAAAAAACGTAACATACAAAATTACGTCCCATAGACAGAATCACTACTAGTTCCATTACTAAAATCACGTACTAAAATTACGTACCATAGACAGATTCACTACTAGTACATGATAATTACGTAATGAAAAACACATAATTACGTAATGTTTTCATGAACAGAAAAACACATTTATGAACATACAAAAACATTACGTAATTATCATTACGTAATTATCATGCACTTCGCACACTTTGCACGTTTTCATTACTTTGTATTTGAACCGACCCCTATATGGAAGAAACCCTCCTAAGATGAAAAACTCTAGGAAACCCATCCCTTGGCCCATGTTGTGCCACATCATCAAAGACAATATCACCCTATATTATATTACGAAGGACATAATGGAAAATTTAACTCTACCCCTTATCTCTCTCCATATATATATGTTTCCCCCCCACTCTCTCTTCATTTTATATTCAAATTCAAATCAGATCACCCTCCTCTCTCTACCCTTCCCTTTCTCTATATCTCTCTAGAACCACCACCACCACAACCACCACCACCGCCACCTACCACAACAACTTCTTCTCCACTTCTGTTCAAACGAAACTGAGCAACTCTGAAAAAAAAACAAAAAAACATTGATAATATCAAGAGCAACAACAACAAGTTCCTGAAAATCACCTTTACCGACGTCGTTTTGGTCACACGATCTAGAAATCATAACCATGGGCCAAGTATTAATAGAGGCGTTGGAGAGACCGGCAAGATCGTAGACACAACCGGGTCCAAAAACGGTTAACAGGATACCGGGTCGACCGGTTAAGTAGCCGTAGGCAGAGGCGGCGTAACCGACTGATTGTTCGTTGTGGAAGGTGATGAACCGGATGCCTTGTAACATTACGCATTTATAACTTGTACGTTACATTTTATCATGAATAAAAACGTCAAGTTCTATTATTATTGGTCGCGTTTAATTATTATTGTGGCATTTCTGAAACCCTAATACAATGTTAAATATATATAATATACATATATATGTGGTTTAATTGCAAAAATAATAAAAGCTTGGGCCGGGACTCGAACCCGCGCCCCAAGCCGGTTCTTATAGACACACACACATAACCAACTGCTCTACACATGTTTCTTGTTTTAAACCCAACACCTTAATGTTATAACACGAGTTCAAGATCTTCCCAGTTGACTTGGAGAGTCAACTGTGACCACGACTTACCATAAATCAAAACAATTAACGTGTAATTGATCATGGATTGACTTGAGATCGTGATTACCGGTCCATCACGAGTCATTACACGTTCAATTATCACTCAATTCTTACCAATTTTACTCGTGGACGCGTCAACCATTCAATACGAAGTCAACCTTACCAATTCGATAATCCAGACCACCACACTATAAATTGAGCATCTCTGGACAATCACAACTCGCCAATTATTCTTTTTCAACCTCCAATTTCTTAAATCATTCACTGTTCTTGAGATTTTGATCGTGTTTTGACTTCGAGCATTGACTGATCAATCCATTATCAATCGTGTTTGTAAGTCTGATTTTTTTGATGGGTTTTATTGTTCGGCATACACACAACATTAACCCTAAGGTTAATTGGGTTAATGTTGTGTGATTTGTTCAATTGCAGAAACTAGGGCACGTACGATTGAATTGGGGAAGAACATGATTTGGATTATAATTATAAATTTTAAACGAACCGAAACCAAACACAACCACTGGTCTGGACCAAGTGGTTGTGTCTGGTGCCCTGGAACCAGTCCACGCGGGTTCGACCCCCGGCATCACCAAGGTTTTCTTTTCTTTTTTTTTTTTTTTGAAACATTCCAACTTTATATATATATATATAATTACTAGTATTTTAAAATTAGTTTTAAAATACTAAAAATCTTTTAAAAATTCTACAAAAATTATTTTATGTTAACTTAGTGAAAAAGTTTAACATACAATTTTTAGTTTTCAAAAATTTATTTATTTAATATATATAATGAATATATCAAGTTTATTCTATTTTATTTATAAAATTCTATAAAAATATCAAAACAATTTTATAAATTTCCACAAAAATTATTTTGAGTTTTTATAACAATAAATTTTTCTGAAATGATTTTTATTTCTGAAAAATCATTTATTTAATATTTTTAATCATTTTTTATTAGTTTTAATCATAATTAAATCATAATAAATTCATTTTTCAATATTTTTGCACCAAAATTTTACATAAATTATTTCTGATTATTTGGAACAGAAATATAATTTTTAAACTAATAATTCTTTAATTTTAGTATTTTTAAATATTAAAGTTAAATTTTGACAATTTGAAATAAATAGATTTAATATTCTATTTTAAAGAAAATAATTTTATAAAAAATTATTTTTATACTTTAAACTCATTATTGTGACCATCTTTGATTCAAATTTTATAAAAAGATTTTTTTGTTTATTTATTATTAAATTTCTCTCATTTATCAAACATTTTATTTATTAATCAAACGAGCATTTATCCCCAATTCGAATCCCTAGAATATATTGGTAGACTAGATAGACTTAGACATATTTATTACCTTATGTATAGGGTAATACTTGGCATATTTGGGCAACACCACTATTCTATTTTTCAAGAGATATAACATTTTGCTAAGGTGAGTTTACATAGCCCCTTTTTCTGTTTTACATTTTGGGGTGAAACATGTTTAAACATTTTATACACTATCATTTATTCATTCTATCATTTGACTGTAACAAAAAGACACAGTACAATCATTAACATTGATCAAGCCGCCTGTATAGATTATAGCGCTATAGGTCTGACAAACCCATCCCCCCGCATAAATTCAGGGATGATCGATAACAGTAACAACATTTAACTAACTTGCGAGTTAGTCATCAGTCGACACAAGGTTTGATTGTACAAAGACGCATTGTTACATGTCGGAATCATACTCTATCATCATACAACTGTGATTGTTGTACAAACTATTGTTATCAATTATATTCAAAAACCTATGTATTCTCACCAACTTTTGTTGACCCAAAATATTTTCAAACTTAACATGTTTCAGGTTCTACTTGCTTGAAGATTTAAGTTAATTCTTGAAGATGTGTGCATAGTATTATTCATCTTGATGTACAAATTCTTGTAGAACAATTGTATGTAATTTATTTAAATTATTTAATGAAATTTATTATACACCATGAGCTACTGAACAATCATCAATACGTGACATCCCGATGTTTCCGCCATCGGTTGGAGTGTTTGAGGATCCCAACTAACATGTGTATCTGTTTTAGTGTTAATTTTCACGAGTAGGCTATAGAAGAAGACGACGTTGATGATGTGGCAGTGGTAAGTGATGGTTTTGAGTTTTTTTATAAAGATTATAAATTTTTAATCTTTTGGTAAGTGAAATTGTTATGAACTCGTATAGGGTACATGTCTACTTTTTGTGGTCTGAGTCTTGTATGCTCACACACATTAGGAATGCTAACACATGCTAGTATATGCCCAACTAACATGTGTTAGGGTCCATATGACATACGTTAGTTTTAGTAAAACATATGTCTTAGAATATGCTAACACATGCTATCGATGTCTTTTATTATATTATATATTTCATGAATATGAGGATAATTTTTTGGTATATGGATTTAGATTGGTTATGATTTGATTTATTAATTTATTATTGTTGGATTTCAAACCCTAATAATTGTATTTGAGTAGTTGTATTAACTTAGTTGTAAAATTGAGTATGATACACTTGGCACTGCAGATTTGTTTTTTTGTTTATACACATTTTAGTGATGCTAACACATGCTAGTATATGCCTAACTAACAGGTGTTAGGGTTCATATGACATACGTTAGTATATGCCAAACTAACATGTGTTAGGGTTCATATGACGTACGTTATTTCAGTAAAACATATGTTTTAGAATACACTACACATGTCAGTGATGTCTCATTATGTGTTTTGGAGAGCCCAACTAACACGTGTTATCTTTTTTTTTTATAGGTGAAGCGATGTTTTTGTGTTAAAGATGATGATGGGTATCAAGAACGAAGCATAGCTAGATCTTTTTTATGTTATGATAGTTTTTTATCATTCAGAAATAATTATGTATGTATGAAAAGTTTTTTGATACATTTTTAGTATTGATTGTAATGATCGTTTTTATCATTTCTTAAATAAATATACAATTTATGCGTTCTTTTATTTTTGTACTTTTTAGTATATGCCTGTTAACACATGTTAGCAATGTCTCACACGAGGTCAGAATTTTGTATCACAACACTAACGTACGTTAATATCGGTGCTGGAAAAAGTGTCATAAAGTAGGAGAGAGGTGACTTGACAAGGGTCAAATCAACCTTTTTAAACCTAGGATTCAGAAAATAAAAGTGGCTCACTTGCTTTAGTAAGATTACCATATTGCCTTTAATTCTATTTTATATTAGAGTGGCCCACATGCTTTTGATTATTAAATAGAAATTAATCATGGACCATTGATCAAACTTGATCAATGGTCACAATAGAGTTTCCAAGGTTTTTCATGAAGATAGGGTTTCCTACATATCCACCCCTATATATATATATATTGAAAACCCTCTCCAGTTAAGAAAACCCATGAAACCCTTAATCTAAACATCCATTTTAAATGATCAAGGGTTAGGATTGCATTTTACTTTTGATCAAAAGTTTGAATACTTATTTGGATGCAAATGGGTAAGATTGTCCACAAATTTTAAAGCCTTCTCTCATCTCTCCTCTCTTCTTGTTATTTTATTAATATAGATTCATGGTTTTCTTTAAAAAAATATTCAATTTTTAAAAACAAACTCATGTTACCAGGTGTTAAGCCAGAGATGTTTTGTGTAGCATGTTTGAGTAACACATGTTTCAAGCCTCATAACAGATGTAAATTATAACCCAAAACATATGTTTTTGTTCTTTGTAAGACCTATAACATATGATAAATTATAACCTAAAGAACAAAAAAATTGATAAATTGTAAACCGGACATATGATAAATTATAACCCAAACAACAAAAACATATGTTTTTAAATGACAAAACAAGCTTCTATATTGATCACAACTACCAACGTTCAAACCACGTATGAAACATCAAAACAAAAAAAAAATACCAAAATAGATCATTATTCTTCACATATTCTGTACCTATCAGTATTATTATTAATTGACTGAAAAACAAGAATGAGGAAATTTAAGTGCTAAATGACAACAAGCTGACAAAAAATTGAATTATTCTTCTCAAGGAGATGATGATAAGTTACGACATTTTGATCAACAAAAGTCTGCTTCTATAGTTAAGAAAGAGAAGCCTTCTACTTCCATTAAACCTCGACACCATGCCATAGATCTTAATAGATCTAAAGAGAATAGATATGAAGAGATCTGAAGAACTGAAGATCTTCTAGACAAACATGTAAAATAAAAAAAGTACAAATAAGCACATAAAAAAATAATAAGCACCTAAAAATCATAAAACGACCGGGAAGGACGGTGCCGTTCCGACGACGTACAAATTTACAGATCCGGAAGGGCGGTGCCAGTAGGGTACGACCGTCACATGTTAAAGAAATGGTGAGTGGTGGTAACTTTGGTGTCGACTTTTAAAAAATGAGTGACATAGTTGTTTAATTAGCCCGTAAACTCCTTCAATTACTACATTAAAAAAAGATTGTCTAAATGACTCCCTTTAACGAGCTCCAACATTAGCTTCATAAAAGTAATGAGTGAATGATTGCCTTTGACGAGCTCTCATATTCAAATACTACATTAAAAGAAGACTTCTTTCTTGTTTGGATGATTTAGAAGGATTTGAGTGAATAGGTTTATGAGGGAAAGTAGTTTGGTGAGTTTGGTTAAGAAAGAGTTTCAGAATAAGAGGAGGTGAGTTTGATTGTGAGAGGTGTGTATGTTTAGAAGCGAAACTAGTTTGGTGAACAAAATGTCAAACATCTATCGTACACAGTGTACATATGTAATAGAAATGTTAGAAAGATGGAAGCACGATCAGGGTGAGTCATCATCATCATCATAATCATACTCAGTAAATCCTACCTATAGCAAAACTAAGGTAGGGTCTGAAGAGGGTAAAATGTAGACAGCCTTACCTCTACCCCTAAGAATAGAGAGGCTGCTTCCAGTGAGACACCCGGCTCGATGTGGTTTGGTATCAAGCGTTGGACATAAGGCACATAACACTCAGCAAACAGGATAAACCCGATCGGTGCATGTACCATTTTGTCTTTTGGCTATCCACGCCACCACATGATGCATGATTAACCGTCCGTCGTTTTTAACGTTATTTTCACGAAATTAGTAAAATAACGTTAAAACTAGTTCAACTTTACTTTTGCCCCAAAGGGCCACACATATATACATTATATGCGCACACCGTGAGTGGGGCGTTCACGATTAGGGTGAGTAATACCTATAATACCCTTACATATTTAATTGGCAATGGAGACGTGGACAAAGCTGAACCATTCAGATGGGTTTGCTGGGTTTCCTTAAGTGATGGTGGTTAGCAATTTAGAATTGCCCTATATATATATATATATATTACTCTTCACCTTGTTCTATTCAAATTATAGTGTAGCATTGTTTCTTTATTTTGTATATCGTTAAACTTATAGATTTAACCATTATTTTCTCGAATTCAGTCTCGGTTCTAATCTTGTCCATATTTGATCCGGTTTGGTTCACTCTCAATCTGATTAGGTTTGATCCCGTGACAATCTGTAACACCCCAACCGATGGCGGAAACATCGAGGTGTCACGTAATGACGATTGTTCAATAGCTCATGGACTAAAGTGTAAATTTGAATACATTGATTAAATAATTTATTACATTGAAATGAAATTACAGGATACAATAATTCTAAAGTGACAAGTCTAGCTAAAATACAATGTAGACAAGACTGAAATATAAAATCCAAAAGCCTAAAAGAAGCGTCTCAAAACAACCTGAAACATGTACAAAATATTTTGGTCAATACAAAAATTGTATTGGTGAGCATACCCTGTTTAAATAAATATAGTAGAAAAGTGTTTTGCAATTCATGTGTCGTATACTGTTTGCAATTATGTAATAAGTGGTATCCGGGTCAAATCAACCCTAAGAGAAGAAAGCAGATATATATAGTATGCGCTAGTAGTAATGTAATACATAGCAATGACGAGGACTCTCAACAGAGTCACAAGGGTATAAACCATAGTACTATTCATTGAAATGCCAGGCCGCCGGCCAGCGGTTAATGATTTGACAGGTCATAGATACACAAAATAACACAAGCAAACACACATAAGAATTGCTATTTTAGTAAAAGGAAATATAAACTTGATAGTAAGTACATGAGTCACCCCGAAATGTAAAATAGTAAAAAAAAAGGGGAAAGATATACTCACAGTTTGCGAAAGCGAGCAAAATCCAACTTAAGCGGTCGTGAGCTAAGTAATGGGAATTCCGAGGAATTCAACCTATAATGTGTAAGCATACTAATAAGGAAATGTCTAACAAGTCTAAGGTAACTAGGGTCTAAGGCATTAGGGTTTGCTAAGTCGATTTGGGGAATTAGAGTTTTTATGATCAGTCGCGTTAATGTAAAAGTTGTATATCACAAATAATATATGAAAAGTTGTAAATGTGGTTTGAATAATATAATTATTACCTATTGAATATTTAGATAAAAATATGTTTGAATAATTACGATAAAATAATTTAGTTAGTCACCTTAACTAAATTAAAATAGATACAATAATCATAAATATATAAATAAATTTTGAGTTACACAACGATCCAACAAAAGATAATAAAGACATTAAACCATATGAGTATTTCTATTTTATAAGAAAATATTTATAAAATAGATGCTTAAATTGTATAAATAAATAAATGTTTAATTATGTCTATTTAAACGCAAATAAGACTAATAATACCAGACATGATCCAAAAATGTTATTTTTATAGAAAATGGATGCTTTCTGATGTAAACAAATGAAAATAAATTTCTCATAATTTTTATAAACTTATTCATATTTAAAACTGTTTTAATAGAATTAAATCATGTTTAAATGATTAAAAATAAGAAATTAATAAAAATAAATGTTTTCTGAACCAATAATTTTTATTTCAGTTCATGATGATTAGTAATAATCTCACAAAAAGTTTGAGATTAAAATCATTAAAAATGAATTTTTAATCAATTAATTATGATTAAAACAATTTAAATCAATAAAAATATGAAAATAATTTATTTTTCAGAAAATAAAAATATCATAATTTTCTATGAGATGTCAAGAAGCTACACCTAAATTTTCATAATTTTTGGATCAAAAATGAATTTATTATGAATATTCTAAGTTTTATGTATTTAAATTTATATAAATAAATAAATAAATGATAAATGAATAAATAAAACAAGGATAAGAACAGACCCGCGTGGAGGGGGACTCGAACCCGGGTCTGATATGGGTGGAAGCATGCCAATAACCACTCCTCCATACTAAGTTATGTTGATTTATTTCCAAACGAATTTTATTTATAAAATACCTCTTGATTCATCTTCTTCCCCAATATGCTATAACCCTAACCCTAACCCTTTACTTCAATAATCCGATTAAGATACAATGAATGATCTGTAATAGGGGGTTATTGCTCGGAATCAACTAACAAACAAAACGGCATAATAAAAACATACCTACAATCATAAACGAGATCGAATATAGCGATGAACAGGTCCGCACTTATCATCACGATTTGGAGAGCTCTGGACGCGATTTTGATAAGGATTTTTGTGGGTTTGAAAGGTTTAAACGTGCAGCAATGATTGGTAAAATCAATTTGTAGTGATAAATAAGAAAAATGGCGTTTGAACTTGAACCTTTGATGATGCTCGACGGTTACAAAACGAGCACATTAAAACACGAATTTAACTTGTTTAAATGCACCATAACGCCATGGAATCGGTTAAACTAATAGGGAGAAATGGTTTCGTACAATTATTAACGAAAATGAGACGTTTAAACTGGTTTTAAAGCTTCGCCGGAGAAAACTCCGGTCGCCGGATTATCCTGCCGGAAAAACGTGGGTACCAGGAGTGGGAAGATGATTTTTTTGAAAGTTTGGGCAATTGGCAGAAAAGGTCCCTCAACTTAAACTTAGTTAGTTATATAATGAATTAGTTAGTTTTTCCTTTATACAACTTAACCAAATTAACTATATTTAACCTTTAAAACTCTAAACTTTTATAAAACTTGAAAATTTTTATAATATCCTTTCCGGATGACGTTTCAACACACGCATTTGATTAAAACTTATACCCGATACGTAAGAAATATATAAATGATAAGTTTTAAATTCGTTTTAAAATTAAATTGAAAACGACGAAACTTGCAAGAACTATAATGGAAATATTTAAAGGGCTATTATTGTCAATTTGACGAAAGACGAGGGTGACGGATGTCACAGTCTCCCCTACTTTAGAAAATTTCGTCTCGAAATTTCTTTCAGTGGAGGTTACTATGAAACAAAAGGCGTTGTAAAAGTCAACTAGATTTTTAAAAGAAAGTTTCATCCTTTATGATTCCTCAAAGTTTAAAGTTAGTTGTCTAATACCCAAAGTAAAAGTTTCAAATTCTTTCGACAGTTAATCCAAAGTTAGAAAGTTGAGAGTTTAAATGAGAAAAGTTTTGGGAATGTGTAACGGGTGAGGGGCAGAGGTACTAATGAAGCAGTCTCCCCTACTTTAGAAAAGGGTTCTGACTAAACGTTATTAAGGACATGCAACAGGATTTCGACTAATAGAGAGTGCACGAGTATACAAAGTTGATATTTTCTGTGTGGGGGGTCAAGAGAAAGACTCTAGGAAGACGAATGAAGCTTACGTAAAAACGTTCCTATCGAGAATGCTAGCTATTAGTCCACTGTTCTAATGAAGAGATAAGTATAAAGTAATAAATAGGTTCTTGGTCAGACTCCTAGTACGCTCCCGCTGTATCGTTTATGCTTATATATAGGGTGTACCGCAGCTAACCCACCACACTCCCGATACTTTAGACCCGTACTGATTGTCTACCAATAGCCTAATAGAATTACACACCACCCTCATGTACCTGTAAACCCATGATTGCGTTTCGAACCGTAATCATCGATTTACCTTACACTGGGGTGTTATGCTTTTCCATACCCTATCCTAAGTAATACTAGAAACAAAATGCGTGCAACTCATATGTAATAGCCACTGTAATGAAATAATGTTCAATCATGACATGGTTAGAGGTCCTTCCCTTCCGGGTTTTCCCTTTAACCGTAATGTGAATAACATGTAAGTATAAGACATGGTTAGAGGTTCTTCCCTTTCGGGTTCACCCTTAACCGGTAGCTTCTGTTCACATCGTTGGCTCTAACACCTATATTGATAAACTCCGAGATTTCCACCGTTCCCCTCGGATTAAAGGAATACTCTAATCCGAGTCGTACGTGGGCACTGGCTTAGATCTCATACGAGTTACCAACTAGTATATTCGTTGACCATGACGATGAACAAAATAATGTAAAGTATAACAGAGTTTTGCTCAAAACAGGAAAGAAAATGTGCATACCAAATATGCGTTCAAGTAAATATATAAGTATAGCATAAAATTTCGATTGAAAAGATAATAGAACATAAATCGAGTAAATCGCACAATTGCACAAAATGAAAGTAAACGAGTTGAATTAATGCAAATAGGCAATGTGAAATTAATCACAAATGACGTGTTAGAAATAACTATGAATAAAAATGGTGCAAGAGTAAAATAACGAAATAACGTGTATAGCCTACTGGCATGCAAGTTAAAATCTAGTAATTTTACATATATGCGTTATACTATAAAAGGCATTTAACAACATTCTGATGAAAAGATGTGTCCATTGTTTTGTTAAACCAAAAGTTTTGCAACTGAAAGAGTATAAGTGTAAAGGTAAATTTTCGCAGTTTACTCGACTTTGTGATATTGTTGAAAGAATAGTAGTGATGCATGAGAACAAATTTTTAGAAATCAAAGTGTGTTTTCGATTCGAAACAGGTTTATTTGCAAAATCTTCGTAAATACACATTTTCATGTGTTTACGAGAAGTCGAGTTTGAAAAATGTTATAAGGCTTATTATTAGTTGCAACTTTCTCTCGAAAATACATATTGGTTATGTTATGTGAAAACAAAGGGTTACATTTGTCCTTTAAAATATGCAGTACAAGTTTGCAAAATGAAACCCTTTCATGAACTATGTGTAATTCTAATGTGCTTTAAAAGACCATGATTTAAAATGACGTGAATGATAAGATTAAAGTATGTAATGGATTACCAACATTTAAGAAAATTCATAATCAACAAGATGTAGAAATAGATCCTTGAGATGTGGATTTCACTCCTAACTCAAAGATGTATTTCAAAATTGAAAACGATTGTGGAATGAAACCGATCACTAAGTTAAGGATATCACTCCCAGCTTAGTGGTTAAGTTTCTTTTTGAAGGAAATACTCTTTGAGGTGTGGATGTCACTCCTATCTCAAAGTTATATTCCTAAGATAAATAACCTATAGAGGAGTGAAACTAATCACCAAGGTATGGATACCACTCCTAACTTGATGATATCGTTTCGTTTTTGAAATACGAGTGTCTTCTTTGCCAAGCAAAATATCGAAAGAATAACGAGAAATAATCATAACGAAAATATCTTGAAAGAAAATAATAAGAAATAAGAGAAATATAAACGAGAGGACTCGTGAAAGTAAGCTTAGTTATAGACTAGGCTAAAAGGCATTCTAATAACCTAATTCCCTATAACCATGGCTCTGATACCAATCTGTAACACCCCAACCGATGGCGGAAACATCGAGGTGTCACGTAATGACGATTGTTCAATAGCTCATGGACTAAAGTGTAAATTTGAATACATTGATTAAATAATTTATTACATTGAAATGAAATTACAGGATACAATAATTCTAAAGTGACAAGTCTAGCTAAAATACAATGTAGACAAGACTGAAATATAAAATCCAAAAGCCTAAAAGAAGCGTCTCAAAACAACCTGAAACATGTACAAAATATTTTGGTCAATACAAAAATTGTATTGGTGAGCATACCCTGTTTAAATAAATATAGTAGAAAAGTGTTTTGCAATTCATGTGTCGTATACTGTTTGCAATTATGTAATAAGTGGTATCCGGGTCAAATCAACCCTAAGAGAAGAAAGCAGATATATATAGTATGCGCTAGTAGTAATGTAATACATAGCAATGACGAGGACTCTCAACAGAGTCACAAGGGTATAAACCATAGTACTATTCATTGAAATGCCAGGCCGCCGGCCAGCGGTTAATGATTTGACAGGTCATAGATACACAAAATAACACAAGCAAACACACATAAGAATTGCTATTTTAGTAAAAGGAAATATAAACTTGATAGTAAGTACATGAGTCACCCCGAAATGTAAAATAGTAAAAAAAAAGGGAAAGATATACTCACAGTTTGCGAAAGCGAGCAAAATCCAACTTAAGCGGTCGTGAGCTAAGTAATGGGAATTCCGAGGAATTCAACCTATAATGTGTAAGCATACTAATAAGGAAATGTCTAACAAGTCTAAGGTAACTAGGGTCTAAGGCATTAGGGTTTGCTAAGTCGATTTGGGGAATTAGAGTTTTTATGATCAGTCGCGTTAATGTAAAAGTTGTATATCACAAATAATATATGAAAAGTTGTAAATGTGGTTTGAATAATATAATTATTACCTATTGAATATTTAGATAAAAATATGTTTGAATAATTACGATAAAATAATTTAGTTAGTCACCTTAACTAAATTAAAATAGATACAATAATCATAAATATATAAATAAATTTTGAGTTACACAACGATCCAACAAAAGATAATAAAGACATTAAACCATATGAGTATTTCTATTTTATAAGAAAATATTTATAAAATAGATGCTTAAATTGTATAAATAAATAAATGTTTAATTATGTCTATTTAAACGCAAATAAGACTAATAATACCAGACATGATCCAAAAATGTTATTTTTATAGAAAATGGATGCTTTCTGATGTAAACAAATGAAAATAAATTTCTCATAATTTTTATAAACTTATTCATATTTAAAACTGTTTTAATAGAATTAAATCATGTTTAAATGATTAAAAATAAGAAATTAATAAAAATAAATGTTTTCTGAACCAATAATTTTTATTTCAGTTCATGATGATTAGTAATAATCTCACAAAAAGTTTGAGATTAAAATCATTAAAAATGAATTTTTAATCAATTAATTATGATTAAAACAATTTAAATCAATAAAAATATGAAAATAATTTATTTTTCAGAAAATAAAAATATCATAATTTTCTATGAGATGTCAAGAAGCTACACCTAAATTTTCATAATTTTTGGATCAAAAATGAATTTATTATGAATATTCTAAGTTTTATGTATTTAAATTTATATAAATAAATAAATAAATGATAAATGAATAAATAAAACAAGGATAAGAACAGACCCGCGTGGAGGGGGACTCGAACCCGGGTCTGATATGGGTGGAAGCATGCCAATAACCACTCCTCCATACTAAGTTATGTTGATTTATTTCCAAACGAATTTTATTTATAAAATACCTCTTGATTCATCTTCTTCCCCAATATGCTATAACCCTAACCCTAACCCTTTACTTCAATAATCCGATTAAGATACAATGAATGATCTGTAATAGGGGGTTATTGCTCGGAATCAACTAACAAACAAAACGGCATAATAAAAACATACCTACAATCATAAACGAGATCGAATATAGCGATGAACAGGTCCGCACTTATCATCACGATTTGGAGAGCTCTGGACGCGATTTTGATAAGGATTTTTGTGGGTTTGAAAGGTTTAAACGTGCAGCAATGATTGGTAAAATCAATTTGTAGTGATAAATAAGAAAAATGGCGTTTGAACTTGAACCTTTGATGATGCTCGACGGTTACAAAACGAGCACATTAAAACACGAATTTAACTTGTTTAAATGCACCATAACGCCATGGAATCGGTTTAAACTAATAGGGAGAAATGGTTTCGTACAATTATTAACGAAAATGAGACGTTTAAACTGGTTTTAAAGCTTCGCCGGAGAAAACTCCGGTCGCCGGATTATCCTGCCGGAAAAACGTGGGTACCAGGAGTGGGAAGATGATTTTTTTGAAAGTTTGGGCAATTGGCAGAAAAGGTCCCTCAACTTAAACTTAGTTAGTTATATAATGAATTAGTTAGTTTTTCCTTTATACAACTTAACCAAATTAACTATATTTAACCTTTAAAACTCTAAACTTTTATAAAACTTGAAAATTTTTATAATATCCTTTCCGGATGACGTTTCAACACACGCATTTGATTAAAACTTATACCCGATACGTAAGAAATATATAAATGATAAGTTTTAAATTCGTTTTAAAATTAAATTGAAAACGACGAAACTTGCAAGAACTATAATGGAAATATTTAAAGGGCTATTATTGTCAATTTGACGAAAGACGAGGGTGACGGATGTCACAGTCTCCCCTACTTTAGAAAATTTCGTCTCGAAATTTCTTTCAGTGGAGGTTACTATGAAACAAAAGGCGTTGTAAAAGTCAACTAGATTTTTAAAAGAAAGTTTCATCCTTTATGATTCCTCAAAGTTTAAAGTTAGTTGTCTAATACCCAAAGTAAAAGTTTCAAATTCTTTCGACAGTTAATCCAAAGTTAGAAAGTTGAGAGTTTAAATGAGAAAAGTTTTGGGAATGTGTAACGGGTGAGGGGCAGAGGTACTAATGAAGCAGTCTCCCCTACTTTAGAAAAGGGTTCTGACTAAACGTTATTAAGGACATGCAACAGGATTTCGACTAATAGAGAGTGCACGAGTATACAAAGTTGATATTTTCTGTGTGGGGGGTCAAGAGAAAGACTCTAGGAAGACGAATGAAGCTTACGTAAAAACGTTCCTATCGAGAATGCTAGCTATTAGTCCACTGTTCTAATGAAGAGATAAGTATAAAGTAATAAATAGGTTCTTGGTCAGACTCCTAGTACGCTCCCGCTGTATCGTTTATGCTTATATATAGGGTGTACCGCAGCTAACCCACCACACTCCCGATACTTTAGACCCGTACTGATTGTCTACCAATAGCCTAATAGAATTACACACCACCCTCATGTACCTGTAAACCCATGATTGCGTTTCGAACCGTAATCATCGATTTACCTTACACTGGGGTGTTATGCTTTTCCATACCCTATCCTAAGTAATACTAGAAACAAAATGCGTGCAACTCATATGTAATAGCCACTGTAATGAAATAATGTTCAATCATGACATGGTTAGAGGTCCTTCCCTTCCGGGTTTTCCCTTTAACCGTAATGTGAATAACATGTAAGTATAAGACATGGTTAGAGGTTCTTCCCTTTCGGGTTCACCCTTAACCGGTAGCTTCTGTTCACATCGTTGGCTCTAACACCTATATTGATAAACTCCGAGATTTCCACCGTTCCCCTCGGATTAAAGGAATACTCTAATCCGAGTCGTACGTGGGCACTGGCTTAGATCTCATACGAGTTACCAACTAGTATATTCGTTGACCATGACGATGAACAAAATAATGTAAAGTATAACAGAGTTTTGCTCAAAACAGGAAAGAAAATGTGCATACCAAATATGCGTTCAAGTAAATATATAAGTATAGCATAAAATTTCGATTGAAAAGATAATAGAACATAAATCGAGTAAATCGCACAATTGCACAAAATGAAAGTAAACGAGTTGAATTAATGCAAATAGGCAATGTGAAATTAATCACAAATGACGTGTTAGAAATAACTATGAATAAAAATGGTGCAAGAGTAAAATAACGAAATAACGTGTATAGCCTACTGGCATGCAAGTTAAAATCTAGTAATTTTACATATATGCGTTATACTATAAAAGGCATTTAACAACATTCTGATGAAAAGATGTGTCCATTGTTTTGTTAAACCAAAAGTTTTGCAACTGAAAGAGTATAAGTGTAAAGGTAAATTTTCGCAGTTTACTCGACTTTGTGATATTGTTGAAAGAATAGTAGTGATGCATGAGAACAAATTTTTAGAAATCAAAGTGTGTTTTCGATTCGAAACAGGTTTATTTGCAAAATCTTCGTAAATACACATTTTCATGTGTTTACGAGAAGTCGAGTTTGAAAAATGTTATAAGGCTTATTATTAGTTGCAACTTTCTCTCGAAAATACATATTGGTTATGTTATGTGAAAACAAAGGGTTACATTTGTCCTTTAAAATATGCAGTACAAGTTTGCAAAATGAAACCCTTTCATGAACTATGTGTAATTCTAATGTGCTTTAAAAGACCATGATTTAAAATGACGTGAATGATAAGATTAAAGTATGTAATGGATTACCAACATTTAAGAAAATTCATAATCAACAAGATGTAGAAATAGATCCTTGAGATGTGGATTTCACTCCTAACTCAAAGATGTATTTCAAAATTGAAAACGATTGTGGAATGAAACCGATCACTAAGTTAAGGATATCACTCCCAGCTTAGTGGTTAAGTTTCTTTTTGAAGGAAATACTCTTTGAGGTGTGGATGTCACTCCTATCTCAAAGTTATATTCCTAAGATAAATAACCTATAGAGGAGTGAAACTAATCACCAAGGTATGGATACCACTCCTAACTTGATGATATCGTTTCGTTTTTGAAATACGAGTGTCTTCTTTGCCAAGCAAAATATCGAAAGAATAACGAGAAATAATCATAACGAAAATATCTTGAAAGAAAATAATAAGAAATAAGAGAAATATAAACGAGAGGACTCGTGAAAGTAAGCTTAGTTATAGACTAGGCTAAAAGGCATTCTAATAACCTAATTCCCTATAACCATGGCTCTGATACCAATCTGTAACACCCCAACCGATGGCGGAAACATCGAGGTGTCACGTAATGACGATTGTTCAATAGCTCATGGACTAAAGTGTAAATTTGAATACATTGATTAAATAATTTATTACATTGAAATGAAATTACAGGATACAATAATTCTAAAGTGACAAGTCTAGCTAAAATACAATGTAGACAAGACTGAAATATAAAATCCAAAAGCCTAAAAGAAGCGTCTCAAAACAACCTGAAACATGTACAAAATATTTTGGTCAATACAAAAATTGTATTGGTGAGCATACCCTGTTTAAATAAATATAGTAGAAAAGTGTTTTGCAATTCATGTGTCGTATACTGTTTGCAATTATGTAATAAGTGGTATCCGGGTCAAATCAACCCTAAGAGAAGAAAGCAGATATATATAGTATGCGCTAGTAGTAATGTAATACATAGCAATGACGAGGACTCTCAACAGAGTCACAAGGGTATAAACCATAGTACTATTCATTGAAATGCCAGGCCGCCGGCCAGCGGTTAATGATTTGACAGGTCATAGATACACAAAATAACACAAGCAAACACACATAAGAATTGCTATTTTAGTAAAAGGAAATATAAACTTGATAGTAAGTACATGAGTCACCCCGAAATGTAAAATAGTAAAAAAAAAGGGAAAGATATACTCACAGTTTGCGAAAGCGAGCAAAATCCAACTTAAGCGGTCGTGAGCTAAGTAATGGGAATTCCGAGGAATTCAACCTATAATGTGTAAGCATACTAATAAGGAAATGTCTAACAAGTCTAAGGTAACTAGGGTCTAAGGCATTAGGGTTTGCTAAGTCGATTTGGGGAATTAGAGTTTTTATGATCAGTCGCGTTAATGTAAAAGTTGTATATCACAAATAATATATGAAAAGTTGTAAATGTGGTTTGAATAATATAATTATTACCTATTGAATATTTAGATAAAAATATGTTTGAATAATTACGATAAAATAATTTAGTTAGTCACCTTAACTAAATTAAAATAGATACAATAATCATAAATATATAAATAAATTTTGAGTTACACAACGATCCAACAAAAGATAATAAAGACATTAAACCATATGAGTATTTCTATTTTATAAGAAAATATTTATAAAATAGATGCTTAAATTGTATAAATAAATAAATGTTTAATTATGTCTATTTAAACGCAAATAAGACTAATAATACCAGACATGATCCAAAAATGTTATTTTTATAGAAAATGGATGCTTTCTGATGTAAACAAATGAAAATAAATTTCTCATAATTTTTATAAACTTATTCATATTTAAAACTGTTTTAATAGAATTAAATCATGTTTAAATGATTAAAAATAAGAAATTAATAAAAATAAATGTTTTCTGAACCAATAATTTTTATTTCAGTTCATGATGATTAGTAATAATCTCACAAAAAGTTTGAGATTAAAATCATTAAAAATGAATTTTTAATCAATTAATTATGATTAAAACAATTTAAATCAATAAAAATATGAAAATAATTTATTTTTCAGAAAATAAAAAATATCATAATTTTCTATGAGATGTCAAGAAGCTACACCTAAATTTTCATAATTTTTGGATCAAAAATGAATTTATTATGAATATTCTAAGTTTTATGTATTTAAATTTATATAAATAAATAAATAAATGATAAATGAATAAATAAAACAAGGATAAGAACAGACCCGCGTGGAGGGGGACTCGAACCCGGGTCTGATATGGGTGGAAGCATGCCAATAACCACTCCTCCATACTAAGTTATGTTGATTTATTTCCAAACGAATTTTATTTATAAAATACCTCTTGATTCATCTTCTTCCCCAATATGCTATAACCCTAACCCTAACCCTTTACTTCAATAATCCGATTAAGATACAATGAATGATCTGTAATAGGGGGTTATTGCTCGGAATCAACTAACAAACAAAACGGCATAATAAAAACATACCTACAATCATAAACGAGATCGAATATAGCGATGAACAGGTCCGCACTTATCATCACGATTTGGAGAGCTCTGGACGCGATTTTGATAAGGATTTTTGTGGGTTTGAAAGGTTTAAACGTGCAGCAATGATTGGTAAAATCAATTTGTAGTGATAAATAAGAAAAATGGCGTTTGAACTTGAACCTTTGATGATGCTCGACGGTTACAAAACGAGCACATTAAAACACGAATTTAACTTGTTTAAATGCACCATAACGCCATGGAATCGGTTTTAAACTAATAGGGAGAAATGGTTTCGTACAATTATTAACGAAAATGAGACGTTTAAACTGGTTTTTAAAGCTTCGCCGGAGAAAACTCCGGTCGCCGGATTATCCTGCCGGAAAAACGTGGGTACCAGGAGTGGGAAGATGATTTTTTTTGAAAGTTTGGGCAATTGGCAGAAAAGGTCCCTCAACTTAAACTTAGTTAGTTATATAATGAATTAGTTAGTTTTTCCTTTATACAACTTAACCAAATTAACTATATTTAACCTTTAAAACTCTAAACTTTTATAAAACTTGAAAATTTTTATAATATCCTTTCGGATGACGTTTCAACACACGCATTTGATTAAAACTTATACCCGATACGTAAGAAATATATAAATGATAAGTTTTAAATTCGTTTTAAAATTAAATTGAAAACGACGAAACTTGCAAGAACTATAATGGAAATATTTAAAGGGCTATTATTGTCAATTTGACGAAAGACGAGGGTGACGGATGTCACACAATCTTAGTTGAATTTGCCTAAAGTGCTACAATCAACCCTATTAGTGACTCAATATTCTTGATGAGTCTTGTCCCACCATCCTTCACACATGTTGGTGAGTTCTCTGTCTAAAGAAAATTTCTAAAATTTCATCATTTTAGGGTTGTTTTGTTGTGAAATTTTTTATATCATGTGGAATCTTTTTGTAGTGGTCCATCCTTGCATACACAATTGAGTAAGTAGACATGGAACTTTCTCTAGAATAAAAAGCATCTTGAACAAGCATAGGTGTATCTTCATGAGTCTTGATCATGTTAAATGTTATATTCTTTATATGTTGTATTTTTGGGATTAGTCCACTTTGTGTAAACTAGTCGAGAGTGAAATCCCTTTTGAATATACCGTCTGAAACAAACAAGCCATTAACTGGTTACTTATTTTGTCTAAGTATTTCCTCAAATTCAGTTCCTGGTCTAATATTGTCCACACCTGATACGGTTTGAGACACTCCCAATCCGATCTAGTTTGATCCATAGTGGAATTTTCCTAAGGTGCAATAATCAACCCTCTTAGAGACTTGACATTCTCGATCAGTCTTGCCCCACCATCCTACACATCAAAGAGTGACTATAGTACCATTTGCAATATATGAAACCTCAAACCTGCCAATATTGTTTGATTTGTTCATTGGGAGCTCACAAGATGGTTTTTCACGTTAATCGACAAACAATGATTTTACAAATGTAATTATAAAATTTTTTAAATATTTACATGATGTTTTGTTTAATTTTCAAAATGATTCTTAACCTTATATTTAATATGTCTCTAAACAAATTATTCAATTATTTTCTTGATAATATGTACATGAAGTTTTTCAAATTTCAATGGACACCTTTAATTTGTTCATGACATAATAAGTGCCTATTTAGTTTTGACTAAGACACCTAACTTTAAAAAATGTCATTTTAGTTAACATTATTTTTATATATCACATCATTAATCCCGAAATGCCATGATTACCATAACCATTAGTAGAACTTTTTGGGATTTGACTACTATGTAAGATCTATCTCTAACACAACTTTTATTATGCATGATAAAAGAGCCAAATCCTCATTATTTCCTCTTCTTAATTATTGTTTTCCTTTTCACTTTTTTTTATTTAAATTGTAGAATGTGCATTATTTCTTTATTTCCTTTATCTTTAAATTTATAGATTCAATCATGATTTCTCTAGGATTGATCCGAACAACAACTTTCCAAACACACCCAATATGTTTCTTAACTAGAAAAACATGAAATAATCTAATATGAGGAAAGGACCTATTCAAGGTATTATAGGTATCCAACACGAAGAAAATTTGTTGTAATTTGTCTACTCTTGTTCATGAAGATGTAAAGATTGAATCTACGTGGTGGTACTAAGAAACAGTGATGAAATGCGTGTTTCGATTGATATCCTTTGTTTAGATTTAAGGGGTGTTTGGGATTGATTATTAAAAATAGATTATGCGTTTTGGAA
Source organism: Ambrosia x helenae (assembly GCA_030844895.1). NCBI lineage: Eukaryota > Viridiplantae > Streptophyta > Magnoliopsida > Asterales > Asteraceae > Ambrosia > Ambrosia x helenae. Next base: position 118,102,130 of record CM061231.1, on the reverse strand, counting down.
AAGCAGGGGTGGAGCTGCTTATAGATTATTGCGTTTTGGTAGCCTAAAAAACTGATTATCTGCGTTTTCAAAACGCAATCCAAACACTAAAAACCAATTATTTGCGTTTTCAAAACGCAAGAATCTAAAAATCAGATTCAAAACGCAATCTCAAACACCCTCTTAGTCGTTTGTGGTAAAGGTTGTGATCGTAAACAAATTACGATGATGAAACAAAATGTATACCCAAAGTTTAAATAGAGACAAAAATAACACGATTTTTTTCATGTGTGAATTGTAAATCCCTAAAGAATTAGTTCTTGAAAATAAAAATTAAATTTAAGGTTGAATATTTTTAACTTATTTTTATTATGTTGATCCAAATGCATGATATTAATGTGTGTGTATATATGTGTATTTCAATCATTCAGTGTTCAGTAAGTAACAAAAAAAAAAAAACTTTATTTAGTAACATATAAAATAAAATGTTTGTAAATTTGATGTACTGAGTGGGTTATATCAACATAGTCTCTGAAGTAAAGCATTACTAAATGTAATAGAGTTAAATGCCAATTTTGTTCGTGAGGTTTGATCTAATTTGCTGTTTAAGTTTAAAAAAGTTTTTTTTTTTTTTTTTTTTTTTTTTGCAATGGAACCTCTGGAGTTTGGATTTTGGTGTTATTTCCGTCTATTTCACTAACTCAGTTAAAAACTGACGTTAAGTCAGGGGTAGCCTTGTCATTTTGCCTAGTTAAATGAGGGGAAATTTGGACCTTTAATCTATTATGATTATATTCCCCCTTTTAAATGAAACCCTAATTATTAAACATACTCATCCCCCCCCCGCCTCTCTCTACATACATAACACCACCACCATTCACCATTCTCTGCACAATATACCCACCATCTCCACCACTATAACCATGTAACACCCCAACCGATGGCGGAATCATCGAGGTGTCACGTAGTGACGATTCTTCAAAAGCACATGGTACTAAAATGTAAATATATTATTGAATAATTTAAATTGTCTTACATAGATGAAATGGAAAAAAGATACAAAAGTCTGAATGAAACATGAAATTTAAAATAACTTATTAAAAGCAAGCACTAAAGTCCATTGCTATAGTACTAAGATCGAACTGCACCTGAAACATGTACAAAATAAGTTTTGTCAACATATGAAATGTTGGTGAGCATTCCTAGATTTAATACATATAGTAAGTTGGAAAATGTTATACAATTCAAGTGCAAGATACAGTGCATTTATGTAAACTATGTATCATACAAATGAGCGAAATCAATCCTGTGACTGTATAAATGTACTAAATGAATGGCGGTGTACTTATCCACTAAATGGATAATAACTTAACAATGACCACGGATTCTCCGATGAAAAAGGGGGAGAATCAACCTAGGCGGGTTGTCAATCCAATAGCGCTATCCAATGTTAAGGTCGGCTTGTACAATGTTAATGATTTCACTAAGTACAAATGTATTCTACATGTAATGTCTAAGCGTAAAGCACGTTTGTAAGCAAATGCACATAGTACTAGAATTGTATTGTAAAAATGTGAACTTATATTTGAAATTTGTATAAGTGTACATGTAACACCCCAAAAGTGAATAAAAACAAAAAGGGGATAGGAAATACTCACAGTTCGCATAATAACTTGAAACTCTACCAAACAACGTGATGTGAATTAGGATTATCCCAAAGGATTAACCTAAAGAAATAGATAATTTGTAAGGCAATGAACTTAGAGTCTAAGTTATCTAGGATTCAAGTAGTTCTAGGGTTCCTAATTTAGGGATAAGTAATTGTTTAATTATTAATTAGGTAAATTGTTAATAAATAAAAGAAATTTGGTAACTAATTAAATAAAAGACTATTGTAGGTTTTTGATTAAGGATGGTCATGTTATAAGGTTTTAAGTATGAAATAATTTTTATAAAATTATTTTCTCAAAAATTGAATATTTAGTATATTTATTTCTATTTGTCAAAGATATAAATTTAATATCTAAAAATATTAAAATTAAAGAAATTTCAATTTAAAATTTATATTTCTGTTCTAAATGAACAAAAATAATTTATGTAAAATTTTGGTATAAAATTATTGAAAAATGAATTTATTATGATTTATTTATGATTTAAAATAACAAAAATCAATTAAAAATATGAAACAAACGATTTTTCTAAAATAAACTTTATTTTTGAAATGCTTATGAATCTACAAGTTAAAAATAATTTTTGTGGTTATTTATAAGAATGGTTAGATATTTTTATAGAATTTTAAAATTATAAATGAATAAACTTGCAATATTTATAATATATAATAAATAAATTATTTTTGGAAATCTAAAATTTGTATGGTAAACTTTGTCATGAGATTTACCTAAAATATTTTTTATAGAATTTTTAAGACATTTTTAGTATTTAAAAATTATTTTAAAAGATTAATAGGTTATGTATATAATTAAGGCTTCTAAAAAAATTGATGCTGCTGGCAAAAATCGAACCCGGGACCAGTGTTGTATAAGTATAGAGCTCAGACCAGTTGGTCTGGTTGACTGTTTGTTGATTTAATTGATCAGGTAAACTTTAATAAATTGTCTGACTAAATAAAATAAGGCAAAATGAAAGCAAAACATAAAAAAATGTCGCAGATGGGTTTCGAACCAGGTCTGCTTCTGTGTATATGGAATGCCCAGACCATCTGGTCTGGGTCGCTGTTTGTATTTTAATTCGATTTATTATCTATTTATACAGGACTAGACTGTAACAAAAAAAACCCCAAATTAGTCCTATGAACCCTAGTTCTTAAATCTAATAATTAGACAAGAATTCGATAAAGATAATGAACGAAAGCATGGGGCTTTTATTCCCCTATACAAAACGACCCTAAAGCATATACAAATCAAGATCAAGATATACCGATTGATGGTGAAAGTTGAGCACGAGTCGCGTCCCTTTAAAGGCTCCAAAATAAGAAGTTTCAGCGATTGATAGATGGATATGATATAGGGGTTATGTTAGTCGCATATGTAGGTATGTGTGTGCAGATTTAATCGAGCCAAAACCTCCTATATATACGAATTTGATGCTAGGGTTTAGGAAGGTTTCAAAACGAGTAAATGTGATTAATTGGCCAAGATTTACGGAAAGATAACGCGTTAAACTAGATTAGTTAGGTAAGGTATGATAAATCCGGTCAAGGGGTACATTTAATTGAAAAATGGAGCTAGTTTAGTGGGTTAATTACGCGTTTAACAAATGGGTGTTGACTTTGTTTATTGACTAGGATAATTAAGGAAGGGTTAACTTTATTTGTTTCAGAATATTATCACCAAAAGACAAAGTGGCTTAGTGGTTGGTGTATGTTGTTGAAAAGGGGTTGGACGTGGGTTCGTGTCTTGTTAGCTCCATTTCTTTTTATTTAATTTGTTTTATAAAGTAATATTATAAACTCATATATATATAATGATTATACTAAAATAAAATGCTACGAATAATTTTAAAGCACACTAAACCGTCGAGATTCAACGGGTTTTTATTAAATGATTATTTGTATAAGGTGTTTAAAACATATATTTGTTTAAAACAAACATTTTTTTTAAATTTGTAGAAAATACGTGATGTTACAAACCACCACCTCCACCATGTCCACCACCGTAACCACCACCACCCTGACTCCACCTTCTCACCTTCACCCATGAGCATCACTACCTCTACCCACTTGACCACCATCGAGCCCTCCACTGAAACCAACCGACCACCACAATCCTCCACCTTCTACCTCTTCTCCACCACAACCGCCCCACCTTCTACCTCTTCTCCACCTCAGTTCATCTCTCAAGAACAAAAACCCTCCACCTGAATTGGACCAAGAAGTAAAGGATGATAACTTTGAGTTTCAGAGGCTGTTTTCTAACCTCAATTGAGCTACTCTTCAATAGGAACCTGGTTATTATTATTATTATTATTATTATTGTTATTATAAGGAAGAAAGTAGAGCTACTCTTCAATGGCTCTACCGTTTGGAAAGCGAAAGCAGGGTGAGCAGAGGAAGAAAAGGTAGAGGACAAGTAGAGGAGGTCCTGTTATATTAACATTATTATTATTATTATTATTATTATTATTATTATTATTATTATTATTATTATAATAATAAAGAAGAAGGTGATTGATGATAGGGTAGAGAGAGAGAGAGAGAGAGAGAGAGAGAGAGAGAGAGAGGTGGGAGGCTGTCTCTGACTTAACGTCAGTTTTTAACCGAGTTAGTGAAATGGACGAAAATAACAAGAAAATCCAAACCTCAGGGGTTCCATTGTAAAAAAAACTTTTTTAACTGAAACAGCTAACTGAACCAAACCTAAGAGATGAAATTGGCATTTAACTAAATGTAATACAACAATATCTAAAGTGTGTCCCTTTCAAATGATGGGAGCAAAATGAAGTATTTATGAGTAAATTAGTTTGTTGAAATAAAAATGTGGAAAATAATATTTTGTAATTAAATAATCTATAGTAGTACTATGTTTTTTTTTGGAAGCGTTCCGGGTTAAGAAATCTAAGTGAATAAAATTAAAAGTATTTAAACTATAAAAATGGCATCTGCCAATATATGATTAATAAATATTATTATTATTATTATTATTATTTTAAACAAATCTCTGTCATAAGTTATCATATTCTAATATAAAAAAGGGTAATTGGGTCGGGTATCACCTAATCCCAGGCCCGACCCAAACCCACAATTTTTTTTAAACTAATTCCAAACCTTACACAATACCTGTCGGGTTACAAAAAATAGTCGTTTTTTTTTCTCCGTTTTTTATATAGCACTATGATGCTCGCTGGAAAGATAATAAAACGCTAATTAATTTGGTGTAATTTTTTTCTTTAAAAAATATCGTATATAAAAGATATTAATATTTAAAAGTTATGAGAGGAAACATGAGAGAGAAAAAATAATAAAGTTTTAATATTTACATTTAGTAGATTAGGTATTTAATAGATTATGTTAAATCATATTTAAACCATATTTATTCCTTTTTTTAATTAGTCTAGAGTTGCCACATCACATCCTATGTGGCATCTCTCAAAAGAGAGATTGCATAATATTATGACATGTCATTAAAAATGATTTGGTTTATTATAGATATAGATATAGATTTGTTTACTAGATTATACCCCGGGAACCTCCCGGGGTTGAGAAATCTAATATGACATATTAATCTTACATATAAAATAGAATGATGCGCTTTACAGTTACATGCAGGAAAGCTTCGGGTAGCACCTAACCTAAAACAATTAAAAATGTATCTCAAATGTTAACGCCTAACCTTAAACAATGTATAACTCTAATATTAATATCTAACCTAAAATAATGTATAACTCCAATGCTAACGCATGTTGAAAATAGAATTCATATTTACTGAAACATAATTAGTGACTTGCCTATACATGATTAATGATTTACCTGAACACTTTGTGTTTTTTTTCCTGTATGAACAGAATCCTACAAAAAAAAAATAGTCGTTTTTTCTCCGCTTTTTATATAACACTATGGTACTCGTTGGAAAGATAATAAAACGCTCGTTAATTTGGCGTAATTTTTTTCTTTAAAAAATCTCGTATATAAAAGATATTAACGTTTAAAAATTATGGGAGGAAACATAAGAGATAGGAGAGAAAAATCCAATTTTGTTTTTAAATTCTTTTTTTTCTAAAATATCTCAATGCCACATGGATCACACATGGCACACTCAAAGAAGAGAATGCTTCTTTGAATGTCATGTTATTAAAATGGTTTTGGTTTATTATATGTATAGATACGAGCAATCTTGGTATTTAACACACCTAATTATTATTTAATTATATGACTAAATTTTTGGCATTATGCATCCGATCGGAACACCTTGAACTCCCTCATTTGAAAGCGTATCGTACACCAGCGCTACTGCAACAATCGACTATGAAATCTTTCAATCGTCGTTGCAACCGCCGGTAGCAGTTGTCACCTCTTCTCATGGGCGCTAAAAATCAACCACCATCTCAGTTCCAGACAAATCTGACTTTTAGTTCAATGGTTATTAGCATTCTTTTAATTTTGGGTAATATATAGTAGCATGTATTAGGTTTATATCGGTGAAGAAGGCCTTTGTCATATAAGCCTATAGCTTGTTAAAAAGACATTTTCCTAATATATATTTTTTAATCAATAGTTGGGTGGACCAAAAAGGTTTGTCCAAAAAATCACGTGTCTTAGACTAAACCGTATGGGGGCGGTTTTGACACATCGTGCCCGTCTTGGGGGGCCAACACCGCCCTGTCGTGGTGACTCCGGCCAAAACAGCTACTTCTAGACGAAGAGGACAGGGCGCATTGATAGGTGGGATTGAAAATGTGTGGGGCCTTGCAATTATGTGTATTGACCGTTAGTTTAAAAAAATTACCATTTTTTCAACTATAAAAATCCACTTTACCTTCTCATTTTTACAAACCATCTTCTTTCTATTCTTCTTTATACTCTTTTTTTATAAAATCCAACATAAACCAAAACTAGGGGTGTACAAAAAGCTCGCGGCTCGAGGCTCGCTCGAAACTCACTCGAAAAGGCTCGTTTTGTTTTCGAGCCGAGCCGGCTCGTTTTGTAATCGAGCCGAGCTCGAGCCAGGGGTGTTCAGCTCGTGGCTCGGCTCGATGGCTCGACTCGTGGCTCGGCTCGATGGCTCGACATATGGCTCGACTCAGGCTTGTGTATGTGTAATTAATATATAGATGAAAGTAATATATTTTGGCTCCAAACGCAATTCTAAAATTCAAATTTTGAAAGCCCAGGTCATACTACCTATCTACCTCACCTCTTCATATTCTAATAAACCCTAACTTAGAAAAATAAAAAAAATATACATGTATATGTGTAATTCTATTTTATTTTTGTTTTGTTTTTTATTTTATAAATATTTATAAAAAAATAATAATAAAATAACGAGCTGGCTCGAGCCAGCTCGAGCTCGGCTCGAACATTTACGAGCCGAGCTCGAGCTCGACTTTTCAGCTCGACCAAAAAAACGAGCCGAGCCGAGCTGGCTCGTTTAAGTTCGAGCTCGAGCTCCAGCTAAGCCTGGCTCGGCTCGACTCGTGTACAGCCCTAACCAAAACTCTCATCTCATCAAATGACGACTTGGACTAACGATAACCAGATCAAGTTGGTCACGACGTACATCAATATCAAAGGGGAGACGCACTTGGAAGTAAACTTGTTTCCTTTTTAGGACAACGTTTTGGCGGAATACATTTGTATAAGCCAAACAGATAACCGCACTGCGGATCAACCTGTTAGTAAGTGGCGATCCATACGAAGAAGGTTATTGAGGTGGAACATTCTATTTGAAGCCACGATGGAGGGGAACCCTCTTACCGAACGAGCGGCAATTCAATGCACACAAGAAGACCATCAGGCCGCTCACGGGGTCGAATTCAGCATCACCGATCTTCTCTCATGGCAATTGTTGCGCTTTTTCATGTCGATTGCTAGATGGTTTTAAGCTTTTGGTTGTTTAAAAATGTTCTAGGCTTCGGCTTCTTTTTTTTATGTTTCGGTTTGTTTTTTTTATGTGTCGGTTTTTTTAGGTTTCGGTGTCTACTTCGTTGTGAGTTTTTTTTTTTAATGTTATGTGACTTTTTATTTTATTTAGTTCATTATTTACTTATTAAAAATTAGAAAATAAAATAAAAAAATAAATTGTAGTCAATAGAAGTGGAGGACTACTCCCACACCCTTAGGTAGTCCTCACCTTGTCTAAAACCAAGTGGGACCCATTTATTGCTAACGTGACAGTAAGGCTTCCCAAACCTTACCTAAACCACACCACATAGTCTCATCCGAATGTTACGAGGTTCTTTCATTAGCTTTTATTTATTTACTTTTTCAAAAAACTAATACATAACTTTACATAATGGTGCTCTTTTGTTCCGGTAGTACTTATATGTTTTGGTTTTCGATTTTTTTTTTTTTTTTGGTGACTGTAATTTTGATGTTTTTTTGGTTGGATATTTGTATGGCCAGGCCAGCAACCTGCTGATAGTTCTAGGCGTTGAGAGTGGTATTTCGTTTGACTAGTAAAAAAACATAATGGTGGTGTTCACCATTCTGTTAACTCAAATTTCTAACCAATAAATTGTTTTCATTGGTGTACTTAGTTTTATATCATTTGATTGCTTTTAGGTACGTATTTATACATATTACATGTTGGAAATATGGTGAATGGATGATATTGAAATTATAATTATTAATAAGACCTTAATGTGGTGAATTAAAGACTAAAACTCTCAAGTTTTATATCTTTCATTAAAGGTTTTTATGTCTTTTAATTAGAGATTTTATGTCACTTAATTAGAGTCTTTATGTCTCAAATTAAGTCTCTAATTAAGAAGACTTTTCATACATCCATGTTCTTATATAATGGAAGGCTTTATGCCTCATTTGTAGTGTAGAAAAGAGATACATGGAAAAATACACTAAAAACTCTTGCAACACACATACACTCAAAAGTAGCAACCATGTTCCGGTTTCTTTTCAGACAAGTGGGATAGTCCGCAGTGCACCGCGCCGCACTGTTGAACCGGTGTACCCTGGGAACAGACGACGAATCTGTTTAAGGGAATTGTGTCAAACACAAGCCCGGTTCCTTGTTCTATTATGTTACAGTTTTTTGCAGAAAGTACAGAGACTCGGAAACATGCGAGCTTCATGTACGAGAGGCGTTGCGGTGTTTACAATGTATGTTTTCTAACATTACATACACTGAGGTATTTATAAAAAAAGATGTGTTATGTACTTATGTACTCACGTGTTCATGTAAAACTACCTAATTGGTAATGAAATGGGAGGGGTAATGGAATGGATCATTACCATTCTATGTCTTGTTTGGTTATCATGTGGGAATGAAATGAATTCTTACTTTGTGTTATTTGGTATGTAAGAAAAAACGAAAATATAAAATCGATGGTGAGTGGTGGGTGGCGGCAATGACGGGTGGTGGTGGGTGGCGGCGGCGGCAACGGTGGTGGTGGCAGTGGGCGATGGCGGTGACGATGGTGGGTGGGCGACGACGGCAACGGTGGGTTGCAACGATGACGGTGGGTGGTTGTGGCGATGACAGTGGTGGAGGCAGTGGGTGGCAGTGACACAGGTGGTGGTGATGGTTGGACGATGGTGACAATGGTGGGTTACGACGATGGTAGCAATGGTTGTGGGTGGCGGCAATAGGCGGTGGTGGTTGGATGATGACAACGATGGTGGTTTGTAATAATAATAATAATAATAATAATAATAATAATAATATATTTGTTTCCATTCCTTGAAGGAATGAAAAAAAATACCACCTTACCAAGAAATGAAAATTCTTAAAATGAAAGGAATCACATTCCTTATGAAATGATCAATTCCATTACTACATGATAACCAAACATGTTTAATTTCATTTTATGGGAATGATCCATTCCATTCCATCTTTGATTTCTTCATACCAAACGTTATCTTAGTTATTTGTGTCATTCTTCAACTTAATGAAGTTATATTAGAACTTCAAGAATACAACGCTTAAAATTTGAGTAATGGTTAAAATAATAATAATAATAAATAACTAATAATGATTATAAATAAATTATCATAATTCAAAAACGATGATGTTGTAGGGCTACTCGACGTTGGATTCAAGCTTAAGGTTTAAAACAATTATGGTATAAAAGTTTAGGAAAAACTACAGAATTCGTCCTTTTTGTTTACCTAATTTTTCAATGGTTGTCCTTTAACTTTAAAATTGACGAGAATCATCCTTTATTTTTAAAATCTTGCACTGTTTGTCTTTTAGCACTAACCTGATTATTTTTTAACGTTTAAAAGGGGTCACATGGACTTCATGATAGCAAAATTGCCTTTTTCATCCATATTTCGTCTCCCCTTCTTTTATATAAAGATATATATCAACCCTTTATTCCTTTAAACTCTCTCTAAACATGGTGTGGCCACCACCACCGAGTGGTAAGCACCTGAAAACACTACTATATTCCCCCACCCCAACCTACAAACCACGACAACTACCACCACACACCATCATCGCAACCACCGCCACCAAATTTGAAACTTGGCTCTAATCTAACTACTACCACGTTGTCCCTCTCAACATCACCATTTCAAACGAAGTACCACTACAAACTGCCATTAACCGGTTACTTATTTGGTCTAAGTATTTCCTCAATTTCAGTTCTCGATCTAATCTTGTCCACATCTTATTCGGTTTAGGCCACTCCTAATCCACTCCATTTTGAGCCTTAGTGGACTTTGCCTAAGGTGTTATAATAAACCTCTTAGAGACTCTGACATTCTTGGTTTGCTCTACCACCCTACACATCAAAGAGTGAGTCTAGTAGCATTTGCAATATATGACCCCTCAAACATGCCAATATTGTTTGATTAGTTCATTGGAAGCTTACAAGATGATTGTTCAAGTTTATTGACAAATCAATGATTTTATAGATATAATTAATTATAAGATTTTTTTTTAAATTTACATGATGTTTTCATTTAAATTTTAAAATTATTCTTTACCTTATGCTTCATATGTCTCTAAGAGGATTATTCTATTATTTTCTTGTTAATACGCACATGATATTTCTCGATGGAATTTGGTTTGTCCATGACATCATAAGTGCCTAATTAGTATTGACTAAGACACCCAACTAAAAAAATGTCATTTTAGTTAACATTATTCTTATATATCACATCATTAAACACAAAACGCCATGATTACCACAACCATTAGTATGTCCCTCTCGATTTGACTACTTTCATATGTGATTAATCCCTAACCCAACTCTTACCATGCATGATAAAGGAGCCAAATCCTCATGATTTCTTATTCATAATTATTTTTTTCCTTTTCACTTTTTTTAATTTAAATTGTAGAATGCAGCATTATTTCTTTATTTCCTTTATCTTTACATTTATAGATTTATTCATGATTTCCTCTAGGATGGGTTTGAACAAGAACTTTGCAAACACACCCAATATGTTACTTCACTAGAAAATAATCTGAGGAAAAGACCTATTCAAGGTATTATAGGTTTCCAATACGAAGCAAATTTGTTGTAATTTGTCTACTCTTGTTTACGGAGTTGTACATATTGTTATACAGTGACGTAGCTTTTCGTCTTTTAAACCCATTACATCCTCACTTCACTGACCACCTAATTACTTGATACGCATAGTGTTTCCGTCGTGTGTTGTAAGCTCGGCCACAACGTGCAAATTCTCCACTTGTTAATGTGGTAGCATTTTAAGGTAAGTAATTTGCTGGAGAAAAAAACAACATAGTAATTAAATAATTTCAATAAATGCAAGAGTGTTTATCACAAGCATTAATTGTTGTGTATTTAAGATATTAAACAAGTGTGTCGGCCTATGTGAGGTTAGCCTACTTGGTAAATATATATATGCCTTTTAGAGGAGAGTTCTAAGGTTCAAACATTAACAATTGTGTAATTTAGAATTATTAATGTAATAATAGAGTAAAGGGATATCACTAAATTATTATAAATGTATATGCCTTTTAGAGGAGAGCATGGTGTCATTAGGTCCTAGAGAAATGTAATATTCTAGCATGGCGAGTAGACTTAGATAGTATACCCACATGTGCAGCACTGCACATAAGAAACATAATAATTCATCAAGATAGGTGTTCGTTTTGTGCAGTTGAAATTGAATCCGTTGAACATCTATTCGCAGGGTGTTTGGTGATAGTGGAAATATAGCGCGGGTCGGAAGGTGGTGTTAGCTTCCAACAATGATATGGTTTTCATTCAAAGATATTTTGGAGGCGCATAAACATCATGTCGCAAACAAGAAGAGCAAGTCGTTGATACACGGTATTATGCTAGTGACGGGTTGGTGCATTTAGAGGGCACAAAATGACAAGGTTTTTAACCAAAAGAGCATTAAGGCTGTGAAGAATTAGAATGAGACATCTTCTGTTCTTATGCTAAGTATTTATAGTTTAAAGCATGCTAGACTAATACTTGTTAATTTAGATGCTCCATAGAGAATAAATTAACTTTGAACATTCAAACATATGTGACGACGTGAGAATGAATTTTGTAAAAACAAATCTATAATTCATTAAAAAAGGATGACTTGAGAGGACCGAATATATAGATCATTGGTTATGGTTCTACTTGGCTTAATATGAGGAGAACTTATATAGCTCAGAAACAACTCGTGTAAGAAATCCGAGTAGAGTAATATAATGGGATGACCTTAATAACACAAAGATATAGATAGTTGTTATCTTATCAAGAGTGTCTAATGTCATCATGAGTGATATTACTCAAACTTAATAAAAGTGCAAACAATATGGGGGAAGAGCCATTTAATAAACAACTCGTAGGGAAGTAAAAAAATGGTACTTGAGAAGTTTTTTCTCAAACTTCATACGAAAGGGAGAAAATTTCAACACACCATTTGGAAATTATCCAATAACACTTAAATGTGGGGGTGATTTGCATTTGAAAATGGAAGATTTGACATGATAGATATGGGATTAATGGATGTGATTTTTGGGAGTACAAATCACACGAACCCATAATGGATTTGTTATATGTCAGTCCTATTATGTGAACAAAATTCTTGAGAAGTTCAATGAAAATGACTCTAATGTGGCTAGAACTCTCCTTGACACGAGTCAACATCTAGCTAAGAATCGATGTGAGCCTGTTAACCAATTAGAGTACTCAAGAATTATTGGCAGCTTGATGTATCTGATGAGTTGTACCAGACCAGACTTAGCAATAAACTGACAATTAGATACACAAGCAACCAAAGTTCAAGTCATTGGAGTTGCGTGACACGGGTGCTTTGGTACTTAAGATACATACGAGACTGAGGGCTGCAATATAATAGATATCCAGCAGTTATTGAAGGTTACGGTGATACAGATTGGATATCTGACACGAATGATTCCAGGGAAACGAGTGGTTATGTGTTCACACTTGGAGGTGTTTCGATAACGTGGAAATCATCTAAGCAAAACGGTTTTTGCTAGATCAACGATGGAATCAGAATTCATCGCTTTAGATGAATAGGCAGAATGGCGACGTCATTTTGTTAAGGATATACCTAAGTGGCCGAAGCCGGCATCGGCCTAATGCATACACTGTGATAGCCAATCAGCAATTGGCAGAGCTCATATCACAATGTATAACAATAAGAATAGGCATAATACGGTACGACAACTAATCTCTATAGGAGTTATCACTGTTGACTATGTGAAGTTAAAGGATAACATCGCGGATCCGCTAACAAAAGGCTTAAGCAGAGAGTTAGTTCAGAAGTCGTCCATGAGAATGAGACTAAAGCCCTTGAAAAATTAAATTTATGCGAAGGAAACCTAACTCAGCTGGCTAGAGATCCCAAGATCTGAGTTCAATAGGACAGCCTAATTGTATGAATAGATAAGGTCACTGTGAGGGAGAGTTGAAAACCCTGCGCTTTGATAAAGGGAGTTTGCCAAAGGAATTTGGTAAGCTTCCTAGTCCATTCCTAAAAGTGACAAGTTTGAGGATAAGCCTATGGCTTTTTAACGAGTCAATTAAGGTAACCATTCCTAGTGAATCACCTATGTGAGAGAGAAGTGGGGTCGCTTCGAAGGGTATTATTAGGTTACAATATTTAAGAGCTCTCGCAGAACCAGGCACGTGTCCATGACCATAACAAACACAACTATGAGCACTTAACGTTGTCAGGGAGAGTCTTGTGTGAATCGTAATGTCGTTTACACAAACGACAGATGAGTCCAAAGACATCGCTGTCTACTCAGAGCCAGTGGACTAAGTGCGTTTCATGAGCGAAGGTTCAAAGGGTCACACTTACCTATCGTATGCAAAACTCAACTGTTGAAATTTAATTGGAAAGAGGTTGCTTCAGAGAATAACTCCCATTCATGTGAGGGTTTGTTGGAAATTTTGTGTTTTTTTTAATGGCTAAATCTTTCTTCCCTTTAAATACACCCATTTTTGCCTCTTATGAGGCTTGAACTCTCAATCTCTCATTTGAAACACCAACACCTTTACCACCACACCACATTATAATTATTAATTATATTCTTCATGTGGTGAATTCAAGACAAAATCATGAGTAAAGTTGCTTTATGAGACTTGATTAGAGTTCTATGGCTAATAAAGAAAATTTAAGTTTCTAATTATGTTAGACTTTTCACTAGCCATGGTTCATGTATACATAGTAGGCATTGTGTCTCATTTGAGAAGAGAAATATATACACTAAGAAACTCTCGCAACACACATACACTCAAGCGTAGCAACCAAGTTTCAATTATCTTTCAGGCAAGTGTGCACGTCCGGCAGTGCACCACCACTGTATACCGGTGTACCTTGAGAATAGACCGCGAATCTATTTAAGAGAATTGTGTCAAACACAAGCCTGATTCACTCTGATAATTTCATCTTCAATTTCAATGTAAGTTTTTTAACAACATATCCTCATCCCAACCGTTGAATACATTTTATTTCGGTTAGCATGTAATTATATCCACAAGTTATTAAAATATAATTAGCAAAGATGCATCTTTTTAGTTCAGAAGATTCCTATAAAACATCCTATCTATAATCTATTAAATAAAGGGTGTAGTAAGCCCACTGTTTTGTTTTTAAGTACATTAAGAAAATCAACTATAACCTAGGAATCACAAATCTCAGATCCAATAAACATGGGGTCCAAATTCCGAGGTACAAAAACCAAAACATAATTTAGGAAGCCACCAACCCATTTTTGATAACATATAATTTGAGTGAACAAAGGTCTTTGGTCTAACAATATCATGTAGTAAGTAAAATGATGTCTTTTGTCATGAGGTAAGATTTGAATCCTGTAATAAAGAGTGATAGAGAGGAAATACATGCTTGTAAATTTTAGTTTTAGTTAGGTGATAAAACAATCAGGTGTGTATGTAGTGGTGCAAACGAGTCGAGCCGAGCCCGAGCCCGATTTGTATGTATATGACAGTTTATTAATCATTAATCATTCATATCCGTATTTAGTTCTTTTATTAAAAGTCAAAAAGTCGTGTGGGTTTCTTCCTATATGATAAGTCAAATCCTAGTTGTCATTATTATAGTTAGTTGTAAAATTATGTGTTGTCATTGTGAAATCTATAGTCATTTGACAACACCTTCGACAACGATTTGCATCTAACACCTTTAACAACATATTGCACCCAACACCTCTCACGATACCCTTGCAACCCAACACCGTTAGCAACCCTCCATTTGTACCCTTTGAAATATGAAGATCCCTTTAAATGAACCCCAACCTTCATCTTTGATTGTGTTTCTTCGTCCTTCTAGACACATGAGACGAATTAGACAACATACCCGTCACACCATTTGTTTTTCATCTCATCCACATTATTACCGATTTAGTCGTCGTGAGGAACTGGCTGCCTTTTATTTGCTAAATAATGATAACTTGATTATATTACCCTTTTTGTTATTGACTCTTGAAAGATATTTACCAAAATGAAAATGAATAAAAGATGGATATTTTTGTTTTAATTAGAGACGACACTTTCCTCTAGTTTGCATGAGAACGAGTAATTTAGATATTATTCTATTGGTAACAATATTAATTAAAGAAGTTGGGTCTATGTATTGAATAAAGTTTTTCCAAAACAGAAGTGCACGTAAAAGTTAGTTAAAAGAAAGAAGTAAAAGATTTCTAAAATTAAGGTTTTAATATATTTACAATCTTTTAGATCGTCCTATTTACTAGATTATGTATTGAATAAAAATTGGGTCTATGTATTGAATAAAGTAATTTTTTTTCCTTTCAAAATTTTTTTTTACAAGATTATTAGTTTGATTTTTTTGGAAGGTGACTTTCTCAAACTTGGAAAGCAACAGAGATCATCAAACCCGTCCCAATGGTAGGCCCTCTAACCCCACGCGCTCAGGCTATTTTGTCTGAATCGGGTTCACGCTGATGCGGTGGGGGAACGACTCCCCCTCAGAAAATTTTCCCGGTATTATAAAACTGGGGTTGCCATCAATGTCCCCTCTCAAAGAGAAGGTTAGCTTTTACCATCACTTGACTTGGCATGATAGCTCATGGTCAAATTATTAGTTTGATGGTATATATTTGTAGTAATAAAAGTTATACAGTACTTTTATGTAAAAAAAAGACGACAACAATCACAATCATACTCAATAAGATCAACCTATTGATAGAGTTTGAGACGGGTAGAATCTAGGCAAATCATACTTTTATAATAATAGAATATATACAGCAGAAGCATAAAAGTACTAACAAAAAGGATTTGCATATACGTAAATATAAAATGATTTTCATATGCGTAATAAATTAATCTAAAGACGTTAATAAATAGAAATTATTCATAATAAATAGAAAATATGGAGAACCGCCGGAAACCTATTCCGGAGGCCATCCAACGTCGAATCACGAAGATTTTCGTCACAAACCTTCCAGAGGGATGTAGTGGGGCTGATCTTGCGAGTCATGTGCGTGTATTCGGACAGATTTTTGACTTATACATTGCCCGAAAAAGAGATAAAGGAGGAAACCGATTTGGATTCATATCCATATTGGACGTTAAAGATTGTTCGGAATTGCTCAGAAACTAAGGAACATCCGTATGGGGATTAACAAGCTTTGGTTCAATGTCGCTCGCTTTGTCCTAGAAGATGGGGAAGTTAATACACAGAGATGAACCGACACTTAAGAAGGCAGGTAATACGATGTATAAAGACGGGATGACTCAGCAGGGAGCCAAATTCGATTCGGGGGAGATGACATTTAAAGATATGCTTGTTGGAAAAACTATTAGTATTGACGACAAGGTTAATGGTTTTTCCGGCGTGCATGAACGTGCTTTTGTGGGAAGAATGGTAGATGTGGAAGCTATGAAGAGGATATATTTCTTCTTGCATGAGATATGTCCGGGTTATGGTAATGTACAGTATCTGGGAGGGCTTGATTTACTAATTTCTTTTGATGATCCAGACAAAGCGGCACTTGTCTTTGAGGCTGCTAAAAGTGATACTGCTCTGTTCTCGTCGGTATGCTTGTGGAAGGGACAACCTCTTAGTTTTGAAAGGTTGGCATGGTTAAAAGTTAAAGGCATCCCTCTTCATCTTTTTACAAATGAGGTGTTTAATCTAGTCGGGGGAATGTTTGGAAAAGTTGTCTATAAGGCTGCTAAGCTTGAGTCAGACCCAGATTTATCCTTCGATTATGTTGGTGTCCTAGTTGGGGATGGGAAAAAACTGTCTGAAGAAGTTATACTGGAATGGAAAAGCCGTAAGTTTAGAGTGTGGATAAACGAAGATATGGGCGATTGGATACTGGACTTTTATCCCGTTAATCCAGATACGAATGCCGTTCCCGTGAATGTTAATCAGGAAATGAACGTGGATCATAATATGGAATAATCGAATGAGAAAGACTCAGTTGAAGAAACACCGTTACCGGAAATTGTACCGGAGCCTATTTCCGGTGAAATAAACAACTGTAATGGTAATGAAGATTTTTTGGAAAGGAATAATGAGCACACTAATGATGGTATTAATTGTCAATCAAGTCCAATTATAGAGGAGGTAATTTCGGATTTTGTCCCTGCTGTCAATTTCAATTTTGATCAGCCTATTCTTGAAGATTCTGTTAATGATGGAAACACTAAGGTGGTGAAGAGAAAAAAATGTAAAAAATCAGAATTGGGCCGGCCCAGTACTACATACACTAGTAGTAATGAGAGTCAAAGAATTGGAAAGAAGCCCAAAAAGAAAAACAGTGATTTATTTGGGCTTAATGGACTCCTTGGTATTTCGGACCATGATCCATCCAGTGATGAAGACTACTCTGATGACGACCAAGAAAGCCCTTTTGACTTAAACTTCAAACCTGATGACATCGACACAAATGTTCAAAGTATCCCAACTGAAACTCCTCCTACCCAGCATGAACTTTTGAACGACTTGTCAGAAGGTGGAGTAGATGGTCGAGTCAAGGTTTTACAACAACAGGAAGCCATTGCAACAAAGACGGTGGGTATCAAGCTAGGTATCAACCTGGAACAACAAGATAATTTGATTCTGGAGTCCATCATCGGTGAAGGTTTACAAAAAGGTAACAAATGAATTGCTTGTCGATTAATGTTAGGGGTTTGGATCTTGGTCCAAAAGCAGGTTGGATTAGAAGACTAAAGTCTGATTTGGGTATATCGCTTGTTGGAATTCAAGAGACGATGTCGAGCAATGTAAATTCTGGTGTGGTTTCCAATTTCTGGGGTGGTTTGGGTTTCGATTTTGAGAAGGTTGATTCTACCGGGAACTCAGGGGGTTTATTAAGTATATGGGATCCGAAAGTTTTAACTAAGGATCGGGTGGTTAAAGATGCTAATTTTCTACTCGTTTCTGGGCTGTTAACTGACGGGGTTACTCGTTTGAATGTTATAAATGTTTATGCGCCGCAAACTGTTGGGGGTAAAAGAGACCTTTGGGAAAAAATTTCTCAGATTCTTAGTTCGGGTCAAGGGTGGTGGATCGTTTTTGGAGATTTTAATGCAGTTAGAGAGCAAGGCGAAAGAAAAAACTCCAGTTTTGATCCTGTTTGTGCGAGAGATTTCAATGATTTTCTGGAAAATTCTGGTCTTCGTGAGTATAATCTGAAAGGTATGAAGTATACGTACATGGTAAACAGTCGGGGAGTGTGTAAACAGAGTAGGATTGACAGGGTTTTTGTTTGTGATGGTATATTTAACAAGTGGCCTACCGCTTGTGTTAGAGCTTTGAAAAGAGAGCACTCGGATCATGCCCCTTTATGTTTAACAATGATTGACAAAAATTTTGGACCTAAACCTTTTCGCTGGTTTGACTCATGGTTGCAACGTCCGGGGTGTGAAGAGTTAGTATTGTCGGTTTTGCTAGGAGACTCTAATTATGGGCCGCCTGATTTGAATCTTATTAGAAAACTGGGTATGCTCCGTGGTAAACTAAAGGTTTGGGTCAAAGATATCAGAAGTAAAGAAAATGAAGAGGTGAAGCGGTTCAACAAAGAAGATATAGAGCGCCTTATGGAACTAAAAGATTTGGAAGAGGAAGAATTGTGGGGGCGGAATGTAAAAAAAACTCTCCAAGAGATAGATCTTTTTCGACACCGGGATATGAGACAAAAATCTCGGGCGAAATGGGCGTCTCTAGGGGATGAAAATACTAGTTTTTTCCATAGTATAGTAAATGGTCGCAAAGCTACAAATGCGATCCCGGGCTTGGATATTAGAGGTGAATGGGCATCGAAACCGACGTTATTAAAAAAGGAAGTTCTCCGTTTCTTTCGAGAGCACTTTAAAGAAAACGTTCATATCCGGCCGGATCTTCAGTGTGTTGGTTTGTCTCGTCTAGACGAACAGGGTGGTATAAACATTACTTCACTGTTTACGAAGAAAGAAATCAAAGACGCTGTTTTCGATTGTGGTTCTAACAAAGCCCCGGGCCCCGATGGTTTCAATTTTCATTTCTTTAAGCGTTTTTGGGATGCTTTAGAAGAAGATTTTTGCAGGATCATGTCGGAGTTTCATAGAACTGGTTCGATTAGTCCGGGTTGTGGATCCGCGTTTATAACTTTGATTCCTAAGATCAAAACGCCGGTGGGACTCAAAGATTATAGACCCATCACTTTAGTTGGGGTGATTAGCAAGGTTGTTTCTAAAATCCTTGCGAACTGCCTTAAAAAGGTGATAGGTAAGTTAATATCGGAGAATCAATCAGCATTCTTGTCAGAGCGTTTTATTCAAGATGGTCCTCTTGTGGTGAACGAAGTTTTGGAATGGCTTAAAAGAAAGAAGAAGAAGAAGATGTTTCTTTTGAAGATCGATTTTGAAAAAGCTTACGACAATGTCAATTGGCGATTTATTTTATCTACTCTTTCTCAAATGGGTTTTCCCGAGGTGTGGTGTATGTGGATAAAAGGTATTCTTGATTCGACTTGTGCGTCTGTGCTTGTGAACGGGTCTCCCACGTACCAATTTAAGAGTGAGAAAGGCTTACGCCAAGGCAATCCTATTTCACCCTTCTTATTTCTCATTGTTATGGAGTGTCTAACTTGGTTGTTGAACAAGGCGAAAGAGGTGGGTTTGATCAAAGGTATTAGCTTCCCGATTGACAATATGGATATTAATCATCTCTTTTTTGCGGATGACGCTCTCATTTTGGGAGAGTGGTCTAGAGAAAATATTCAAAACACGGCCCGTATCCTTCGTATTTTTTATTTATGCACGGGGCTTCGAATCAATATTCATAAGTCTAACCTTTTTGGGATTGGTGTAAATGATGAAGAGATAGATGGCATGTTGGAAGTTTTGGGTTGTAGGAGAGGGGATTTCCCATGTGTCTACTTGGGTATTAAAGTGGGCGCAAAGATGACTCGAATTGGTAATTGGGATATAGTTTTGGACACTCTCAATAAGCGCCTAGCTAGTTGGAAAGCGAAGAACTTGTCTATGGGTGGTCGGGTAGTTCTCATCAAATCGGTTTTGGAAAATCTTCCTATTTATTATCTTTCTCTCTATAAAGCCCCAAAGGCGGTCATAGAGAGTATGGAGAAAATTATGAGACGGTTTTTATGGACGGGTTGTAATGAAGAAAAAAAGATTAATTGGATCGCTTGGGATGTCATTACGACTCCAAAGAAAGAGGGTGGCTTAGGCCTATCCAAATTGGAAGATATTAACGACGCGCTCCTCCTCAAATGGGCGTGGCGTTTCAAGACCGGGGGTAATTGTTTGTGGAAAAAAGTCATTATTGGATGTCATGGATTAGTAGAAAATGGTCGTTACTCCCGTGTACGGCTTCGGCTAGTGGGTGTTGGAGACAAATTGTCAAACTAGGCGATAAAAAGTTTGGTCCGGAAACACTCTTGGAAGCCATTTCGAAGCTATAGTGGGTGATGGTTCTACTATTAACTTTTGGATGGATTCTTGGCTCCAGGATGAACCTCTTCGGATAACATATCCGCAATTATTCAGACTGGAGAAGCATAAGTGGGCTGTTATATCGGATCGTTTGCATCTGGTTAACAGTGTTAAAACGCTGTTTTGGGACTGGAAAACAGCCCCTTCAACGGCTGCAGAAGTTGCAGACCTGTTCAGCCTTTTGGAGGAGCTGTTCGCGTTCGAATGGCACGGTGGAGCGGATAAGTGGAGGTGGAAACCAAGCGGCTCTGGCGTCTTTTCTATCAGTAGTGCTAGAACTCTGTTATCCTACTGTCCATCTTCTGTCTGAATTTCTCAGATGAAGTGGAAGGGCTGGACCCCATTAAAAATGCAAGATCTTGGTTTGGAGAGCGATTTTAAATCGGTTACCAACTAAGATAGAGTTATGCAAGAGAGGTGTTGATCTCCAAAATACTACTTGTGGGTTATGTGATTCGGACACCGAAACATCGACCCATCTCTTTACAGGTTGTGTTTTTGCAGCCGAAATTTGGAGCCGTATGGAAAATTGGTGTCGCTTGAGCCCGATGATTGTGTTCGATGTTCGCGACCTGTTGAAGATTCACGGGAACCAGCCTATGTCCAAGAATGCCAAATACATCTTGCGTGGGATTATTTTTACTTCTTTGTGGACCATTTGGAATGAGCGTAACGCGCGGATCTTTCAAGACAAAAGGAGGCGTGCTATGGAAGTGTTCGAAAGCATAAAGATGACGTCGTATTTTTGGTTTAAAAATAGAACTAATGTCTATAGTTTAGATTGGAAAGATTGGTGTAAATATCCGTTAGACGCAGTGTAATCTCGTTTGTTTTTTCCGGGTGTCCTTGTTTTGAGGACATTCCGGGCGGTTCTTAATGAGATTTACCTTTAAAAAAAAATTAAGAAAAATCATTATGGAATAAAACTAATCATTACACACTAAAAACGCTAATCATTATGCATTAATAATAACACTAATCATTATACATTATGCACACTAATTATTGCACACTAATAACGAATATTAAGATTTCTCCGTGAAAAATCATTAAAATAACCCCTTTATTAGTCAAAGTTAAAAGAAAATCAATACCGAATCTGATCAAAAGGCTATGAGGTGCATAGACATCCCCAACCCCCCGTTTCTTCCTTTTCGTCATGTCCAGGATATCAACACCATCCCCTACCCCCCGTCCCCAAGCACCCCGTCCCTCCCGTCTCTTTCGTAACATATGGGACGCACCAATTAGGTATTTTCTTTTTTTTCTTCTTTTTTTTTTTTTTTGAATTGAACGTTGGGCTTTTTTGGCCAATCAACATTTTAATAATAATTAATAATAAAAGGGGGAGGGTTGTCTCCACACCCCATAGCCTAAACATCCATATTTCTTTTTTTTTTTAACAGTAAACTTTAGTAGTTTCTGGTTGAGATGAAAGTTTTGATTCGTTGTTAATGATTAGAAAGATTGTACCAACTTGACCATTCTATCGACTTATTTTTAGACCTATTTTTATATCATTAGTATCCAACAGAGTTCGCATCTTCACATATTGGGGCGTCGGTTGTTTGGCAATTGTAAGTGCATGGTGTAAGTCCCTCAAATGTTTGCTTTTCAAGTCAGAGATTTAATGGAAGTGCACAACTTTGTAGGCTTGGGGAGTAGAAAGAAAAAAGTTTTTAAAGGTATTGTGATTATCGCATGTTTATGTTTTAGGACATGGAATGCTCTACAAATGAGAAATGTTTCTCGGGCAAACATATCTTTCTACTTTCGCGATTTCAATGTTTCGTATCATTAGTTTATCTTTATTTTTTATTTTACTTTGTAACATCACTTAATCTTAGGTTGCAAACTTCCAAAAACACATACAAACATCTCTAGTCAACTATTACATCACATTGACTATTAAAAACATGTATTTTCTTTCCAAAGTCATTAAGAAACAAAGACTTTTTTACTAAAAAAAAATTATACGAACAAAAATATTGTCTAGAAGAAACAGAAATAGTGTAAAAAATTAATAAATTAATGTTCGAAAATAATAGCATTACATATTTTTGTTAAGACACGAACACGAAACACGTATACACAAACACAACACGATAACTTATCGTGTCATTTATTCGATACCCAAATATGAAACTATTTATACCTGGTTTACACGATAAGACACGATAATACCAGTTTATACCAAGTTAACACGATAATAACTGTTTATACCAGGTTAATACGATATTAATACACGAACATGTTTTCTAATTCCGACACGTTAAATGGGTATCATCAAGCATTAGAAATGTTAACTCCAATACTCCACCCCCACAACCTATATTTTTTTTTTAAAAAAAAAAAATCCTTAACATGTCTTAACGGGTACTAAACAGGTAAACAAGTATTTAACTTGTTTAGACACGAAAATTAACAGGTAATATTTCGTGTCTACCTGTTGAGGACACGAAACCTGTTAAGGTAATACCTGTATTTAAAATAAAAAATAAAATAAATAAAAATAAATAAGGTATACATAGTTACTATATTTAACATTAAAAATAAATAAGGTATACCGATCGGTAAAGTCTAAAGCACATGGCGCCCATGGGCGGATCTAGAGGGGTTGAGGGGTAGCCCGTACTGCCCCTCAACTTTAGTGCAAAAACGTTGTGTTTCTTCTTCATTTTATTTATCGGCTATCCATGGCAAAAAAAAAAAAAAAATAGTCGTACTACCCCTCAACTTTTGTTCTGGTGCTCATGCCATGAAGCATCTGTTGGTGCCATAGCAAGGGTCGTGGTTCTCCCTCCTTCTAATCCCTCCAAATCTCCAATGCAACACTTCCGAAAGGCGGTGCCACATATACAACGGGTGGCCTCAAGGTGTCCCGCTGTGAACCCATGAATGATCTTAGTCGTGATATTGTGGAACCATCATATTTTCATTGAAACTAATTTTTAGGAACTACTCCATTGTCGGGTGTTTCTTTTAAGCTTAGTCTACTGTTTAATTGACATTACTACTTATTCTATCTAGTCTATGTCGCCATGTCTCGTTGATGTTGGGGAGTGGTTTTAAATTGTTTAGCTAGCTTGTTTGTTACTCTTTGTTTAGTGTTTGTATCATCTAGCGTCTTTACTAGCTAGTTTTCTTTTAATATTATTCTGGTCGCTCAATAAATATAATCCAAAAAATGTGGACCCGATGGTATATATAGCGTAATGTAAAATACTAAATGAGAAATTAAAATATGAAAAGAAAAAAAATTGGATTTTAATAAACTAAACTAATCGAAATTGGTCGCTGGCGTCCCAAACTAAAAAATAGGCAATATATAACCTGTATCAGGCAATATATAACCTGTATCATTAACCTATTGGATTCTGACACCTAATTTGGGTTAAGTCACCAACCCAGTTAGCGTTTTGGTTGACGTAGCACCCTCAATCTAACGTGGCATGTAGATGTGGCACCCACAATCTGACGTGGTACCCGCAATCTAATACATGTGTTAGTGACTTAACCCAAATTAGGTGTCAGAATCGAATAAGTTAATAGTACATGTTATATATAGCCAATTTTTAGTTTGGGATGCCAACGGCCAAATAGTTTAGTTTATTAAAATCCAATTCCAAAAAATAAAATAAAAAATAAGTTATATGGTAGTGTGTTAGTTCTTGGTGTAATGGTCCCTAGATATATGCTTTTTCGGACTATAGAAGTAAATAAATTATTTGGGGTTGGTGGCCCAATAGTAGAAGCAAAGCTTCTAGGAACATCTAAGAGGAGGTCATGGGTTCAAGTCCCACAAGGAGTGGAAATTTGTCGTTCAAAAAAATAATAATAATAAAATAAAAGTGGATAAATTCTTAGAAAAAGTAGTGATGTTTCCTAGTACAGTTTTTAAAAAATTAAAAAATATAATGTTTAATTGTATTTATTTAAAAACTTTAGAGGAAGTGTAATCAGTAAAAAAGAATGGAATAGATTTAGCAAACACCCTAAAAAATACATAAATAGTCTCAGCCTACAAATGAATTCACAAAAATGAGAACTAACAATAAATAGACACTTATGAGATTTGTCTATAATTTAATCAATAAATATAAAAGCTAAAAGTTATAAAACAAAGAGTAGGATAAGAAAAAAACAAATCGCATAGAAGAAGACAAGAAGAAGAAGATGTTTGCTGGCAGGTGGGTGGTTGTCACTAAACTCATTTCAAAGACAATATCAGACACAAACACATGCATCTTACCACTCTAATTATCTAAATTATATTTTTCAAATAAATACTCAATATTGGAATAAAAGTTATTATCATTACTTTCAAATAAAATTAAAAACACTTACAGTTGTCATAAAACATATATATTGCTAAACCAATCTTTTTTTAAATATCAATAATTTAACGTTAGATTGTTTAAATGTGGAAGTTAGACCAGTTGGCTCGATAAAATGAGCTCGTATCATGTAGGAAATTGGTTCACTATTTTTTTTAAATAATAATAAAATTATCTATAATAACGATGCTCTCGTTATTTGTAGGAAATATAAAGTACAATACCGTTTACAAAATTAAATAAATAAAATAAGATACAAGTAAAATGTACCGAATCTTGATTCAAGCAACTTCAACCACGTCATCTTCTACTCATCGTCTCTGCAAGAATAAGGTATTCGTTGACAGTTTTTGGTCGAGGCACGTGTATAACACGCTTCCCTTAAAACAGATTCCACGCCTCCTCTTAGACGGTCTGTTTCCCATGGTTCAACAACCGAAACAGTATGTGTACTGTCGAATATGGCACACAACCCCAATTGTATCTTAAATAAAAACAAGAAAATGATTGATCAAATAATTGTTGGAAATTCTTTAGAGGGAAAGTAAATAACTTTAGGAAATTGGTGTTCTAGTGCATTTTTCAACCAAGGGGCACCTTGGTATTTATACATTAAAAGAAGTTGAAACACCTAATTCTCTATAAACTCATGAGTTAAAATATCTCATTAAAGTCTTTAAGAATTTTGACCCAACTTTATGGTATTCTTATTATTTTTAAAGTTTCAACTTTGGAATTTAAATTAGTAATATTACTAAAAACCTTCAATAAAAACAATTCAAAGTTTATATCTTTTTTTTATTTTCACAAATTTTCCAACATATTAAACTCGTGTTAGATATTGAATGTTTTTATACGAGTCTTGTACCGTCTTAAACATAGTAACAAACCACCAATGTACAAGAAAAACTGAGGATGAAAACTTATTCTAGCAAGTTAACGAGCGGGCTACCTGTAAGAATATATTTATATATTCTATACTAGCTTATTACCCCGGGAAGGTCCCGGGGTTGAATGTTTTAGTGTTCTTCTATCAAACCATCCTAGAATGTTTTCTAATGTAAGATAAGTGTTAATTGTAGTTTTTTAGGCAAAATAACCACATATCTACGTGAATATAAAAACAATAAGATGATGAAAATGAACGCATCGCTTCGGTTCAAGCCTACTATTCTGAGCTCGAGCTCAACTCGAAAGTAAAACCTAAAAGTTCGAGCTCGGCTCAACTTGAGCTAATTTAAAAATAATTTTAAATGGCCTAAAAGCTCTTCTGGAGCTCGCTTCAATAGCTTAAATGAGTAAAAGCTCGGCACGAGCTCGGCTCACCAATATTATTAATTAAAATTGAACATGTTCAAAGGACAAAATCGCATCTAATTCTATTCTACTACAATTGATCCATTCATCCCTAATATTAACCTAAACCTTCACAAATCCAAGAATTCTTAAATAATCCTGAATATATTGCAGCACCCTCTTAATAACCTAGTATGTTCAAATCAATCATATAAGTATATAACATGAAATTAAATCGACCTGGTTATCTTTCAAACCATAAAAACAATCACATAAAGTTTCCAGATCATTACAGTTAGTGAACTAATCCTCTAGATCTCAACTCATCTGTACTTATGTGAGTTAGTAATTGTGATCAAATTCTACTCTAATTATTATCCTTGATATTAACGTTAACCTTCAAATATCCAAAATTTATTAACCACTCCCTAATATTTTACTTCACCTTCTTAATAACCTAATATGTGCATATCAATCATACAACATCTAATTAAATCAGCCTGATTATCTTCCAAACAATTAAAAGGATCAAATAGCGATCTACGTCTACTTTAAATCATCATTACACTTACTAAACTAATCCTTCAGATCTCAACTCATCTGAAACTAAATCTCTTACAACAGACAGATATAAACAATAATATTGCGAGTCTGCGATCGAAAAAAAAGAAGCATGAATCTGTAGTGGGCACAAACTTCAAAGCAAGAAAAATACTAATAAAAACAAAAAGATATAATAATAATAATAATAATAATCTGAATGTATGATACCTTAGATAAAGAGGGGCGGGAGAGAGAATCAAGATGTTGGTCGTGAAGGGCATCGTGGAGAGAGTCATGATCAGAGGAATAAGAATAATACGAATAATCGTCTTCATCTTCGGTCATGCAATCCATGGGACTTGATTAGGGTTTGGATTGGAAGGATCGATCAACAAAGCTTTAACGAGGATATCGTATCAAACTGAAGGAAGGAAGGTAAATAAATATACTCTCAAATCAGAAAATACAACAAATACCAACAAAGATTACTCGGTCAATATTTCCTTTTTTTTTCAAAAATAAAGATGTTACCAAATTCACATCTTTAAAACTCATATATTTAAATTTTAAATAACGAAAAAATTAAAAAATACTAAAATCTTTCAATTATTATGCCACGTTGTAGTTTCATGGAGAGGTTGAAGGCACCATTGCACGCCACGTCAGCAATAACCTTGCTATAAGGTGACACCATGTGTTGCAGTGTTGCGCAATTCTTTCTCCTAGCTTCTCTTGATGAAGTATACCTATCCATCTTTAGAAGAGTAAAATTCCAATGATAGCATGGCGATTGGGCTGAATTTCAACATTGTAGATTGGTTTAAAAGAAAAAATATGATAATGAATAACCTGAATACTTTGTGTTTTTTTTTCCTGTATGAATGAAACCCCACAAAAAATAGTCGTTTTTTTCTCCGTTTTTTTATATAGCACTATGGTACTCGTTGGAAAGATAATAAAACGCTCGTTAATTTGGTGTAATTTTTTTATTTAAAAAATCTCGCATATAAAAGATATTAACGTTTAAAAATTATGGGAAGAAACATAAGAGAGAAAAATTTTAATTTGTTTTTTTAAATTTTTTTTCCTAAAATAACTCAATTTAATTTTAGTAATATTTTATGTTTATCTTTTTTTTAATTAAAAAAAGAAATAATTCAAAAACACTAAAATCTTTCAATTATGATGCCACGTGGCAGTTTCATGGAGAGGTTGAAGACACCATTGCACGCCACGTCAGCAATGTTCAATTCTTTTATATATATTAATAGATTAATAGATATGACCCTTATACTCATTTATCTAATAAATGATCAATGACCTAAATACCCCTATTGGTTTAACTGGTCTTTATGTGATGGACGTAATTATCCTTAATGAACCATTAAATAGGGTTTCCCCTTGGGTGTATATATAGAGATTATTAGGAGAGGTTAAAGGCTAATGAAACACCAATACTCTAAACCCTAAATCTTCCCTCTCCTCTCTAAAACTAAGATCTCTGATCTTCTTAAGCCATTATAACTGTACACCCTAAACGGGAACCCGATCATCCTGTAGATCATGAAGCATTCCCTCTCAGTGGTTATTGGCTAATAAGGTACATATTCGATTTACTTATTCATGTTTATGTATTATTATCAAAGAATTGATCAACACTACCTTCATCGAGAACTCAACTCAAAAGGTGATACGAGAATTGTAAATCAAGGCAAATCAACTCTATAATGTTTAGCATCGTATTTGATCAAACAAGGAGGTGTGGGCCGGGGGCTAATTTGTGGCATTGGATTTCATAAGTGTTTGTTTGTCTTTGGTATCGAACTTTCGGTAGTTGCTGTCTTTGTTTTCATGCCTTTGGCTGCCTCACTTTTATGTTTTAATGTTTATGGTTGATGTTTGCCCCTTGATAAAAAGAAGAATAAAGATAGAAAAGATCAAGCAAATAAATTATTAAGTTATAACATGGCACCTTTTTCTTTATTTTACAACAAAATAAAACATCATAACTATATATAAAAGAATTGCACTATGATGACATGGCATTCAATGGGGCAACCTTTTACCCCTTGAATGTGCCATGTGGCATCATGTGATGCATTCTTTTTAATTTTTTAATTTTATTTTTTTAAATAAAATTAAATCACATTAAACCTTACCTATCATCATATATAATCCCCATCTTCTCACCCCAAGCCCTAAAAATCTTCAAACTTCCATTCTCTCGGCCATAAGGTTCAAAAAACATCGAAGGGTACACCGAGTTGCTGCTCAAGAATACTGGGCCCAATCTAGCCGACTCGCCATGTGCACCTAATTCTTAAAAGAGTTCATGGCTGCACACGTGGTCTGCACTGGGTAATCTGCTTGCATTTAATTAAGTAAATTGTGTGTATATATCAAATCATAGGGATGAATTTTATTACTTACAATTCAAATATGATAATTTCTGTTTACTATTTTCGTAATTATGCACTTTAACAGTTTGTAGATTACTATATTTTTTGTTAAATAAATTGAATCATTTAGCTAGAATTGTAATATTATATTGTTGTAGGGAGATGGTGGTGGAGGAGATGACGGTTGTTAGAGTTGTGTAGAGGTGGCGTGGCGATTATTAGTTGTAACTTAGGATTTATTTAAACTTTCGAATCGACATTAAAAGAATATTTCAGTGGTGAAGTCCTAAAGCCTCTTCGATGGGTGAATTTGGATGAAGAAGAACGCGACGATTTAGCCATGTTTCTATCTGGGAGTGAAGAGAGATCAAAGAGCACAAAAGATTCCAGTTACACAAGTTGTAAAGACATTGACAGTTATGTTATAGACGTGCATGAAAAGGATATTTGTTTAATTTGATACTTTTTTTTTTGTTTCTCATTCATTAAATTTGAGTTTAATATTATTAAAATTTGGTTGACCAGACTCTCGATTTGAAATTGGAAGCTATAGGTGGTGAATCGAAGGTTCAGTCTCCTTGCAATGGTGGTTTCCCCTACTTCTCACTATGGTAAATATTACTAAAACATTTGTTAATAATAATTATTTTGGGACATTCCATGGGTGGTAAGGCGGCTTTACAATAGTGTAGACCCTTTTCTTGATGTAGCAACTGTACTTGAACTTTGTATTATATGTAAGGGTAGATAAAATTATTAAGTCATCGATTGTTTGTTTGTTTGTAAATACTTTTAGGTTTAAGAGTGAGTTTATTGCATTTGAATTTGAAACATTTTATGCTCTTTTAGTCTCTTTCTTGGCATATGTGAAGTGGGTTAGGCTAATGAGCTATTAGTCGTTTTTCAGGTTTTGTCTTCTGTGTCATATATACAGTTTCCTTACCAGCGGTTGTGATACTTGGTACAGAGATGTGATAAGTTTTTGAATGGTTACAACTTCCAAGTTAAGTGATTGTTTAGTTGATTAGGTTAGGAATTATATGAGTCATTAGAATGTGAGAAATTAGAGAGATGTGATGAGTTTTTGAATAGTTGCAACTTACTTAAGTGATTGTTTAGCTGATTATTGGTAAGGTTTTAGGTTAGGGAATATGAGTTATTACTAATTAGAATAGTATGGATATGCAGTGATTGAGAGATTCTGTGGTTAGTTAACTTGAGCCATTTGCAATAGGTTTATCACGTCATATTAAATTTTCAACCCCGGGACGCTCCCGGGGTAATAAGCTAGTTTGACTAGATATATAATAAAATAAAAGTTTATAAAAATATAATAAAATAAAAAAAAGTATTATAAAACTTTGTAACTATTTTAGTGTAAAATATATCTTATCTATACTATATAGTAATATGTTTTGACATTTGGATTGAATCTGCAATATTTGTTAATCAATATTATAACTAATAATCAATGGTGGTCCCTTCTCACACAAATTTGATCAAGGGAAAATTAGTTAAATTATCAAAATAGTCAAAGTTGAAAAAAGAAAAATTCAAAAATACATAAGAAATTTAGCCGCCCTCAAACACGTGAGATTAGTCTTTTAGCCGACATTCAAAAGTGCAGGCTTAGCTAGAACTTTTCACCAAAAGCGTGAGCTTAGTCGGTGTTGTCATGGCCTGTTGGGAATCATGGTATCAAATACACAGCGGAAGCAGCTTTGTTTATTAATAAATCGATTATATACAATATATAATATGAGCCGATTTATATATATAAAATATATGTTTAATTTTATTAATCCAATTAACAAAATATTCCCAATCAGGATCTCGGTTAAACGCGTATAAACAAATAAATAATGAACAAACCATAGGGGGTTTAGTAATCAACATTTGACGACTACACCGGAATTGTAACACGCGGGTTACAATGAATCCTCGCTAGTAGGAAGTTCACACCCGAGCACTGGCCAACCGAAAGCAACACTTTGCAAGACAGAGGCAACGATGATGGTGGCTTGCGGCGGACAAAGGGGCGGTGGCTCCTAAGATTGGCCGCAAATCTTGAAGAGAAGACAATGGTTATGTTGTTTTATCTTTTCAAAAATATGTGTGATTAGAGTTTGATCTATCACACCTATTTATATAGATAAAAGGCACTTGACCACTTAATTAGTCAAAGTCATTCACTTAACCATTTGACTAGTCAAGGACTTGACCAATTAATTAGTCAAAGTCATACACTTGACCATTTGACTAGTCAAAGACTTGACCACTTAATTAGTCAAAGTCAAAGACTTGACCACTTAATTAGTCAAAGTCATACACTTGACCATTTGACTAGTCAAAGTGTAAACTTTACTATTTAGTCCCTCGAGTTCAAAACTATTATTATTTCAGAAATAATAATCCACCAACACATGAACTTATCTGATTCGTGTACCAACGTGTAACTCTTCGGATCGTACCGGGTCGGGTTACGTTGACCTCAACTTTTAATTACATCGGACATACTATATATCCAACAATCTCCCACTTGGACGATTTTAATTAAATGAGTCAACGTGCGCAGAGTTGGACGCCTAGCTGCATCGCATTGCACCCAAACCAGTATGACACTTTACAGTCGTCAACTAGTTCTTTGAGTTCAAGTAACGTTTTACTTAACCAAATACTATAGCCCTGATAATTCTATCAATAAGTCCCTTCTGTATAGACATCCGTTAATCATAAGACATGGATCATTCATTCTTATATAGTGATCAACCATTCTCTATTCTCGTCTCTAATTCAAAGTGGTCTAATGAACTACCTTAGTCCGAGTGTGGCCACGCGTTTATACCAGTTTGAATTAACGAGGGCGCCAGAATGTCTAGACTTCTAATCCTATAGAAGTACAAAATTCCATCAGCGTCATACAACTCCCACTTAATCTTGGATTTCTCCAACGCTACCCTTATTGCTACCCACGTTTCAGGACAGTGTTAGATAACATCAAGGATAGTCCTTGATCAATGTAGTTTAATATGTGCCTTAGGAAAAAGGACAGATTGAACATATCAATATCAAAACATCTCATGACACAGATCCATGGAGATCGTTTTGAAGCGAGTTACATCCAATATCATCCCTAATGATATCTGTGAATTATGATTCTCAAACCATTGAGTTATTCATCTCATGAATACAATCATCTCAATTCACAATAGTCTTACATTCAAATTCATTCCCATGTAATTTGATCGACTACGGATATTTAGAATACTCTTATTCAAGGATTTAAACATACAAATAATGAACACGGTCACAAAATATTTAAATTTGCATTTAACCCATTAAATCAAATAAATATTCAATGTAACTGTTATAGTTCAAAATAAAACACCAATACTAATTACAGATCATGCCCACTGTCTAGCAACTCTAAGCCCTATCTTTCAGCATGTTCCTCATGTTTAGCTTGAGGTAAAGGCTTAGTAAAGGGGTCAGCCAGATTTAGATCTGTATGAACTTTGTTTATCATGATATCTCCACGTTCTACTATCTCTCTAATATAGTGGAATTTCCTGAGTATATGCCTTGTGGTCTGGTGTGACCTTGGTTCCTTTGCAAGAGCAATGGCACCAGTGTTGTCACACAGTATCTCGATTGGTTTCGTTATGCTAGGCATAACATCGAGATCACCAATGAACTTCTTCATCTAGGCAGCCTCCTTTGCAGCATCCGATGCAGCATTGTATTCTGATTCACAGGTGGATTAAGCAACCACACTTTGCTTAAAGCTGTTCCAAGTTACAGCCCCACCATTCAGAATGAAAACATATCCCATTTGTGAACTTGAATCATCACGATCAGTCTGGAAGCTTGCATCAGTATAACACTTAACTGACAGCTCCTCATCCAGTCCTCCATATATTAAGAACATGTCATTAGTCCTTCTCAAGTACTTAAGAATGTTCTTCACTGCAGCCCAGTGACTCTCTCCTGGGTTCTGTTGATATCTACTCGTCATGCTAAGAGCATACGAGACATCAGGTCTAGTACACAACATGGCATACATGATGGAACCAATAGCAGAAGCATATGGAACTCTTTCCATTTTCTTCATTTCCTCTTCAGTGTTTGCACACTGCTTGTTATTAATAATGGTTCCATGTGCCATGGGCAAGAGCCCCCTTTTTGAGTCTTACATTGAGAAGCGTCGTAAGACCTTATCAATATATGTACTTTGACTCAAACCCAATAACCGCTTTGATCTATCTTTATAAATCTTTATTCCCAGAATATAAGCGGCTTCACCAAGATCTTTCATTGCGAAACATTTACCCAACCAGGTCTTAACATCTTTAAGCATAGGGATATTGTTTCCAATGATTGGTATGTCATCTACATACAGTATAAGAAAAGTGATATAGCTCCCACTAGATTTCTTGTAAACACATTGTTCATCTTCGTTCTTGATAAAACCAAACTCTTTGATTTTCTGATCAAAACGGAGATTCCAGCTGCGAGATGCTTGCTTTAATCCATAGATGGATTTATTCAGCTTGCACACCTTATTAAGATTCTTTGGATCGACAAAACCTTCAGGTTGAACCATATAGACATCTTCCAGTAAGTGTCCATTAAGGAACGCGGTTTTGACATCCATCTGCCATATCTCATAGTCATAATATGCAGCAATGGCAAGTAGAATTCTAATAGACTTAAGCATGGCTACTGGCGAGAAAATTTCCTCATAATCAATTCCTTGAGTCTGAGTAAAACCTTTCGCTACAAGCCTTGCTTTGTAGGTTTGCACATTCCCATCCATGTCAGTCTTCTTCTTGAAGATCCATTTGTTTCCCACAGTCCGACATTCGGTAGGAAGATCAACCAAATCCCAGACTTGGTTATCATACATGGATTGCATCTCTGCATTCATGGCTTCTTGCCATTTCTTGGATTCTGAATCCAAGATTGCAGCTTTGTAAGTAGTAGGCTCAGCTTCATCAATCATGAAGATATCATCATACCTTACTGGTGCACGACGATCCCTAATACTTTTCCGAACACTTGGTGTTTCTGTTGTTTCTTGAGTCCTCTCAGGCTCAACTTCAACAACTGGATCAGTTACATCTGGTTCTGTCTGAACAGCTGGTTCAGTCACTTGTGATTCTCGAATTTCTTCAAGATCCACATGGTTATCTCCAATCCCTCGCGCCAGAAGCTCTTCCTCTAAGAAAGTGCCTCTGCGTTTGGTGAAAATCTTATTTTCAGTGGGGTGGTAGAACAGGTAACCGATCTTTTTACCGTATCCAACGAAAACCACTTTTTCGCCTCTGGGATCTAGTTTATCCGAAGATTCTAGAGTGACATAAGCATTACATCCCCAGACTTTAATGTAGGATACATGAGGTTTCTTTCCATGCCATATCTCATAGGGCGTTTTATCAACCTTTTTCGTTGGAGCTATATTCACAAGTCTTGCGACAGTTTCCAAAGCATAACTCCAAAAGGATTTTGGAAGGTTTGTTCGACACATCATTGATCGAATCATATCTAATAGAGTTCGATTTCTCCGCTCAGACACACCATTATGTTGTGGTGTTCCAGGTGGAGTGAGTTGTGAAACTATTCCACAATCCTTTAGATGGTCGATGGATTCCTGACTAAGATATTCACCGCCTCGATCTGATCGAAGCATTTTAATAGTTCTATTTAGCTGATTTTCTACTTCGTTTTTGGTACTCCTTGAACTTTTCAAGAGTTTCATGTTTATGCTTCATAAGATAAACATAACCATATCTACTGAAATCATCATTAAATGTAACAAAGTATATTTCTCCATGTCTTGACATTGTTCTAAATGGACCACATACATCTGTATGTACAAGTCCTAACAGATCATTGGCTCTTTCTCCAACATTTGAAAAATGTGCTTTTGTTAACTTTCCACTTAAGCATGATTCGCATTTTCCAAACGACTCCAAACCTTTGGAATCCAGGATTCCTGCGGTTTTGAGTTGTTTAACACGATTCTCTTATGTGACCAAGTCTACAATGCCACATATATGTATCATTAAAGTCCAACTTATTACGTTTATAGGAGATATTGCATAATATGTTATCGTTTTGGATTTCTATCTCATAGATCCCATTGTTAGGTTTTGTATCAAAGTAAAATACATCGTTAAAATAAGCAGAAATAAATTCGCCATTGAAACGATAATTAGAACCTTGTCCACGCAAAGCCAAAACTGAAACAATATTTCTAGTCACACTAGGAATGTAATAAACTTTGTTCAAAACAAGTTCTAAACCAGAAGGAAGTAAGAGAATACATTCTCCTATAGCCTTCACAACAACTCTTTGTCCATTGCCAACATGGACCTCCAAGTCGCCTTGTTTCAGCTTTCTAATCTTTCTTAGTCCTTGCAGAACATTACAAATGTGGAAACCACATCCTGTGTCAAACACCCATGTTTTGCTAGGAAAAGCAAAGATTTCAATAACATATATACTTGAGGACTCTCCTCCTAAAGCCTTAGCTTGCTTCAGCTCAGCTAAATACTTAGCACAGTTCCTCTTCCAGTGCCTAGTTTCATCACAATGAAAACACTTGGCATCTTTTCGAGGTTTTTTATTGGCAACAGATTTGCCTTTGCCCTTCCCTTTGCCCTGATTGTCCATTTTCTTGGTGTTAGGTTTCTTAACTTGTCCCTCCTTGATCACTAGCACTGGTGCAGTCTTGCTAGGTATGTTCACCTCAGCAGTTTTGAGCATCTGATGCAGTTCTGCAAGTGTCTTTTCCATCCCGTTCATATTGTAGTTCATAATGAACTGGTCATATGACTTAGGCAATGAGTTTAGGATAATATCCCCCGCTAACTCATCTCTCAAGGGGTATTCCAGACGAGCCAAGTGATCAAGATATGCCTTCATTTTTTAGCACACGAGTGCTAACTGGCGTTTCTAGAACATACAACTTGTTCTCCGCCTTGAGAACAATTTTCAAGTTGCGGTGCCAGTCCATGAAGTTGGAGTGGTTAAGTTTGTCCTTCTCTAAGATGGACTTGAGAGAGAATTGGGAGGCGGAATTGTTTTCAGTTGACATCTACAAAGTTCAAAATCTAATTTATTAGTATTTCATGTTTTAAGTATCCTAATTATTTTATGACCCAAAAAGCAAAATTACTTAGGATGAGATCCCGATTCATCAATACACAATGAACTGGCTTAGCACTGTCCACTGGCATGATTAGGTAGGTAAACAACGATTGTTAATTGTGTCCACTACACAACTCTCCTTTTTGGGTTATCGCTAAAAGCGATGTATGTTTAACCCCAACTATGCCCACTTGTCTAACAAGCGATGTTTGGTCCTTTACTGTTAACTGTAACACCGGCCTATGTTACACAGGAACCGCGATGATTACCTTCACTCATGATCAACGCCCAGATGCAAGGTCAGCACTAACATTTGGGTTCGCTATAGAATGGAGTGTTAACTCGTTAAGGGTGGCATGAAACAACAATTTTAAAATTGGGATTTATTTTTTTTAATATTTACCATAAATATATTGAATGACTCGTTAGCATGATGTGAGTCACACAACAGTTTATAAAATCCAATTTTATATTGTTCGTGATAATTGAAACTACTTTCAACACTCGACATGGTATAGTTTTAAATACCCTATTTAAACTATGTTGGTCGTATTATCGCGAATGAACTTGTTTTAATATTAATAAAACTCCTTTTATTAAAATGCTTTTCGGTTTTTATAAAACTTGTTTTAATAAAACCGTTGCTATGATTGTGAAAATTTTATTTATTTTGGGTTATCTAAATTATTTACAATAAATAAACCACAACCACAAAACATAATAATAAAATTAAATGAATCGAGCCCCTAATAGGTTGTCCGTTTCGTTTTAGCCAGAAACGAAACGAACCAGTCAAAAGGGTTTCAAAACTATTTTTGATATAGCTCCCACTTGACCCGAGATCTCTATCTTCATGGAACCTGTTCGCCTTTTTATCTTCGTCTTGATCTTGTACTTGTAGGATTACAAATAAATTTGAAATACAAATAAAACAAATCTATTGTAATCCTATCTATTACACCGGATCCAATATCCGTAATAAAAAATACAAATCAATAAAAAAAACATCACAAACACAACCATGACAAGGGTCAAAATACCTAGGGCTCGATTCACATCACAATCCATGAACAACAAAAAACTTTTGATCTTTTGTCAAAAAAAAATAATAATTTTTTGACAAATAAAACATAGATCAAAATTATAACTTTACCATCTATACGCGCGTAACCGTGGCTCTGATACCACTGTTGGGAATCATGGTATCAAATACACAGCGGAAGCAGCTTTGTTTATTAATAAATCGATTATATACAATATATAATATGAGCCGATTTATATATATATATAAAATATATGTTTAATTTTATTAATCCAATTAACAAAATATTCCTAATCAGGATCTCGGTTAAACGGGTATAAACAAATAAATAATGAACAACCATAGGGGGTTTAGTAATCAACCTTTGACGACTACACCGGAATTGTAACACGCGGGTTACAACGAATCCTCGCTAGTAGGAAGTTCACACCCGAGCACTGGCCAACTGAAAGCAACACTTTGCAAGACAGAGGCAACGATGATGGTGGCTTGCGGCGGACAAAGGGGCGGTGGCTCCTAAGATTGGCCGCAAATCTTGAAGAGAAGACAATGGTTATGTTGTTTTATCTTTTCAAAAATATGTGTGATTAGAGTTTGATCTATCACACCTATTTATATAGATAAAAGGCACTTGACCACTTAATTAGTCAAAGTCATTCACTTAACCATTTGACTAGTTAAGGACTTGACCAATTAATTAGTCAAAGTCATACACTTGATCATTTGACTAGTCAAAGACTTGACCACTTAATTAGTCAAAGTCATACACTTAATTATTTGACTAGTCAAAGTGTAAACTTTACTATTTAGTCCCTCGAGTTCAAAACTATTATTATTTCAGAAATAATAATCCACCAACACATGAACTTATCTGATTCGTGTACCAACGTGTAACTCTTCGGATCGTACCGGGTCGGGTTACGTTGACCTCGACTTTTAATTACATCGGACATACTATATATCCAACAATGGCCATCTCAGCTAAAAGCGTAGGCTAAATCCTATTTTGATAATGAGAGGAAGTAAGGGCCGGGTATTTTGATGAAGGGTAAGTTTCTATGTAACAACCTATTCGTCAAATTTACGTAAATCGGCTCGGGTTGTGGAAGAAAACACATTAAATCTGCTTAACTTATTTGATTGCTACTTATTATCTCCATATATTTTCATTTCTTTCTTTTTGGTTAGCTTTTTATTTTTGATGCAACTATCTGAAGCAAATTTTGGTATGACCGACCACTCATTGACTCGTGTAACATAGTTGATGATCTTTATTAATTAAACAAAGTATATAATATGGGAAACAAGAAGTAGCATCATCACATGACAAATTAATAAACAATAACTTGGGGTTGCCAATTTCTTAAATATAGGACCACAAGGTTCTTGCCATATTTATATAAACAAATAATTATAAGATATATAGAATTCAGTGAAAGCTCAATAAGTGTTTTGGCCCATTCCTTTATGGCGAGTTTCAATTTTAGTGGTGATTAATCGCACCCTTCTCCTTTTGGAGAGCCCATT
The DNA here is from genome assembly GCA_030844895.1 of Ambrosia x helenae. Taxonomy (NCBI): domain Eukaryota; kingdom Viridiplantae; phylum Streptophyta; class Magnoliopsida; order Asterales; family Asteraceae; genus Ambrosia; species Ambrosia x helenae. The sequence goes on along the minus strand of CM061231.1, from coordinate 118,062,792 downwards.
GCCCCATTCCAACCAGACTATGTTGTCTTAACTAGACTCACGTTGGTATTAGAGCTTGGTCTGATGTATACTGGAAAAACCCTATAGAGACCAGCCCCACATAAGAGGAAGACATGTTGGTTGCTCCTCATGGGAATCAAACCCAGGTCTCATGGGTAAAACCAAGATGTCTCAACTATGTTGTCATGGCATCATGAGTCGTTGATCTCTATATTTTTAATGTCCAAGATTTAGGTGGTTGTAAGCTCGTAATTTACTATTTTGGCGAAAAGAAAAAAAAAAGGTATTAACGTCCATAACATTTTGGTTTTGGTAGTTCACTAGTTCTACAAACTTTTTAGGGTATGTGTAGTGGGGGTGGGGGCGCGTTATGGGGCATTATGGGATTAAAATATTAAAAAAAATATTAACAAAATATTAGAGGGGCGTTATAAGAAAAAAAGGTGTAGTGGGTGAGGGGCGTAATGGAGATTAAAATATTATTATTTATATAGATGTATTTTTATTTGATTGGGTGTAGAAGAAGAGGGTTTGAAAATTAATTTAAAAAAATAATATAAAACTGATTTCAAAACAACGCCCGTTATCTATATAATGCCCCTCCCCCATAACGCCCAAGGGAGCGGTGTACGGAGCGTTATGGGGCGCCATAATCATAACATTCCCCCCTATAACGCTCCACAACATGCGCCCTTAAACTTAGATTTGGATAGCTTTTGTATACTTCATTAATTTTTGAAATTATACCACAATATCAAAAACTTTAATATTTTTAATTGTTTAAAGCAGGGTTACGTTACAAACATAAAAAGGTAATGATGTTGTTGCCATGTTGATTAATGACATGCCCAAACAAGCTACAGATGTGTGTCTGGGTTGTCCAATTATGGCGATGCATCTAAACCTATTGCAACAATCCATCTTACAATGAAGAGTCTAAGAGGGTGTTTGGGATTGAGTTTGAAAATGTAAAAGAGCTTTTGGTTAAAAGTGGTTATTGGCTTATGGCCTTTTGAAAAAAAAAAAAGTTTAAAAAAAAGTGTTTGAATTAGCTTTGTGATGAGAAACGTCAAAAAGTCAATAAATTGTTTTTTTTTAATGTTTCACTTAACTTATTGTGAAGATTGGTTGTATGGGCGGTAGATTTGTAATTTTTTTTCAAAAGCCAAAAGTTAGGATTTCTGACTTTTTAAAAACAGTTTTTCCACATTTATTGAAAATTCAAAACCAAAAGTGCTTTTGCATTACACAAATAGCTTATTGACTTATTGGCTTCTTGAAAAAGTCAATAAGTTGTTTTCAAATGCAATCCCAAACACCTTCTAAATTGATCGTTTGTGCATCATATCAATTACTATATCGATTACAACAGTTAGTCCAAATCTTATATTAATAGATGCATTTACACTCGCTTAAAAAATTACATGTCGCGACCACTTTAGTTTCCTCCTAGTAAAATGGGGCTTAAATCAACACCCACATTGATGGCATGATCAAAGAACATTCAACCTTTGAACTACTTCCTTCGTGCTCAACTTTTGTTGAGGAAAGACAATGGTCACTGAATTATTTAACGTTGTTGAAACAAGGATACGGTTCAGAGATGGTTTAGACATTCCGAGAGTCAGCTACTTGTTACATTTTAAGCTCGTACCTACATTATGAACAACCCGTTAGGACCCTTCGATGCCAACATTAGTGATTTATCCCAAGAAATATACATAAAAGTAAATATAAATGTATAAATGAGAGATAGACTATGAGAGGAGGTAGCGGTTGAAACCTGACGGTTAGCTAGTAGCCGAGGTGGTTTCGATCTACTCAAATTGATGGTTGGAACTCATGTGTCTATGGACCATTGGTATGACAACTCATGAGCTCTATTAGGGAAACTCGTGAATTCTACAGAGGAACTTAACAGCTTAGTTGTGTGTAGTTATAGAGAGACTATGAGCTGTTGATGTGATACTTTAGCAGCTTATGGCTTCCTATGGAGCTTAGTAGATTAGTTGGTGAGAATATTTATAGAGATTATACAATATTACAATGCACGTGATATTATTGCTACAAATTACAAAATTATGATGAATTTAAAATTATTTGTTTCTTGAAATGTGGGCTTTTATGTCATTAGAACATAAAATTCATATGGGCCTTCCATTACCAAAACAAAAAAGATGCCAACACAAAAGTATGACTGTTTCCTGTCCAGATTTAGTGAATGGCTTCAATCCAGATCCTACAGCTTGTTAGTCATACCATTGAAGCAAGCAATTATAAAAATAGTTACATTATGTACAACAAACATCCATCTGTCGAGCTTCGCGAAGCATCGGGGTGCTTCAAGATGGTCAAAACATGTGATCGCAACCGTCCACTGGTCAACAAATATTCGTTGTCTTTAGTTGTGACTTTTCTTGCTCTTTTTTAGCATCATTGACGTATTACCAATGGAATCACGCCCTGCATTGTTGCCACCCGTGAGCCGTTCTAAAGCCTCGGCTGCAGCATCTTTTTCTGCTTGTTTCTTGTTGTGGCAAGGATGTCCCGTAATCTGCATCCCATTGAATTCACAAATGGACCTAAACTGGTTGTCTGGCAGTTGGGTAGTTCGGTAGGTTGGGGCGGCGCAACCGGCTCTGGTAAGTAATGTTTGTAGTTGACTTTTCGGATTGTCACCACCTGGTCCACTTTCTGATCTGGAACCCGGTGGCGCTGGCGGTGGTACTGATGCAATATAAGGTTTTGAGTCCTTGTATACCACCTGACGGTTGAATACAAATTTGCCATTACATTTATCTTCAGGTAGAAGCAACCGTATAGCGGATAAAAGCTCGTGGTGTGTGTGTATGTCCATCCTGGGGTTCATTAACTGATATGCATAAAAGTTAAGAGAATGACAATATAAACAAACTAAAATAAAAATAAGCAATTAAAAAAACAAAATGGCATACGTACTTTACACTGAAATAACTCGTCAAGCTCCCGTCTTAAGCTTTGATACATTTTGGCTAATCCAGGGTCCATAAAGAACTCCAAGTACCCACCCATCATTTTCAAGTGTCCGTCCTGTAAAGAAAAAACAACAAAAACGTTAACGAAAAATTAAAAAGACGCGCTATAAGAGAGAAGAAATGAATGGACTCACGATATCGCCTTTTGAAAGGGTCCCACCAAATAGGAGCAGTATGGAATCAGATATGGCGGTTGAATCTCTAAGAAAAATGGAGTTGACTTTAATCTTTTCATTGAAGACTAGCCATGGTATGGAATTTTAGAATCGCGTGCATTAACCGAGTTCTATAATAAGGAAAGGAAACAAAAAGCATAACAAAATCAGTACATTTCAAATAAAAAGGGATTAACAGAGACTGCAGATAACAGATATAGACAAACTTACCGAGTGTAGATGCACTTGACCGTCCTCCATTGTTTTCAGCGAAAACGATTTTTCATTTTGCTAGAAATAAATTTAACATAAAAAATATATTAAATAAATAACTAAATACATGAAGGAATGTGCGATATGATATTAAACTAAGTATACATACCACAACAGAGCAAATTCCAGGATACAGGCCATAGCAGATAACTGCCCGGAGGAGATTTTCATCATAACTCCACGTGTTATAAATAGTTATATTGCCGTCTATAAGACCGGTATCTTTAAGCTGTGATTGAAATTCCTGACGTAGAGAATAAATGGTTTTCATAGACTGTGCAGAAAGAAAATTTTTCCAGCAGTATTCATATCCAGTGAGTTCATATTCCGCTACTTTCCAACCCTCATACGCCCTCACAAGGGCAATATGGTCACTATGATTACGAGAAAATTGTGCTTTGGCTGCCTCTGCCAACTGTAAAATCATAAAAATTAGAAATAAATATAAAGAATAATATACTTTTTCTCATAACTGTAAGAATCTGTATTCTGTATTATTTTGTGTCCCATAAACAATACATCAAGCCCTTTATATAGGGATACAAATAACCAACCCTAGCTATATTTATGAAAATGATAATTTTGGCTATAATAAACAATAATCCTAACTATACAAGAGATAACATAATAATACAAGATATATGAAATATCTTCAGCTAAGACTCCCCTGCAGTTTGAACAGGCGGAAGACAAACGCTCAAACTGGACCGAAACGATTGGAAGAGTTGTTTTGAAAGTCCCTTAGTAAAGATGTCGGCATATTGCAGGGCGGATGGAACATGAAGAACACGGATATCTCTCCCACTCTAACCTTTTCTCGAACAAAATGAGTATCGATTTCAATATGTTTTGTCCGTTGATGCTGAACAGGATTGTCGGACAAATACACTGCAGAAACATTATCACAATAAACAATAGATGCTTGACGGAGCGGGTTATGTAATTCTACCAATAAGTTTCGTATCCACGTAGCTTCAGCCACCCGCATTAGCCACACCTTGATATTCGGCTTCAGCACTCGATCGAGAAACTGTAGGTTGCCGTTTAGAAGTCCAGCAGAGAAGGTTGTCACCCAAAAATACACAATAGCCGCTAGTAGAGCGTCTCGAGTCTGTACACAGTACACCCACCCCAATCGGCATTAGAATAAGCAACTAAGGACTGCGTGGGTGATTTAACCATTCGAATGCCATACTCAACAGTGCCTTGAATATACCGAATAATCCTCTTCATGATTGAAAAATGAGCATCCCGTGGGTCATGTATAAATAAACATACCTGCTAAACGGCATAAGAAATGTCGGGCCATGTAAATGTCAAATACTGTAAAGCACCCGCGAGACTCCTATACAAAGTAGGGTCAGAAAATCAAGGCCTGTCAGAAGCACTGAGCTTGATGAAAGATCGACCGTGTGGTGCAAGGTTTGCATGCCGTCATAGACGCACGTGCAATATTATCCCGAGCATATTGCTTCTAAGACAGATAAATACCGTTCTTTATCTGATCAACCTGAATACCTAGAAAATGATGTAATCGGCCCAAATCAGTCATGGCCAACTCTCGTGAGAGTGCTAATAATTTCTTGCAAGTAGCTTTGGATTGGATGTTGTAAGAACGATGTCATCCACATATAGTAATAAATAAGCAATATTTGACGTGTCACGTTGATAAATAAAAAAAGAGTTGTCACAAGCACTACTCTTAAAACTCATGAGTCATGAGACATAATATACGTAGCAAAACAGGTGTACCAAGCCTGGGGTGCTTGTTTAAGGCCATATAACGACTTTTTCAGTCGACAAACAAAATTAGGAAACCTGCGATCAACAAAACCGGGCGGCTGATGCAAAAAACAGTCTCATTAAGGTTCCCGTGAAGAAAAACATTCTTGACATCCAACTGATGAATGGACCAAGACCTAGAAACAGCAAGGACAACACAGTCCGAATCGTGGCCGATTTGACAACCGGACTAAAGGTTTCTTCACAATCAATGCCATCCGAATCGTGGCCGATTTGACAACCGGACTAAAGGTTTCTTCACAATCAATGCCAACAGTCTGTGAACTCCCAATAACAACCAAACGAGCCTTATAGCGTTCCAATGACCCATCCGAATGAAATTTGCCGCGAAATAACCACATGCACCGAATTACTAGACGATCGGTGGGCCCGAGGAACGAGTTCCCATGTATCATTTTCTTGTAGTGCATTAAATTCAGACTGCACAGCATGCGACCAATTAGGATCAGCAAGAGCTTTCGCATAGGTGTCTGGGACAGGTGAAATGGGAGTGGTGTAAAGGGCCGTGGATGAGGATTGGTGGGTTGACTGGGTTTTTGATCGGGTAAGCATTGGGTACTGGTTAGTGGAATTTGAAGAGGTTGACCGGAAGGTAATGGTATAGGTTGGATAGGGGCTGAAGGGTGAGTAGTAGTGGGAGCAGATGGTGGCAGAGTAGTTGGGGCGGTTGAGTAGTAGTGTGAGCGGATGGTGGCAGAGTAGTTGGGGCGGTTGAGCGTGGATTGAAGAGGAGCCGGTTTGGTTTTGAGGGTTGGGCCAAGGGCGGCGAGAGTAGTTGATGGGAAATGGGGCAGTAGGAGTCTAGGAGACGGCCTGACAGCAGGTGTATCAAACAAAAAACCAAGAGGTACTGAGTCATCCAGAAATTGGTAGGATGTTTTGGGTTAGGGAATGGTATAAGGAAAAACATGCTCATCAAATGTTACATGACGTGAGATATGGACCTTACCAGTAGTGGGATCGAAGCAACGATAACCATGAAAATCCAGTGGGTATCCGAGAAAAATGCATCGAATTGCCAGAGGGTGAAGTTTGTGAGGTTGGGTGGCAGATGTGTTAGGATACCATGCACATCCGAATACGCGCAAGTGCTCGTAGTCCGGGTGACGTAGGTAAAGGGCAAATGTGGGAGTGTAAAAATTTAATCTTTTGGTTAGGAGTATGTTATGAAGGTAAGTGGCCGTATGAAGAGCTTCGACCCAAAAGGTGGGAGGAAGATTCGCATGTATTAATAATGCGCGTATGATGTCATTGAGGCGATGTATCATACGTTCGGTACGACCGTTTTGGGAGGAGGTTTGGGGGCATGAGAACCGAAATATGAGGCCATGGTGTGAGGCAAAGCTTTTAAAAGCTAATTATCAAATTCCCCCCAAGGTCACATTGAAAGGTTTTAAATTTGCGGTTGAATTGAGTTGAGATAAGTTGGTAAAATTTAGTAAACGTGAGAAAGGCCTCGGATTTAAATTTAAGTGGATATACCTAAACAAAGTGTGAAAAATTATCCATGAGCACCATATAATATTTATAACCGGTTTTACTTGTAATGGGGGAGGTCCATAAATCACAATGAATTATATCAAAAGGTGGCAAGGTGCAAAAGTAAACGAATTGGAAACAAAAAAAGATAAACGTTTACTATATTAGCAAGTTGACAAGAATTGCAAAGGTAAGACTTACATAGCGTCATTATTACAAGAAAAAATGAAAGACATAAAATATCTAAGACTTGAGCCCCTGGGTGTCCAAGGAGATCGTGCCAAGGAAGAGAAGGAGTCGCTAGGAGGCATGCTTGAGATGGTGGTTCAGGTGGTGTGGAAGGATAAAGATCCCCGGTGCTATTGTGGCGAGAGAGAGTCCTCCCAGTGATGAGATCCTTCAAAGAAAAACCAAAGGGGTCAAACTCGATAGACACACTATTATCACGAGTGAAACAACAGACAGATATAAGATTTTTAACAACACTTGGACTGTAAAGGACGTAAGGTAAAATATAGGTGTGGTTCTGTAGAGAGTGAAAAGCTCGTGCCAGATCCTTAAATTGGCACACAATGACCAAGACCGGCTAGAATTGAACGACGTACAGTAGATGAGTCAGGGATAGTTATTTTACCTTGCTCACGAGTGACGTGAGATTCCGCTCTCGTGTCCATTAAGTCATGTTGCCAAGCCGCAGTAGAAGGATTACCCTGCATATTAGTGAAAGCAGCACTTAAATATGAAGGACACGGTGCATTGTATCCTGTAGCCCATACGGAGAAAACAAAGGTTGTCCAAAACCTGCATAATGGCTGATTGGGTATGTGGGCTCGGCTGGGAACACCGAGTATTGGGCCTCCACATGTTTTGGGTCGGTAGGGACATGGGGGCGGGCTCCACCATGCCCAATTAGGGTAAGCAGGTGTTAGAAGTATTATAACCTTGATTTCCAGCTGAAAAATAAGAACGGCCACCAGTGTTATTACCTCTGTTGCGACCACGATATCCTCTGGCCCGACCACGCCCTTGTCCACGAGTGGAGGTAGTGTCCGATTAAGGGTTTTCAAAAAGTGTTGTCGGTGCGGCGGAGGTGGGTGTCGATTGTTGGGCGGCGGCGGCAACCAATATGGTAAAGGAGGATCCTTTTGGGCTTCGATCCTGATTTCTTCATCATGTAGAAGGCTGAGAGCGAGATCCCAGTCAGCATCTCGATTATTTATGAATGATGCAGTTGTATTATACTCAGATGGCAAGCCCCGAATCAATTGAAGAACCAACCGTGAATCAGAGACAGGGTGATCCATATCAGCAAGTTGGTTTGCTAAACTCTTCAATTGTTGGCAATAGTTATCCAACAATGAACAGGCTGTGAGGGTCAAGTTACAGAAGCGGGTTTCAAGAGCGGTTGCACAAGCCTTCTTATTGCTCAAAAATTTATTTTCGAGTTTAAGTCGGGCACCGTGCGCCGTGGTGTTGGTGTCATTGTGTCAAGGATGTCGTTCAGGAGTCATCGTTGACAGTGCTATAGATCCACTGTAAAACGAGGGCGTCCAGTTCCTTCCATTGGTCATATTCAGGGGTTGTGATGTCGGGGGTGGCGGGTCGTCAATATGATTGGCGACCTTACCTTGTAAGCCACAAGGTTGAACAATTTTGTCCAAGAAGAATAGGTTACTTTGGAACCGTCTAAGGTACGGATTTTGGTTTGAATGTTGGTAACGGAATAGACAGGGTGAAGGTTGTAGGGTTTGGATGCATTGGTAGAGGATTCGGATGATGCTTCTTTGGTCATGGTAGGGTTCGGGAAAAAGGAGAAGGTTCGGAAAGAAAAAAAAAGGGAACAGAAACAGGCTATCAGAATTAGACGGCCGAAGGCAGGAGCAGAGAAAGAAAGAGAGCTAGGGTTTCAGAACGATAGCTCTGATACCATGTAAGAGTCTGTATTCTGTATTATTTTGTGTGTCCCATAAACAATACATCAAACCCTTTATATAGGGATACAAATAACCAACCCTAGCTATAATTATGGAAACGATAATCTTGACTATAGTAAACATTAATCCTAACTATACAAGAGATAACATAATAATAATAATACAAGATATATGAAATATCTTCGGCTAAGAATAACATCCGACTTACATCCTTCTTGTCTAGAGGTGCCAAAAAAGGATCTTTGACACTAAGACCAGCAACAACTGTGAGTATAGGGTCAAGGCAGTTAAAAATTGCACCGAGTATAAGCATCTTTCCGAGTTTGGGCTCCACAGGAAGCATTGACAAATAACGCCCTGTCAATTGTCAAATACAACACAAAAATCTTTTACCAAAATGTACGCCGCCTTCGTATTAAGAACAAAGCATAGAAAATTTTGCATACCCAATACAGTTAGATTTTCACTCTCATCTAAAGCACCAATAACCTTGAGATACTCAATAGCGTTTTGAACCTATGGATGAGCAATTGAAGAAAGTAAATGCATATTTAATATATATATATAGAGACAATATATCGAAATATGAGTTCAGCATTGACCATTACCGCTAATAACTCAGGTGACTGTAGAGCCTTGGATAAGAATTCAGAAATACTTCCGAGTTTTAAACTTTTGATTTGAAGACATAGTGACTGCAGGGGTGTCCTCAGTATTTCAGGCAATTGATACTCTGCAAAAGCATTATAGACACATCTAGGATATAGATGGTAACACTCTCCAGGTTGAACACGGCCCGCCCGTCCTCGTCTCTGCATAGCAAATAATTAAAAAATAAATAAATGTCTTAGTTAATATATATAATCGACTAGTTATGTACAAAGAAACCTACTTGTTTGGAAGAAACTTTGGATATCCAAGAAGGAAGTAAACAGGGAGTATTGTTTAAAGCATCATATGATGTCTCTTAGCTTTTCCACAATCGATAACATAAACCACATCATCAATTGTGATACTGGTTTCAGCCATATTTGTAGCCAAAACTATCTTCCTCGCCCCACCTTCTGGCTTTTCAAAAATTAATCTCTGTATACACAGCATACGAAAAGATAAATATCAAAAATCCTTCAAATTAAATCGTAATTTTATCATAATAACATGTACTGATGTACAATAATGCAAACGGGGCTACCTGCTCTGAGCTGGCCATAGAACCATGACATGCAAGCAATAAAACACGAGCTGGATCTCCAAGGTGAGGGTGTGCTTGTAGTTTTTCCTTTAGAGAACTTATGTCATCCCACCCGGTCATAAATACTAAAACAGCACCAGGTTTTTCATTCTCACATATCGTGACTAATAAGAATTCTATGAGGTTGAAACCTATACAATCAGGATTCCAACAAGACATAGATCCACGTGTCTGTTGGCTGTAGTTCCTGAAGTCAGCAGATAGAAGTGCCGCCTATTTTCATTTTTTTTACAAAGTAGAGGATCAGAACATAAGCACATGAAGAAATTAAATGATTTGGAATAAGATGATTTACCTCAACAGCAGAGGCAATTTGGCTTTTCTCTTTCTAATAATTTGTTTATTTGATTTCCATGGTCTTTCCTGACCATAATCATCAATTTGATTTTCTGCAGTCAATCTGTATCCAGTTTTTTCCAAAACATCCTCAAGAAAATAGCTCTGCACAGGGTGTGTAAAACCCTACAGACAACGAGATATATAGTGGCATTAGATTCTAAGTTAGTAAATCCAGATCCAAGCACAAATAATGGGCTTTAAGCAACTATTAAGTATTAAGAGGGCAATTTCAACCCATTTACTTACAAATGAGTCAATTGGGTTGTGCTTTATCTCAAATGGGTCAAATAAAAAAATTAACTAAAAGGGGAACAAGTCAAAAGCGAAAAAAGTCCCCAACCCCATAGTCTATTTTTCATGCATACAACCACCTAGAATCATTTTATTCAAATATTTCAGCTGTTACTGCTATTATATAGAGTGTTCATTAGTCAATCATAAAAAATAATAATAAAGATGGGCAAAGAATGTGTTTAGGCTAACACAAGTACACAACCCAAACGGCAAAAATAACAAATTTCAACCTGAATCAAGTATTACCGGAATATGACAGATGGAGCACCACCAAAGTAGGATGAAAAGAGGTTTGCATCAAGGGTTGCACTCATCAAAACAACCCTAAGGTCAGGGCGACGAGGAAGCAGTTCTTTAAGAACAATGAGTAGAAAATCTGTCAAAAAAAGCAAGCATTTTAAGACTACATTTCATATCAAGAATTATGGATTTCTATAACCATCATTTATATACCTTCATTCATGCCACGCTCATGAATCTCATCTACAATAACATGAGTAACACCCTTTAAATTCCCATCAATTAGTAATCTTCTCAGCAAAATTCCTGTGGTACAGAATAGCAGCCGGGTATCTCTTCCTTTCATACCCTCTAACCTAACTTTATATCCAACCTTTAACAACAAAGAACAGCTTTATGAATTAAGATGACAAAAGAAAGTACAGCTTTATACCTTAAGATGTCAAAACAAAGAACAACATTGCAAGTTAAGATGACAAATCAATGTACACAAAAGATCCGCAGTAGAGGTGGCACAATGGAAGGGTTGGGTAATAGGCTTGGGCCACAACAGATAACTTTTCATGAATCCGGTTGACTTTACTCAAAATTTTCCTCTGTTAAAAAAATTATACTAATAAAAATATGTTATTTTAATTAAAATCTAACTTGTGGAACAAGAACACTTTCAGCGAGTCATGACCCCACCCATCTGGCACCCACACCTCCTTTTAACCCAAATTGACTTATTTGGAAGTAAATGGGTTGAAATTTGGCACCTCTTTATTCCTCAGTATAAAGTAGTACTTACAGTTTCACCCAGTTTCTCCCCTCTCTCAGTGGCAATTCTTTCAGAAACAGACATGGCAGATATACGTCGAGGCGAGTACATATGATACTACATGTCGCCCCACGAAGAGAATCAATCTCTGATTCTAAAATAAATTGGGGAATCTGTGTTGTTTTCCCACAACAGTTTCACCTGAGATGATAACAACCTGTAAAAGTATATCAGTATATTATTTAAATATGTATACTACCATTGATGATCAAAAGCATCAATACAATATAGATACTCATGTAATCTAGCCACTTTACATACTATGTAATACCTGATTCTGTGAAATGGCATTCAATATTGCATCCTTTTCTTTGTAAGCTGGTAGGCTTCTACGAAACTCTCCAATCCTCCAACCATCTGAAGAGTCCTATAACAAACAAACAATTTTCATACTAATAATATATTTTTACTTCTGTACACATAAAAAATTTAGATGAAATAAACTTCAGTTCGGTATAACTTTGGTATTTCTTACATGTAATTAATCAAGGACAATGTATATATAGGCCCTACTAAAGTATTAAATGGTTACTGTAACGCCACCCAAATAACAAAACATTAGATGCCACCCGATTATCAATTCTTTTCATTTGTGCCAACTTAGACCAAATACTTGATTTTTTTTTCCTTGAAGTTAAGACACCATAAAAATCTATTCATTATAAAATTAGGGAACCACAACATTCAAGAAAGTGACTTTTACAATTTCAGAAAGTTTTTAGCCAGAATTGGCATAAATAAAATCAAATCAATACTTGTGGCCTAAATTGCGGTTTGAAGATTTGGATGGCCTTGGGCTAACTTTTTCAATACTTGGGTGGACTTGCATAGCCATACATTATCCCAAAATATTATAATGGCACTACCCAATGAGCAAATGATCAACAAAATATATAAATAAAGTTATAAACAACAGTAACTTGATTGAAAAATATAATCTTAAAAATAAAAAAACCATGTGTAAAATTTCTAGAATGCTAATGCGAAGGATAGTACACTAACAGACTTTCAGCCATTTAAAAGCTTGGAATATCAATACACAGTTGTGCCAAAAAAAAATGTGGGCAACATTGATCTAGCAATTTGCTCACAAGCTTATATGATGGTGTATCTATATGCATGTTTGCACACATTTACTTTAGAGTTTAGACAACTTTCATACACAGCTAAAAAATCTACATATAAACCAAATTTGCTCCAAGACACTTATCTTATAATTATATACAAAGTTTCTTATTAATAAACTATCAACATTGGTCAACTGACAAGGGCTTTAGAGAACTAGAGGTCTGATAGGATGCTAAAAAAACTTCAGATACATCAAGGTAAAAAAAAGTCTTGAACCTGCCATGCTTGTTGATCAGTTTGCAGTTGCACACACTCCTTAGCCGAAGAACTTTCTCCATTGCTACCTGGATCTGTGGGCCAAGGTCTGTTGCTCAATAATCCTTCATCATTACAGATGCTACCATTGTTAGTTGTCTTTGAAAATAAACTATCTTGAGAACTGTTGTTATTCTTAGCCTTATGAGAAAGATATTCTCGCAGATGAGCCTCAACTCTCATTTGCAACTCTGGAGGCAAAGACACCTGCTAATTCTCAAGATTTTAAGTATAATACATATAACATCAGCATTCAAAAATTTCATAATATTCTAAAGAAACAAGCATCAGCATAAATATAAAGGATCAGATAATTTTACCTCCCTCTGTGGGCGTTTATCATCCAGATCAAAACGATAGTTTGGCAATGGAACCTTGCTAACAACAAGCACTTTGGCATACAGATGGCTGCCAAGAATTACAGTGAACAGCTTATTCAAAAAAATATGTATATAATAGGCATGCAACACTAACACTTAAGATAATAATACCTGTGCAATACCCATACTAGTCGCTAGAGCTGCTATTTGTTCATAATCACGTCTGTCCTTTTTTTCCCTTGAAACCAGCTCTTGTTTATCTCTGCTCTGCAGTAGTGTCGTTAGCTTCCACCTCCAAGAATCTATATCTGACGTGGAAGCACCCTGGAAATATGAAGACCAGAAATTAAAGTACAGATGTAGGATATGCATGCCCATCCATAAGACCATAACCACATGTGTGGAAAGCATAATTTACAAAATACAAAAGATAATTAAAATACAACATGTATCAGTGAATTGTCTACTATAGATAAAGCTCAAGCTTGGTTAAATATCAGGATATTCGTATGCAAATTTTTAAAAGACTTCTTTCATCAATGTTATGTATATGATGTCCGGAAGCCCACGAAACAAAAGTCTATCTCCAAATCAGTGTTATTAAAATCATATAACTATGATATGAAGTACGAACGATACAAGCCATTTCAGTTCACAAAAATACATAAAAGAGTCAAAAATCTAATTGAAGTGCCCTTTTATACACAAATTAAATTTTATTATATAACCTCTTTAGTTTGAATAAATTCGTATTTTACTCAAGGTTTCTTGCCAAATTCGAATCTGTTAAGGGTCCTTAATCCTTATTGCGTGCATCATGATTGTGCATTTCATGAGGGCTACCTCTTGTTTAACTCCAGTCACAAATTAACACTACCTGACTTTAACAATTCACAGATCATGCTTATTTAAACAATATCAAACCATGTTCTAAACAGTGCCTTAGCCTATGTGTCTGCTTAAGTGGCACCTAGTTAAAGTCACAGTTGTTAAAAGCGAGCGCCTAGGCGATGAATTTCCTAGAAACGACCCTAGGCCGCTTTTCTCTCCTAGATAAATAAAGCAATGATTTTTTTTAAGTTTTATCCTTCACCATTTTATAGCCGATTTTTTAAAACTATACTATCTAATCATAGATTCATATCTTTTATTTTTTAAACAGGTTATGCATTGTAATCTATATAAACAACCTCTAAACCTATGCCCTATATACGATCAAAGTTTCAAACACAGCAGAGAAACATTCTCAATCGCAGGTATGTTCAATTTTTTTTAATCTGTTTTTAGATCCTATAATGCTTCAGTATTCAGTCATGTTTTCTGTTAGTGACAGTCATGAATCTGGAACATTATTTTCAGTTTTTTTTTTAATCTGTTTTGTGATCCTATTATGCTTCAGTATTGACAGTCATGAATCTGGAAGACTGGAACATTATGTTCAATTTTTAATCTGCTTTTTAATCCTATAATGCTTCAGTATTGATCTTTATTGCTGATAGTTGTTATTTTTTAGTGATCCCCCCCCCCCCCCCCTTTTTTTTATTTGAGTTTTTTTTTTCTCAGGCCCACACTTTTTTTGCGCTTCTCGCCTAGGCCACAGGCGGTACCAAAGCGTCTTGAGTGCGCTTGACACCTTTGACAACTATAGTTAAAGACTAAAGTTACACTTCAATGCTTTAACTTTTTCCTTCTAGTGGTAATCAAGTGACGATTGAGCAAAAATTAAGCCAATTAGTCTAAAAACAACAGGGAATCATAGTGTACTAGAATTATTCATTTTATATATCCACCAAACAGGAAATAGGTGAGAAAACATAACAAGGGCAAATAACACAACATATAGAAAAACAAGCAAGCAATAACATGCAAAGGTCACCAAAATAAACTGACAAGCTAATACCCAACCATACCACCTTCCTAAAAGTCATTAACCCTAATCCTACGTCTCCGGTCTCCACAAACGTGCTCATCTACAACCCACGCTTTTTTGCGCTTTGCGCTTCGATGCGCTTAGACCTCGTCGCTTTTATGCGCCTAGCGCTTTTTAAAACCAAGTCTACAACTTCGAATCCGTTACTTTCACATTACAAAACCTAAGTAACAACAAAACTAAACATTATAGCAAAATTAATCAATGTCATAGGCTTGTCTTCAAGGTCAGTTACCTGTTTATATAAAGTTTAGTGTTTGTACTCTGTTTAACATCTTCTTCTCTTGATAAAACTAATAACCATTGCCAATTTATACAACAGTACTAAACTCAATCATACTCTTAACAAAAGTAACTACATTTCCAAATTAAAGTCACGGAACAACAAATGTAGGTAAATAAAACTCACAGGGTAAATCGGTGGCTCGAACCGGCTATACGAGGCAGCGACTTGTGGCGTCATCTGTTGGTGCTGTTGTTGTTGTTGTTGATGATGTGGAGGAGGCAAGTAGTAGGGGTAAGGACTCGGAGACCTAACATTATTATTATTATTATTGTTACCACTATAAGATGCATTAACAAAATAACCGCTATTATTATTATTATTATTGCTAATATTATTATTGTTGTTGTGGTTGTTGGCAATAACAGTAGGGGAAGAGGAGATATTGGAAGCAGAGGCAGGTGAGACGATGACGGAGCGGAGGCGGTGATGAGGTGGGACGTAGACGGAGGCGTACGGCGGCGGACGTGGCGGTTCCTTCATTGGTGATGGTGGTGTTGGTTAGGGGTTTAGGGCACGAGAGTGGTGGTTGTGTTGCAGGATAATAATAATACACGAGAGGGTGAGGATTGGTTAGAGAGAGAGGGTTTGGGTTTTTGGGTTCGTAAGTGTACTTCTGATGATCTAATGTGTTAATTAAGATGATGTTAAGCTCTTAATAAATCATCACTTAAACCATAGAAAACCCTAACTTTCATTAAAACCATACAAGGTGGAGATAGACGCAAAACAACTACAAAAACATTACGGGCTATTTGGTAACCTTTTAATGAGGCTCTTAATCATTCAGTGCTGAATGATTCAGCATTTAGCGCGTTTGTTTCAGCCTCTTAATGGAATGGTAAAGGCTGAATCATTAAGACTTGGGATGTTGCTGAACTATTAAGCACTGAACTAGGCTGAACCTTAATGAAACTCTCATACCAATGTGGAACAAGAAAACTAACCATTAAGAGGTCCAACTTAATAATTCAGCACTTAACCATACAGACCTCTTAACCATTCAGACCTCTTAATGATTCAGCAGTTAATCAACCAAACAGCCCCTACATCAAAAAGAAAACATATACCAACCCTTCCAATCTATATCCTCACCCTTGTCCCTACAATTAAACCATAGAAAACCCAAACTTTTAATGTCCGAGATAACTTGAACAATCTTGACATTGACATCTTTGAACACTTTCTCGTTCCTCGCATTCCAAACTCTCCAACATGTAATCATTAAAATACCTAGAAGCGCCTCTTTCTTTCTGTCAGAACAGCCCAATTGCTTGACTAACAGCTACACATCATGAATCAAAAAAAAAGGAATATAGGAGGAAGGTGACACCATCTCGCAATTCCACTCCAAACACCATCAATAAACCTGCATTCTGTCATTATATGCCGAACTGTCTCTTCAGCGTCTTCACACAAAACGCAAAGACAATTGTCCGTGAAAATGTTCCTCCTTCGAAGCGCTACCTTTGTCGGAATCCGATCTAAACAAGCTCGCCACATAAAGATATTGCACTTAGCCGGCAACCATCTGCACCAATGGAACTTACTAATTTGTTCGTCATTCAAAATGCTTATGACCTACCCTTTCGTGTCCTAAATGGACAGATTCTGCAGCGAGATTTGATTCCAAGTCCAAGAGTCTTCGTACAAGTTCAACTCCGTTCCAGACATCATGCGAAAGCAGCTGATCAACTGCTCCATTTCCTGCATACTACTCGGATACTTCTTCCATTCCCAGGACATAACGTCTGCCAATCCGTGTTGACCAATTCTCTCCTCAACGGTGCACCATTTATTCTTTTCAAGGGAAAACAAATCTGGATACAAAAACCTTAACGGCGTATTATGAATCCAAGAGTCTATCCAAAACTTGATGCTCTTACCACTACCCACCTTCGCACGAATGAGACTACAAAAAGAAGACCCACTGATCAAAAGTCGAGACCCACCGTTGACAATTTTACACCACACTCCCCTCACGTTCGAATTACACGGGATCGATAACCATCTCCTTTTGGATCAGTGAATGGCGTCTACAACATTCCGCCACATAGCATTACCCTCCCCTCTATATCTCCACACCCATTTAAGCAACAACGCATTGTTATTGACACCCAATCTAGTTAAACTGAGACCTCCATATTTCTTTGGTCTAGTCACGACCTCCCAACTCACCCAGTGAACTTTATTAGCTTCCCCGTTACCTCCCCATAAAAACTTCCTAATCAAAGCCTCTAGTTTATCAATTACCGCTACCGGGGCTATAAAAAGAGATAAATAATAAGAAGGTGGGCTCTCTAGAACTGATTTAACCAACACAACCCTTCCTCTCTAGAACTGATTTAATCAAAGCCTCTAGTTTATCAATTACCGCTACTGTGCCTGTTTGCAGGTGCCTTCTTTTTTCCAACTTTTGCCTTCTTGCTAACCTGAGAAGCTTGACTACTCTGCCCCTTACAACACCTAGAGTTATGCCCCTCATTACCACATTTGCCACAAGTTTTCTTAGTCCCTTTCCTAGTTAGTTTCCGATTCTTGACAAGTGTCCCCTCTTCAATCTCAACTGTTGATTTCTTTCTCTTTTTTTAAGCCTACCTATAACATCGCGAATTTCCCCTAATTTTTTTTTGATAAAAAGAATGTATTGTTTTAAACAATATATGTTTTAAATACCTTAAACTAATAATTATTTGTATCTCGACACTTTTGTACGTTTTAAAAATATTTCGAGTCACTTTCGGGCTTATATAATCATATTATGAATTTAGAATAATATAGATTTAGGGAAATAATTGCCAAAAAAAAAAGATTTGTGTGGACCGGGAATCGAACCCGCGTCCACAGCCAACCAACACATAGTGACAACCAACTGAGCCAACTATCATCTTGTGTAGTATTTCAGAATAAAATAAACTTAACACATTCCTTAAATTGATTAGTCAAAGTCTTAGTCAAACAGTCAAAGTCTTAGTCAAATAGTCAATTCATCATAAAACCTTACTTTATGGTGTTGACCAATTTTAATGGCTAATTGACTCCAAAACTAGTATAAAACCCCACCTATGACCCATTATACTTTGCACCTCTAAATCGATTGTTTCAATCCGATTAAACTTTCCCTCATACCTTTCTTCTATAGTCTATTACTTCTACAATTGAAGCTTTGATTATAAGCTCTTGTAATTGGCGAATTGGAAGCTTGATATTCTTTCTTTTTCGTTTTCTTCAATTTGGACTAGCTACGTTGTTGAGTCTTTGGGATTCGCCTCGCATACATTCACAACACATTATTCTATTTTTTTCACGAGACATAACATTTTGCTAAGGTGAGTTTTACATAGCCCCTTTTCTATTTATCACCATTTTTGGGTGAAACATGTTACAACATTCTATATGTAATTCAATCATCAAAGTGTCTATGTGTTTTTCTATGTTGCATTATATCTTGAACATGTCTAGGGTAAGCACAATTCTAGCATAATCATTAACATTGATCAGCCGACGGTATACAATGATAGATCTATTGGACTGACAATCCCACCCGGATACGTGCCTCCTACAAAGGTAGCGTGGGTGATTGTTATCGCATAACATATTCAAGTGAACCATGAGCGTATGGGATGTACCACATTATAACAGTCACAAGGGTTGATTATGCACTCGATTTACTTCTAGTATGTTTTCACATATGGACTAGACTTGCCATGACACTTGAATTGTACAACATTTTTATTCGATTATCAAAACCTATGTAATTCTCACCAACTTTTGTTGACCCAAAATATTTTCAAACTTAACATGTTTCAGGTTATAACATGCTCGAAGATTAGAGTTAATGCTTGAAGATGCGTAGCTTGTATTTTTCATTTTGATGTACAAATTCTTAGAACAATTGTATGTAATTTATTTAAATCATTTATTGAAACTTATTATTTACCATGAGCTACTGAACAATCATCAATACGTGACATCCCGATGTTTCCACCATCGGTTGGGGTGTTACAGATTGGTATCAGAGCCATGGTTATAGGGAATTAGGTTATTAGAAAAAAAAATATAATCTAGTCTATAACCATAGGATTTTAACTAGTACTTGCTCCTTTTACTTGCAACTTTACTTGTTTCTATTATCTATCCTACTTCTTATCCTTACTTTAGTCCCTACAAGAAGAGTGCTCTCCATCACAAGATCTACTCTTAGACTAATAGGACAAATCCTCAGTTTTAGCCTGAACCACCTTGAAGATCTCGTCGAAGTTCTAGATTTTAATAACGAACACGTGCAATCTGGAAGGGTGAACGCCTGTATTATGAGTTTTCTGTCTAGGACTGGCATTGCGCATATATCCCAATCAGACGAGGGACCCGGATGCCTACCTGGGAATTCTCGGGATGAGTGTTCACTTATAGGCTAAAGCATGTCTTCACTATGTTATTAGAATCTAGAAGCTTTGATAAGTCAACGTTTTCATTTATTCGTTTTAATTAATGAATAGATGATTACACTCACTTCCCTTAAAACTAAGCTCTAAAATCTCAAAATTTTATAGCTTAAATCAATCTCATATCATAACCATCTATGGATTTCACAATCACACTTCACCTTACCATCTTAGCCACTTTTTAAATATTCAACACCCTACCCAAATCATATTATTTCATTTCTCCACATGTTACTTATTTTTTTTTAAAACTATAACCTCATACCTTAGCACAAACTAAAGATTTCTAAATCTTGTTGTATTTTCATTACCTAGTAACTTTACAAAGTACATATTTTTGTCAAAAGATGTCCTCGAACTTAAATTCAATTGTTTTTTATTGACGTAACAAACAATTTTCTATATAATGCTTTAAACTATTAAAAATCACTTAATAGAACCTTGATCTTCAAAACCTAATGTCATGTTTGAAATCTCCAACTAACGGGAATATTTTAATCAAAGCCCACTTAGCTTGTACTATTTAACAACTTTTGCTTTATGTATAAAACTGAAGAAACACTAACCGGAACGGATGTCCGATGTATGCCTCTACGGTGTTGAATAGTGAAACTGCAGCTCGGTCTCCGTCTTCTCCGGTAGGATCCAGACCTGCAAGAGAGAAAGGAAGGGTGGAGGGTGGAGGTGACTGCTAGGAAACCACGAGTGGAGTCCAACGTACAGACACAAAAATGATGGCGGCGGCCATGTGTTGCTCGGGGGTAAATATGAGTGTGATTACATCTCATGTTGTGTGTCCTAATGAAAAGAGGTGACTCCTTTATATAGGGCTTTTCATGGGCTGCGGCTGGGCCCATGGGCCGGACATCAAGGCCCCTTAACTATATGGGCACATAGCCCATTGGCACCAAGCCCAGTTAAGAGGTTACCTCCACACTCCAATATTAGTAAATAATATACGTGATAAGTAATAAAGACGGTATGTCGGGTCAAGCACCATACCTCAACAAGTCCCCCTAGTCTAGTGTTGCTCCTACGTGCGAGCGTAGGATGGAGCGCTAGACTGATTAGGAGTGATCGAGAATGAAGATTAAGAGCTTTATCTTCTCGGTGGACCAATGACTCGAACGTGTCGTCTTCCTGCTTCGATGTGTGGAAGGTTGCTCGTTGCGCTTGTTACCGACTAAGTGTCACCTTCTAGGCTAACTGTCACCGACGCGTGTGAGGGTTGCTCGTTACGCTTGTTATCGGCTAAGTGTCACCTTCTAGGCTAACTGTCGCCGGCGCGCGGGCGTCCAGATACAATTTGTTGCATGTGTTACTGTGGCTCGTTGCCCAACCTGCGAGTATCTCAATCATATAATATGGGTGTATTATGAGGCGCCCAACCTTGCGTTAGTATTTCCTGAACTTAAGATAAGTTGACAAGATAATAAATTGCGGTAAACATGAAAAAGTTGTACCAAAACCTTGAGCGTGCGGATGTCATAGTGTGCGGCCAAATGTTATAGAAAGCGGCCGAACCAACAAAACTTTCTTGGGAGGTGAATTCGTACGGCGCGCCATGGTATGAGAACCATCTAAAGTGGTGTTATACCATGCCATCCCCCTAGTTCATTGGTGCTAAGTGTAATGTTTAGGAGCATTGAACTTATAATAAGAGTGTCCTTCGCCAATGGATCTTATGACTCGCCAAAGTTATGCTCCGCGGATTGCTTTAAGTAGACAAGAGCATGCTCCGCAAAAGATGTCTTTTTAGGCTATATGTCAGTCCGAAGCAATGCTCCACGATGCTCATGAAGTGCTTTGCGACGGCTCATGAGGGCCAGGACTGCGCGAAGTGCTTGCTGTTAACGGATGAAAGCAATCCGTGTGCGTAGTCGGCGTGTTCCTGAGAAGGAGACACGATGACATATTGGCACGTTCCTAAAAAGGATGCGCGTCCGTTATGAAGACGTAAGCATGTGTCCTGCAAAGGACACATGTGGAGAGCGTCTTTTTAAAATTTTGCTTCGGCCCAATGCGGGGCGTTGACGTGGCAGCGCGTTCCTAAGAAAGAGACGCGGTGTCGTGGTGGCGCGTTCCTGAAAAGGAGACGCGGTGTCATGGCGGGAGGGCCTGCGTCTGCTTGGTTATGGACGCAGGATGCTCTGCTGACGTAAAACGGGCGGGAAGAGTTGCGTCGCACGTTCCTGAAAAGGAGACGCGATGTCATGGCGGGAGGGCCTACGTTTGCTTGGTTATGGACGCGGGATGCTCCGCTGACGTAAAACGGGCGGGAAGAGTTGCGTTGGCCCGGTTAATGCGCAACTCGTGGTTGAGTAGTTTACATGTGTACTTTGAGTTACATCCAGTCGTCACTGGGTTTTCATGTGTCAAAGTGTACATGTATTTGAAGACATCGTCAACTGGTGCGCACGAACAGGGATCAGTCTGTCGGGGTATGACGGGAGTCGCGTTCGTGGGATGCCTGAAAAGGTATCCGTCGAGTGTACGCGGTGTGATGGCATCGTCAACTGGTGCGCACAAACAGGGATCAGTCTATCGGCGTATGACGGGATGACGTGTCGGCGAGTTTCTGAACAGGATACGCGTTGGGACGTCTTTTAAGATGTTACGTCAACCCAACGCGGGGTGATGACGTGGCAGCGCATTCCTAAAAAGGAGGCGCGATGACGTGGTGGTGCGTTCCTGAAAAGGAGACGCGCGCCAAGTTGTAGCACGTTCCTGAAAAGGAGACACAAATGTCATGGGAACGTGTTCCTGAAAAGGGGACGCGAATATCATGGCGACGCGTTCCTGAAAAGGAGACGTGCGCAAATTGATGACGTCGTAAGCATGTGCCTGAAAAGGAGACGCGCGGAGACGTTTTTTTTTTAATTTTTAGGTCAACCCAACGCGGGGTGATGACGTGGCAGCGCGTTCCTGAGAAAGAGACGCAGTGTCGTGGTGGCGCGTTCCTGAAAAGGAGACGCGCGCGAAGTTGAAGCACGTTCCTGAAAAGGAGACGTGGCAGCACGGGGCAACCGTTGCGTAGGGAGTTACCCGTAAGCGTGGAGGTACCGTTGCGTAGGGAGTTACCGTCAAGCGGGGTTACCCGTAAGCGTAGAGTTACCGGCTTGGCGGGGTTACCGTTGCGTAGGGAGTTACCCGTAAGCGTGGAGTTACCGTTGCGTAGGGAGTTACCGTCAAGTGGGGTTACCCGTAAGCGTAGAGTTACCGGCTTGCGCGGGGTTACCGTTGCGTAGGAGTTACCCGTAAGCGTGGAGTTACCGTTGCGTAGGGAGTTACCATCAAGCGGGGTTACCCGTAAGCGTAGAGTTACCGGCTTGCGCGGGGTTACCGTTGCGTAGGGAGTTACCGTCAAGCGGGGTTACCCGTAAGCGTGGAGTTACCGGCCTGCGCGGTCTAATAATAATAATCATGTGGCGTGCATCAGTTAGCCTTGATGTGGTTTGACATCGATCACACATTATAGATAAATGTGAATAAAATAATGCATATGTCATAGAATATTGACATTGACTTCATGAGCACGTGAGAGGTCACGAGCCTATCTCCTTACTTAAATTTGCATATATTCTTGATAAATAATATATGGAAACCGACTTTTTGACAACTGATATTTGTCCTTTATTGTCATTAATAATTGGCAAATAATAACTGAATATGCATGGCAAATAACTTATAAAACTCAATATCAGGGCAGGTTTAATACCAATAGTACGGTTATGCGCATACACGCGAAGTGCTTGGCATTAGTTGATGAAGGCTTGCTCCGCCGGTGACGTCTTTGTACGTTTGTCAGGCGGAAGCCATGCTCCGCGGTTGCGCGGAGAGGTTGGCGTTGTGCACTGCGCCGGCGGATGAAGGTCATGCCCGTGCAGATGAGAACCATACTCTGCGTCGGGGGTGCAACAGATGAAAGCGATGCTCCGAAGAGGGTGCGCGGAGCGCTTGACTTTGTGGATTACCATGCTCGCTGACGTAATTTATGTTCTACGTCTAGCGGAAGTCCTATCCGCGGCGACGCGCGAAGAGCTTGGAGGTGGCGGAGGTGGATGAGATCCATACCCGTGGGTCACGCGAAGAGCTTGCGTCGGCGGATGACGTCTTTTTAGATTCTACGTCAGCCGAAGCAATGCTCCGCGGGATGTGCGAAGAGATTATGCCCGCCATCCGGTGGTTGGCCGACGTTCACAGGAGGTGGCGGGTTTCTGATGGTTGACGGGTACCGTGATGATGAGGACGTTGGCATCATTGGAGAAATTTGAACTTCTTTATTGATTGGCCTCGAGTTCATGCACTTTGGTTCAGATGAGCATTGAAATGCGCCTGGTCCCATCTTCCCAAAAAGTTTTAAACATAAAAATGATTTAGCTTTTTTTCTTCTCTCTCCTCTGACATCTTTTTTGGGGTAACTTTAAATTTAGTTAGCACCCTTATCCTTGTGTCAGAATTTGTTCCCCCGTGGAAAACAAGTGCCATGTGAAGGTGTTCACCCCTTTTTTTTCGTTTCTCTTTTTTTGTAAGATAAGAATGGAACATGTCCCACCATACCTCGAACAGAACAATCCCCATGATGCTTCTCTTTCTTTTTTTTTTTCTTATTAAAATAAAAGAGTGATTTTGAAGCATGACCGGAGAGACGAAAGAGTTCAGTGGGCTGCACATCGTGATTTGTTAAAACAAAACATTCAGCAGCGAAATAAATAAGAGATTCGGAACCTGGAGCCAGATCTGGACTTTTTGAGAGCACCGATCTGTAAAAAGCGAAGAAGAAAAGAGCCCCGATACCTAGGGGTTGTTTCCCGCCAATAGCCTCCTTAACCTCGCTGAAAACAGATCTGGAGGTTTGGAGGAAGAGAAAACCGAGTGTGGTTCGTTGCCGGTCCCACGGATGGCGCCAATGAAGAAACACTAACCGGAACGGCTGTCCGATGTATGCCTCTACGGTGTTGAATAGTGAAACTGCAGCTCGGTCTTCGTCTTCTCCGGTAGGATCCAGACCTGCAAGAGAGAAAGGAAGGGTGGAGGGTGGAGGTGACTGCTAGGAAACCACGAGTGGAGTCCAACGTACAGACACAAAAATGATGGCGGCGGTCATGTGTTGCTCGAGGGTAAATATGAGTGTGATTACATCTCATGTTGTGTGTCCTAATGAAAGGAGGTGACTCCTGTATATAGGGCTTTTCATGGGCCGCGGCTGGGCCCATGGGCCGGACATCAAGGCCCCTTAACTATATGGGCACATAGCCCATTGGCACCAAGCCCAGTTAAGAGGTTACCTCCACACTCCAATATTAGTAAATAATATAAGTGATAAGTAATAAAGACGGTATGTCGGGTCAAGCACCATACCTCAACAAAAACCAATTTTGAAAATAAGATTTTTTTTCCATAGGAATAATATCTAGTCTCTAAATTCTCCATCGACACTCACTCATTTTCAACTTGTTCAAATTTTTACAATATTTGGCATATACCATAATCATGTTTTCTTATACACTTGATTATAACCTTTGATCCAAACCCCAAAATTTACACTGCTACATAATCTCCTTACTATAAAATAAACTCTTTATAAACTATCTTCACATTCACTATCTCTCACAACCTTGATTCTGCTTCAAGATTTTTCATCATCGTCTCAAGAACTAAATTCATATCCTTCACCTTCTCACACATGAGCTAGTTACCCATGATAACCAAACTATTGAAACTTGTTTGTGTGTTGCATCAAACTTAATCCTTAGTTATACATGAGGATTTATGATTCTTGAAAGCATGGAACATAAACGTTTTGCTATAGACACCTAGAGTCATTAACCTTGTCTAGGACAACACTATTACAACTCGCATGCTATGCTTGATACTTGATTGTTTATATGTACATATTATCAATTTGCAATTCATGTGTGTAATAATTGGTACACTTAATCAAACAACTGGTAGAGGATGAAGTACTTGCTCAATAGTTAGTTGAGTACCAAATAACCTACTCAACGATTGGTAGAGGTCATCATGCCTGCTCAATAGTCGGTAGAGGCCCTACAACCTGTTCAACGACTGGTAGAGGCTATCGCACCTGCTCAACAATCGGTAGAGGTTCTTACTCACTGACTGGTAGAAGTCTTTTTCCTACTCAACAGTTGGACTCATTTTTGGATACATTGTAAACGATTCAATCACAAGGTTATTCTGCATTACTTACATGTGTGTTTAGAGTCATAGAAGGACACAAAACCCTAATGTAAGGTAAATTGGTGATTGCGGTCCGGAACGTAATCATGAATTTACAGGTACGTTAAGGTAGTGTGAAATTCTAATAAGGTTTTAGTAGTTCATTTGGTTTTCATATAGCCAATCAATTCATGCATTTCTTATAAGATTCCTAAAACATAAGTTTAGTATTTTGCTAGATTCTTATGCTTCTTGCTACTTCAGACGAACCTAATCCAATCCTTAAA
This sequence comes from Ambrosia x helenae, assembly GCA_030844895.1. Lineage (NCBI taxonomy): Eukaryota > Viridiplantae > Streptophyta > Magnoliopsida > Asterales > Asteraceae > Ambrosia > Ambrosia x helenae. The sequence goes on along the minus strand of CM061231.1, from coordinate 118,036,358 downwards.
ACTCACATCTCAAACCTCTTATCCAAATTATTTGAAACAAATTATTCTATTACCTATAAATTCATGTCGTGCCTTAACCCAAACAACAGCTGCCTTAATTTCTACCTAATCAACCTCAAACCTGTGTTTTTAATAACTTCGGGACGAAGTTTCCAAAAGTAGGAGAGACTGTAACATCGCGAATTTCCCCTATTTTTTTTTTTTGATAAAAAAAATGTATTGTTTTAAACAATATATGTTTTAAATACCTTAAACTAATAATTATTTGTATCTCGACACTTTTGTACGTTTTAAAAATATTTCGAGTCACTTTCGGGCTTATATAATCATATTATGAATTTAGAATAATATAGTTTTAGGGAAATAATTGCGAAAAAAAAAGATTTGTGTGGACCGGGACTCGAACCCGCGTCCACAGCCAACCAACACACAGTGACAACCAACTGAGCCAACTATCATCTTGTGTAGTATTTCAGAAGAAAATAAACTTAACACATTCCTTAAATTGATTAGTCAAAGTCTTAGTCAAACAGTCAAAGTCTTAGTCAAATAGTCAAAGTCTTAGTCAAATAGTCAATTTATCATAAAACCTTACTTTATGGTGTTGACCAATTTTAATGGCTAATTGGTACAAAACTAGTATAAAAACCCACCTATGACCCAATATACTTTGCACCTCTAAATCGATTGTTTCAATCCGATTAAACTTTCCCTCATACCTTTCTTCTATAGTCTATTACTTCTACAATTGAAGCTTTGATTATAAGCTCTTGTAATTGGCGAATTGAAAGCTTGATATTCTTTCTTTTTCGTTTTCTTCAATTTGGACTAGCTACGTTGTTGAGTCTTTGGGATTCGCCTCGCATACTCTGCCACTTACAACACCTAGAGTTATGCCCCCCATTACCACATTTGCCACAAGTTTTCTTAGTCCCTTTCCTAGTTAGTTTCCGATTCTTGACAAGTGTCCCCTCTTCAATCTCAACTGTTGATTTCTTTCTCTTTTTTTAAGCCTACCTATAACATCGCGAATTTCCCCTATTTTTTTTTTGATAAAAAGAATGTATTGTTTTAAACAATATATGTTTTAAATACCTTAAACTAATAATTATTTGTATCTCGACACTTTTGTACGTTTTAAAAATATTTCGAGTCACTTTCGGGCTTATATAATCATATTATGAATTTAGAATAATATAGATTTAGGGAAATAATTGCCAAAAAAAAAAAGATTTGTGTGGACCGGGACTCGAACCCGCGTCCACAGCCAACCAACACACAGTGACAACCAACTGAGCCAACTATCATCTTGTGTAGTATTTCAGAAGAAAATAAACTTAACACATTCCTTAAATTGATTAGTCAAAGTCTTAGTCAAACAGTCAAAGTCTTAGTCAAATAGTCAAAGTCTTAGTCAAATAGTCAATTCATCATAAAACCTTACTTTATGGTGTTGACCAATTTTAATGGCTAATTGACTCCAAAACTAGTATAAAAACCCACCTATGACCCATTATACTTTGCACCTCTAAATCGATTGTTTCAATCCGATTAAACTTTCCCTCATACCTTTCTTCTATAGTCTATTACTTCTACAATTGAAGCTTTGATTATAAGCTCTTGTAATTGGTGAATTAGAAGCTTGATATTCTTTCTTTTTCGTTTTCTTCAATTTGGACTAGCTATGTTGTTGAGTCTTTGGGATTCGCCTCACATACATTCACAACACATTATTCTATTTTTTTCACGAGACATAACATTTTGCTAAGGTGAGTTTTACATAGCCCCTTTTCTATTTATCACCATTTTTGGGGTGAAACATGTTACAACATTCTATATGCAATTCAATCATCAAAGTGTCTATGTGTTTTTCTATGTTGCATTATGTCTTGAACATGACTAGGGTAAGCACAATTCTAGCATAATCATTAACATTGATCAGCCGACGGTATACAATGATAGATCTATTGGACTGACAATCCCACCCGGATACGTGCCTCCTACAAAGGTAGCGTGGGTGATTGTTATCGCATAACATATTCGAGTGAACCATGAGCGTATGGGATGTACCACATTATAACAGTCACAAGGGTTGATTATGCACTCGATTTACTTCTAGTATGTTTTCACATATGGACTAGACTTGCCATGACACTTGAATTGTACAACATTTTTATTCGATTATCAAAACCTATGTAATTCTCACCAACTTTTGTTGACCCAAAATATTTTTCAAACTTAACATGTTTCAGGTTATAACATGCTCGAAGATTAGAGTTAATGCTTGAAGATGCGTAGCTTGTATTTTTCATTTTGATGTACAAATTCTTAGAACAATTGTATGTAATTTATTTAAATCATTTATTGAAACTTATTATTTACCATGAGCTACTGAACAATCATCAATACGTGACATCCCGATGTTTCCGCCATCGGTTGGGGTGTTACACTACCAACTTGTGTGTGATGCTTAGGAAGGGTGATTGTTGTTGGGCATTCAGATAGTGTCCATAAATCTTTCCCATTAATAGATTAAATGGTGTGCATGTAAACATTTTTCCAAGTTTCTAGCCAATAAACCTCATCTACCCATGACTCAACACTACCTACCTGTTGACCAGTCCTTGCCATGTCTCATATGGCAGCAACAACATGTTTACATGGCATACTAGTTAGCTCCCACTTTCTACAGCTACAAGTCCTTTCATGTAAATTCACCACACACTGATCTTGGTATGGACCACCCACTTGGAATTTCCCTCTACCAGCCATGAGAACATTATATTGGGAAGCCTCATTCTTGATTTCATTGAATGTCCTAGTAACATGGGGTGTCAAAGGTCCATCAGAGCTTGCAATCACTTCGTGGACAACCACAATTCTTTTCATACAGTATTCTCTTATATAGTCTAAACAAGTGATTAGTGGTTTGTCCTTTCCACCCACCAGTTGTCTGTAAAAGACTTCACATAAGTTGTTCAACACAACATCAGTCTTTGCCCTTCCTGTTTGAACAACAATATTAAAACACAATATTAACATACTTTTAAGGTTATTTATAGTTAAAACACAATATTAACATACATACCACTAAAATGAGATCTAGCCCAACATGTAGGTGGAATCTTTTTTAACCACTCATATAGCTTCACATCTACCCTTCTAACAGATGCCATGTTTCTGTTGAATTGTGGCTTTGTAGTAGCACTAGCACATTCCCATAGCAGTTCCTTATACATGTCTCCCCTCCATTTTGCTTTCATATTTTCATGAATATGCCTCAAACAGTACCTGTGCTCAGCTATTGGAAAAACTTTTGCTAATGTAGGTATTAATCCCTACATCATGAAAATTGAAGGAATTATAATATAAGCTAAAAGTTAAGGTATGCAATGGTGTGATAAATATAATTACCTTTTGCCTATCTGTGATAAATATGAACTCTGAATTGGTATCAAGATCCAAGTCATCTGCTAGGTTCTCTAAGAACCAAGTCCATGCACTAGTGTTCTCAGCTTCCACTATAGAGTATGCAACTGGATAGATCCCATTATTTGCATCAACCTCTACAGCTGTTAAAACTTGTCCAGGAAATGGACCCTTCATAAAACAACCATCTAAGCCTAATATCTCCCTACCACCCAACTTGAATCCTTCCTTTAATGCACCCAAACATATGTAAATTCTCTTGAACTGTCTAGTGGAACTAGTAGGATTGAACTCTCTTTCAACATCAGTTTTAACTGTTTACCTGGGTTAGTTCTCACTAACTCCTCACAGTACTCCCTTAACATAGAGTATTGGGCTTTGAAATCACTTTCCAACTTGTGCTCAGCCATCACCTTAGCCCTGAATGTCTTTTGCAAGCTGATTTGCATCTAATGCTTTTTCTCTAATTGACTCTAAATGTATTTCAAAGTTAGATTAGGATTGCCCTCTATAATCTGTTCAACCTCCCTTGCAACAGAACTTACCGTGTAAAGCCTAACCTGCCTTGTTTGCAGACAGTTGTGAACATCATTGAATGTTTTCACACGCCAAGAATCAGTTTCTTTAGATCTGGATATGTGCAGTGCCCATGGATAGGTGGGATTAGGGAACCTTTTATTGGGAGTATTCAATGAGTTTGATGACTTTGACCTACCACCTTTTGTTTTTTACCTTTTAAAGATTCCTCTCCTTTGGTGGGCCCACATATGGAATTAAAGTCCCAATTTTGCCATTTACTACTTTGTAAATCAGGATTAATACCATGACATACCACCCTAAATCTAAACTTATCATTTCTCCTAATAACAAAGTTGTCTTCTGGATTCAAGTGCATGTTTTTTGACTAACAAAGCTATTTCTTCTTTGTTACTAAAAGTTTGTTTCACAGCAAATGGGACATTAATACCTTTAGTCCCTTTGTTCTTCCTCTTGGACTTCTTCAGAGCTCTTTTCAAGGTAGTATCATCTTCATCATCAAGGCTATCAAAATTATCCATATCAATCTCTACAGCAGCCTCATCTTGACTACCCTCATCATCTACACAGTTATCATCCTCTGGTTCAAGATCTACTTCTGCAGCAACCTTAAATGAACCCATGTCTACATATACATCTTCAATCTCATTGTCTTTATCCATAATATAGTCTGAGTCTTCATCATCATTCTGCTGCTTATGCTTCTTACCATTACCATCTTCACATAGGTCATCTTCAAAATCATCATCATACTCATCATTGTCATCATATTCCTTTTCCATCCTGTAATCTGAGTCTTTAGAGTCCTCATCCTCACTGTGTTGTTCAACATCTTCTGCATTATCATCTATATTACCTTGAACATCTTCTGCATTATCACCTAAATTACCTTGACCATCATCTGCATTATCTTGAAAATCATTAGTACCATTACCATCATTCACATCACTCTCTATCCACTGGAGTGCAAGTAGTCTTCTACTAGCACCAGCTTTGCCATGAGATGGACCATGATTAGCTTTATCATGAGATGACCATGATTAGCTTTATCATGAGATGGACCATGACTAGCTTTACCAACAAATGGACCAACATCTTCAATCTCCTCAATAATAACACTTGAACTGCCTTTATGTGGTGACACAAAATATGTTTCCAACTTTGTAACCCAATGCTCAACATACACTTCTATAACCTTAGTCCTAGACACAAACTTACACATCTCTAAGACATCTTGATCAGACCCTAGAGCCCTAAGACCAATATCCAAATTTTCACCAGGAATCTTAAAGTGGTAATACACAACATCATCATCAGAATAACCTAAAAACTTAAACATAGAGTTAAGCTCCATCACTGAGAACTGATTAGCATCTATGTTGTCCAAATAGTTCATTTTATCTACATATCTTCTTCCTGGGTAACCTAAAAACTCTCCCCCATGAAAGACCTGGATCTAAACATCGTAGGGCAACCATCTGTAACAAAAAATGAAAAATTTAGGTTAAATTTCCATATTGTAAACATGTTAAATTTAATCTAGATTGTAAAAAAAACACATACCATATTCTTTGTAAGGATCAAAATGCACGAATGGGCCACGAACATTCCAGCATGAGAACTCTATCATCGTTGAAGACCAATTTTGAATCAAAATGCACGAATCAGATGATTATCTTCGACTTAGGGTTTTAATCTGGAAGAGAAAGGGGTAAATGGGTTTTAAATAGGGTAAATGGGATTAAAAGGGGGATAAAAAGACAAATTTGCCCCTCACGTGGGGTGCACGTCGGGGGACTTAACTGAGATTCTAACCAACGTTACATTTTTGGACTCAAATGGTTATGTTTAGAAAACTGAAGTGTTTAGGTAGTTAAACATTTTCATTTTGGATTCAACTAGTTAAAACCACTAAAACACATGAACGCAAATAGTAATTTACTCTATTATTAACTAGGTTATGTGTCCATGTTACCCACAGTTTAACAAATAAAAAATGCTACAAAGTTTTGTTATATTAACATTTATTTAAATAAGAATAAGATTATATGCAGCTAATGTAAGATTCAAAAAGAATATAAGATACAATAATCTGAAGTTTAATTGTAATTGCACAAATGGATCATTAGCTACACTAGGTAATCGTTTTATAAATCATCTTAGATGAGGATTGATTAACCCGAACAAGCTTATTTTGTGGTTGCAGCCTGTAATCAGTAATCCTCCCCTAACCCAAATGCATGGTGTTCGATGTTTCTATCATACAACCAAAAACATTATCACGATATTTACAACATTTTTATTATAACTAATAACAAAGTGTAGCTATTATGGAGTCGGCCTACCAGTGAGTCGGTGTCATCATTCACTGCTTGTTCAGAAATTAGGTTATTGCCTTGTTAAGAATAATGATAGGAGATTTGTATGTCCTATGTGTGGTTGATGTTAGTAATGTGCTATATATTGGTAACATATGATTTAGTCATTTCTTATAATTTTATCTCTCATTTTTTATAATCAATCTGAATCAATAATTTAAAGAGCAAATTACATAAGGATAGTAGGTAGACGGGCAACAAACTGCGCTGCTAACCCTTTCTGAATAGAAAACCCTAATCTAGTGAAAACAAAGTCTCGCTACTGGGGGTCGAAAAGTTGTTGTGGGCCACTCGCTGAACTCTAGCCAAAAATCGAATCGCCTCCGACTCTCGTTGTTAAGAAGTTTTGGTATTGTCACTTTGATTGTATATTTTTCTTGTATACATATTATTTAAGCTGGCTTTATCACAGTACACAAATAAAAGGTTGTTTTTAATCATTTTAAAAATCGGTCTCTCGGTATATATTCAATAACTAACATTATTGCATTGTTAAAACAAGCTTGAGTTTATAAGTTGGTAGAAGGCAAACTAAAACCGTATGCCTTCATCACCTCCGACTCTCAAGTTTTTTCCATGGGATTATAAAGGCCAATACTGTTAGTAATCGAATACATGGTATCTTGGTGGATGGAGTGTGGGTAATCAATCCTACAATTATTAAAGATAAAGTGTTTTTTTTAGGAGAAGTTTAAAGAAACAATGGAATCAAGACCGAGCTTGGTGTGTCATAGCATTAGGACAGTTCCTGATTTGGAGGCCGCTGAATTGGTGCAACCATTTACGGTGTTAGAAATCAAAGAAGCGGTGTGGGCGTGTGCGGGTGATAAGGCGCCGGGTCCGGACGGCTTCAATTTTAAGTTTATTAAAAGGTTTTGGAACGCTTTGGAGAAGATTTTGTGGATCTTTTCAGGGATTTCTTTGAAAATGCAGTTGTATTCTCAGGTAGTGCAACGTCTTTTATTGCTTTGATACCTAAAACAAAGGATCCTACTTGCTTTTTGGAATTCCGTCCTATTAGTTTAATTGGGTGTGTCAATAAGGTTCTATCTAAAGTTCTAGCTTCTATGATGAAGAAGGTTATTGGTAAGGTTATTTCTCCGGAGCAAACGACTTTTTTGGAAGGTAGGAGTATTATGGATGGGCCGTTGATGCTCAATGAAATCATTAGGTGGTTAAAAAGGGTTAAAAAAACCAGGCATGATTTTCAAAGTCGACATAAATAAAGCATATGATTCGGTGAACTGGGAATTTTTGTTTAGTATTCTACATCAAATGAATTTCCCGGATAGGTGGGTGAGATGGGTTAAGGCAATAGTATGTTCCGCTAAGGCGTCCGTACTTGTGAATGGGTCGCCGACTTTGGAATTTAAGTGCTCCAGAGGCATTCGACAAGGGGATCCGTTGTCACCTTTTCTATTCGTGATTGTCATGGAGGCATTGTCAAATATCTTTAAGTGTGCGACTGAGGTGGGATTATATGATGGTTTGGTGTGTAGCAACAGTGGACCGAATGTTTCACATTTCATATACGCTGATGATGTGACTTTTGTAGGTGATTGGTCATTGTCTAATGTTAAGAATATTAGGAGGCTGTTGAGATGCTTCTATCTTGTTTCTGGCCTTAAGGTAAACATGGCGAAGTGTTCATTATTTGGTGTGGGGGTATCGCAACAGGATGTTGAGAGCATGGCTGGGCGATTACGGTACAAGGCTGGAACATTTCCGTTCATTCATTTGGGGCTGCAAGTTGGAGAGAATATGAACCAGTGCCGTTTCTGGGAGCGGGTAATAAACACATTCTGTAACAGGTTATCGTTATGGAAAGCAAAAACCCTTTCGTTTGGTGGGAGGATCACGCTAATAAAGTCCGTGCTCAATTCTTTACCGACATATTACTTTTCTTTATTTAGAGCACCGGAGGCGGTTATCAAAATGCTCGAGAGGATCAGGCGTTTGTTTTTTTGGGGTAGGACTGAGGATAATGGGAAGATGAGTTTGACTTCATGGGATAAAGTAATTGCACCGGTTGAGTATGGTGGCCTTGGTTTTGGGTCGTTGAAAGATTCAAATCTTGCAATGATGGCGAAGTGGTGGTGGCGTTACAAGGTTGATGAGGATGGGTTATGGAAAAGGGTCATTTGGGCAATATACCACAATTCGAGGTCCTGGAGCTTCATTCCTTTGAAGCTATCATTGTCGGGTCCGTGGAAGCAAGTCATTAGGGTGGGGAGGGATTTACAAAGGGCTGGGGGTTAATTTGAAATTGCTGATAAAGGGGCGGGTGGGTTCTGGTTTGGGCATAATGTTTTGGGTGGACTGCTGGGTTGGGAGTACTCCTTTGAAGGATGCTTATCCAAATCTTTATGAACTCGAAAGGGATAAGAGGGTTACTGTTGCGGCTCGGGTTGGGGTGGGTACACCGGGTGGGGTTTGGGACTGGAAGAGGGATCTATCCGCTGGTGCAGAATGGGACGCATTCAGTGTTTACAGCCTCAAAAAAGACCTGCAACAGCGGAGTAATGTTCAGCCTGGTCGGGTTTTTAAGTGGTGCAACTGGGTGCCGAAGAAAGTTGGAATTGTTTCATGGCGAGCAAACATGAACCGGTTACCTACATTGACAGCTCTAGTGGACAGAAACATCGACGTGAATTCTGTTTTGTGCCCTATATGCGGAGATTATAATGAAACAGTGGAGCATCTTTTCGTGGAGTGTGGAATGGTGTCTTCGATCTGGCAGATTATTTCTCTATGGTGCAAGGTGCAACCGTTTTTTGCGTTCGAGTTTAAAGATATTTTGGAGGTCCATAATTTCACTTGTGGGTCGAGCAAATTGAAGAAAGCATTGTATGTAGTAAATTTAACGGTTATTTGGGCAATTTGGAAGGCAAGAAATAAAAAGGTTTTTGAGAATGTCGCACCTGAATTTAGTAAGATTATTGGTGAAATCAAGTCTATGACGTTCCTGTGGATCAAGACAAGGGCTAGGAAGTTGGAATTGGAGTGGGAGGTGTGGAATAGCTTTAACCTTCACAAGTTAGGATTGTAATGGTTGTCGTTTAGTCTTTACTTATCTATGTTTTATAGTCTAGTTCTATGTAATTGTTATTGGTGGATGTATGCTAGTTTCTCATTAGCTTGGCGATTATAATAAAATGGTGTTTTGTTGGCCGTTCAAAAAAAAAAAAAAAAAGTGGACTAGTGGTTACCAAGTAGTGGGAAGTTATTTTAATTGTTAGTGGGTTCACTAACTTAGTAGCTCTTTATATTGTAAGCTTATTTAATGACTTCGATTGTGTTTAATGAAGGAGAAAATATTTGCAAAGCTTCGTGCTAGATCTCTATTCTTTATCTTGATTTCTTAGAAGTTTTGTAGGTTTTTCTTTGTAGAACCTATCATTATGACATATATGCCATTTTGTTTTCGCATACTAGGGGAAAAAACTTAATTATTCATCGATGACTTGTTTCAAGTGTCCTCGTTTCCTCGCTTTTGCAGGGATGTCATTCATCTCAACATCTTTCCTCGATACATCTTAACCGTTTTGAATCATTTTCCAACAGAAACTGCATTCCGGTTTCGTGTGGTTACAAGAAAATTAGTGTGAGTCAACAGAAACTGTGTTCTTTAGTGTTCAATAGCCAAGAGCATATTGTTGGAAACATTTAAGAAGAATAGTTTAGCAGTTAACTTCATTGTTGAAATAAGTGGACACAATCCATAGTCAAATTATCTTTAGCTAAAACAACTATAAATGCTATATGGCAATGGCATTAATCGGCTTTAGTTAGATATTAATCCGAACCTAATGACAAGTTACTCCCCAGTTTGTTTTTTCTTGTACCAAGAACATAAGCGTTTTGAAATCTAGGTCCACACATTTATTAAGTCGTAAATGTTGCAGTTGACAACTTTGCAGCATCATACACTTCAAAATCTTGAAATGTACAATATTCATGTCAATTGTAATATTGTATACAATAGAATTTGAAAATATGTAAGGAAATAATTGTTGTCCAAATGTCACATTTTGTTTCTTCTTCTATTAATAGTGGTAAGAATTTGTAGTATGTGCCTTGATCAAAACTTCTCCCCCCACCTTTGTGGGGGAGTGACATGAAAAATGATGGGTAGAGTCTAACCACCTTGAGATGCCACTGTGCCAGGTTAGATCCTTGATTCTACCGGGTTTTACTGATTTTCTACTGTCGTGTCTTTGGGCGGGTGGGGATCAGGTTTTCCCCGAAACTGGTGGCTTGGTGGGTTCTGGCTACCTAGCGCTACATGTGGGCGAGCACCTAAGACGTGTCTTCACCCAAGGGCGTATTAGGTGCTTTTGTAACTAATTTCTAAGTACCCCGGGTAGTCGGGACATCGTTTGTTAACCGTTAAAAAAAAGTAGAGATCAATGGTTTTGTTATCAAACCTTATCCATTTAGCAATAAACCAAATCATAAAGAGTGAAAAACTGTTAGAAATGTAGATTTAGGCCCAGTCCAATGTTTATGGGCTTTAGTGTTCTTGTTGTATTGGTCTATATATAGAGTAATATAGGTGCATAGAGAACAAGGTTATTGAATCTAAATTGAACTTGATTTTGAAGCCGATTTGGACCTGAACCGTTAGTTTGATACCTGTTAAAACCCAGTTTCAAACTGGTCAAACCCAATCCTTTCCTGTTAAAAACCAGTTTCAACCATTTTGGGCCCACAACCCGATTTGTGCACCTCTAGGCCATGAGCCACCATCTCTTCTCGGGTTCTGGCATGGAAACAAGATGCATGAGGGTAAAGGCATTGATGTTTATAACATACTAGTGGGAAACCCGCTGCGGGACGGTTAAGATAAATATATTTTTTTGAACAATGCACAAGCATAGCCGTGTTAGCCCACCAAATTGTAGGAAAAGTGTAAAAACATACTGTATTCCTTCCATTGTCTTTGAATACAAAACGATGTATATGAAATTGTCTTTGAATGCAAAACGATGTATATGAAATTAATCCATTTCTCTTCATTGTTTAAACTTTGAAAAGAAATTATATATTTTTTTTAGATCCAACATATACATTCTTATAACTTTTCATGCCACACTATCTAAATTGTCCAACCATATGTCCTTAACTTCCAACATCTAAGGGATGATGTGTACACAGGACACCCAAGTATAAAAAAAGATTTCACTATATATGAAAATGAACTTCTTTGACCATCAAAATTCAGTCATCAGCACTGTTCTAAAAAACACCAATACTAACTTGAATGTGAAGTAGAAATAAATCCACCCTAAGAAGCTGTGCAGAAACTAAATGGAAGCTGCGGAAAAATGATCGTGGGCTGTTAAATCCTGAATAAAATGGCTCTTTAATGAGCGAGTTCTTTGAACTTGCAAAAAAAAGGTCGAGTTTTCATAACTCGCGAGAGGAAAAGTCGAGTTCTTTGAACTCGCAAGAAAAGAAAAGACGAGTTTTCATAACTCGCGAGAAGAAAAGTCGAGTTTTCATAACTCGCAAGAAGAAAGTTCGGGTTTCTTTAAAACCCGCAAAAGAAGAAAAGTCGGATTCCTTTAAGCCCACAAGAAAAAAAGTCGGGTTCCTTAAACCCGCAAGAAGAAAAGAAAAGTCGAGTTCAAAGAGCTCGCAAGAAGAAAAGTCGGGTCCAAATCTATGAGCCCACAAGCAAAGAAAACACTCCCACGGTTTCATAGAATTTATGATTCGGTTTCATAGAATTGATGAGGATGGCCTTGAAAAGGTTTATCTAAATTTAATATGCAGAGAGGAATTGAAGAGAGACAGTTCAAAGGGATAAAGTTACTTGTAGAACTTAAAAAGGCTAGTCTAATGTACTACTATATGAAGCACAAATAAAGGAGCAAGGGTAAAAAGGGGAGAAAAAGGTAAAAAATTAGATAATCATACTTAACCCTTACATCTCCCATCTTAACTTTGACACTATTGGACGATTTTAGACATGTCTCGTATTTTATAATGTAGTGTAGAATAGATATAGATATAGATATCACAAGGTTAAGAAATGGTCCCAAATATATAGTCAGGTATCATTTATGGTTTGGTATCCGAGTGAAGATTGAATACGGGTGGCGCCGGTTCGAATCTGACGGGCGGTGAGGTTTTACCGAGTTCTATAACACTGTCGTGCCTTCGGGCGGGTGGGGCTCGGGTTTCCGCGCATCGAGAGAAGGCGGGGGCTGCTGGAGGTCGAGTAGTCGATTCTTGGGCACGGCGCCCCGCAAAGGTGGTTGCCACACAGTTGTTCGCCGATAAAAAAAAATAATTAAGCCCAAAACAAAAATTAGCGAGGAAATTATGGGCTCACTTGTTATTATAACAGGGAGGAATCCTGATACATATTACATGTCTCAAGTATAGTTAACTAACAGGCCAGAAAGACAATTCTACATTTGACATGGGTTCTACATGATTTTACAAAAGGAGCGTTAGATGGGTCGTGTTCAGGGCATGGCAGATTGACCCAACAAGAAGTTGAAAACTGTGTCAGACACATGAACCCAAACACTATGTGAGACGAGCCATTTAATCCGAAATTTTATGTTATTTTTATTTGCAAAAAAAAAAAAAATATACAATATAAAATACAAATGTATATATAGCATGCCTAATATTTTTTATATTTATAAATTTTGGCACAAAATATGTACCCATTTAATTAACTTATTGATGTAAAACATATATTTTTTAAACAACACGTTACAGGACCAATCCGTCTAGATTAATGTTGTGTGGATTTGACCCAACCTAGTTTAGACTAAATTCAAACCCACAAATTCTTGTTAGGTTCGTGAAATGCACAACTCTAGATGTTACCATAAGAATATAATTATCAATGTATACAATTTTAGATACGATGAAACTTTCCCATTTTGTATCATTGTCTTCACACAAACCAACTCCATTTACTGCCTCCATGAACATTGCTGAAACAAGCTATAAAAATAGGCACCAAATTAGACATGAACATTATGAATACATTGTTTGAATACAGTAAAGGAGAAAAGGAGATAAGTTTTAACCTCTTCTACGTGCTAATATGTCATCAATATCATAATATGGTGACATTTTGCCCCTATAATCATCATAAAAGAGCAGATAAACACATTTTGTTTTTTTTCCTTATTAAAACGGCCGATTTTATGAAAAAAATCACTTTGGTTAGAGGCCATTTTAACTATAATTAAACTTATATTTTTTAGAAGACAACATGTTTTGACCCAACCTCACTTTGATCAAAACTCTGTTTTAACTTGTACATGCAGAATAATCTAAAACGACATAGTCCGAAGCTGATACTTGACATGTCCCTCCTTACAGGCCCATCATAAGGAAAACGAAACCCAAGATTAGTCGATCGAGTCACTCTTTTTTATTTGGCATATACTTTATGTATACCACACAAAACAGTAAAAGCAACGCTAATTGATGACGTGGGTAGCCTAAAGCAAACATAAATATATAACATTACTAAACAAATGCTTAAAGGGTTGAAGCCTACAAGGCTTCGGACAACCAGGAGCATCCTAAGTCAAAAAGATGACTTGTCCCGTCATCTTTTTCATCGATCAGGACAGATAAGCTGATGGAGTAACATCAGCCAACAGACCGCAGGTCCATAGCAGCTACTTACCATTTGTGGGATGTCCTTTAGTTGCAACAAGGCTCAAGGCAAGATGCTTTCTCCTCAGGGAGATCCCCTTTCCCTATAAATCAGAGGCTGATTCCTCAGCTCTGGAGACCATGACAATCACTCTCACTTCACTCTTCTAATTCTTTTGGTCTTGCACGTGGAAGAATATTTCTCTCCACTCGGATCTCTAGAACTTCTATTTCTGGTTTCGAGTACATCTCAAACCAGAACCTTAAAGCATCTAAAACAAGAAAAATAACCTTGAACCTCCTTCTACGTTTGCAACGTAGAAGGACACCACGACCTGCGTTAGGCAAAGTGGAACCTTTGAACCCTTGAACCTCCCTTGTGACTCAGAACTATCGTTAGGCAGTTATTTGTTGTAGCAACAAGTTGGCGCCCACCGTGGGGCTACGCCATTGCCTTTACAAAAATCAGTTGTGTAGCTCCAACTCTCTCCATGTCTGACCCTGAGTCCCAAGAGGAAGTCAACCAGATCTCTCCAAGCACAGATCAGACTTCTCCAGCCAGATCTGTGTCTTTTTCCACTCCAGGAGGCACTCCAGCTAGAACTCAGTCCCCACCTGCACATCATGGGACAACAAGCTTACAGACTCCACCTCCCACTCGTTCAGGGGTGTTTTCTCCTCTCCTTGATCTTGCACAGACTCCCCAACGTATAGATCTTACCCCTAAAGGAGTGGAAAGAAACTTCCTGCAGCTTAGATCCCTTTTGAACCAGTACGTCATGAAGGAGAGGGATAAAGGAGTCCGCCTCCGTCTAGACTATGGCGAGGAAGAAGAGGTGTCGCTCTCACCGGGGCCTCCTCCTCCTCTAAATGCCACCTACAGTCATAGACCACGACTCGGAAGCAGTGCCGCTGGTCCCAGCAACACACTCTCCACTTCTCAGCATGAGACAAGGTCCAGCCCCACCGCTTTCCCACTGTTTACCACCCAAGCTGCCTCTACTGGCACACCACTTGGGCATGAAATCACCCTGGATCAGCTTCTACAGTCACCAATATCCAGTGTCCCTCCACCGGTAGCCACTTCATGGGATCAAGCCATGGCTTCGCTCCCCATGGCTAGGAACGCTTCCATGAGCATCCCCATGATGACTAGCAACGTGGCCACAACCGAAAACCTCCAAGGTTTTAACCTCATGCCCTATATGATATCACAAGTGATGGCTAACTTCCCTTGGCAGCAGCTCATCAGTCAAGCCATCGCTGCTCAACAGGGGACTCCGGTCGGAATAACCAACAACAGGACAGAACAACCTGTCAACCCACCCTACAAGCCAAACAACTTATCTTGCTTCTCACCAGAAATAGCAGATTAT
This sequence comes from Ambrosia x helenae, assembly GCA_030844895.1. Lineage (NCBI taxonomy): Eukaryota > Viridiplantae > Streptophyta > Magnoliopsida > Asterales > Asteraceae > Ambrosia > Ambrosia x helenae. Next base: position 118,021,003 of record CM061231.1, on the reverse strand, counting down.
GACTTTCCTAACAAGCTAAAGATGCCAGCTCATATAAGAACATATGATGGTTCTGATGATCCAGAAGATCACCTTCAGATCTTCTCAGGGGCAGCTCGGATCGAAAAATGGGGCGATCCTGAGTGTTGTTTAATGTTTATGCAAACCCTTGTTGGATCTGCAAGAATCTGGTTCAATGGCTTAAAGGTTGGAAGCATCCGAACCTTTGATGAACTCGGCAAAGGATTCCTTGCCAATTTTTCACAACAGAGAAGATGTGTCAAGGATGCAACCGTCATCTTCCAGATAAAGCAAAAAGATGATGAAAGCCTGAAGAATTTCATTGAGAGGTACAAAAAAGAAGGACTTACCTACGTTGGTGCAGATGAAAAGATGAAGGTTGCAGGGTTCATGAATGCCATCAACTCAAAATACCTCACCAGGGAGTTTAACAAGAGTCTCCCCAAAACCCTTGAAGAGGCTTTGGAAAGAGCCGAAGCCCACATCAGAGGAGAAGAGGCTGTAGACATAAAGGAGCAAAGAAAGAGGGCTTCCAACTGGAGAAGCAACAACCTTACTCGGAAAAGAGGAAACTATGGTACCTACGACAACAGATCCAGGAGATCTGAGCCTCGAAGGTCGGAAAGCAGGAACCCTCCAAGCAAAGACAGAAACATAAATTTTACAGCCCTCTCCAAAACTCCTCAAGAAATTCTGGCCACGGAAGAAGTCAAACACACTTTTAGACCACCTTGTCCCTTGCCTAAAAGTAAAAGAAACGAAAACTCCAACCAGTATCGTGAGTTTCACGAAGAAAAGGGACACCACACCAACGACTGCTTCCAGCTTAAGAAGAGGATCGAAGAAGCAATTAGATCTGGCGAACTAGCCCACTTGGTTAAAGGTGTCAAAGAAAACATAGCTGATGGCAAGAAGAAAGATGTTGCCATGGTGTTTGTTGAAAGTGAAGCGCCAAGCAAACGACAGAGGTTGGAGGATTGGGAATGTCAAGGCATCTACTTCCCTTGTACCAACGAAGAAAAACATTGTGATCCACTAGTCCTTGAAGCCCTCGTGGGTTCACGTCAAACACAAAAAGCCTACATAGACACCGGAGCTGCTACTGAAATCATGTTTGCAAAATACTTTAACCTTCTAAGCCATGAAGAACGCTCCACGCTCAAGCCAGCCGAAGCTGCCATCAAAGGCATAGCTGATATTCCCATCAAACCCTTGGGCGAGATGGTACTCAATGTAACTTTCTCCGATGGGCAAATGCGAAGAACTGAACCGCTGACGTTCATTGTCTTAGACCTACCATCCAGTTACGATGTCATCATTGGTAGACCCGGTGTAGTAGCTTTCGATATGACCGTTTCCATCAGCCGGAAGAGTGCCAAGTTCCCCACCAAAGAAGGAGTAGGAACCCTCCAACCATCAGCCTCTGTGCTAACGGTTGTTGAAGAACAAAGCAAACTCGGTCTTAGCATCAATCGTAAATACCCTGATCAAAGGATACGGGTAAACACAGCCCTTCCTAGGGAAATTCTCTCAAAGCTTGAAGCGTTGCTAAAAAACAATGTAGATGTTTTCGCTTGGTGTCCCAGTGACATGACAGGGATCCCACGTGATGTTGCTGAACACGAACTCAAAGTTCCCCAAAACATCAAACCAATAGTACAAAAGAAAAGAAGCCTTGCACCAGAACAAAGCAGAGCAGCTTGCCAGGAGGTTGACAAACTGGTCGAAGCAGGAATCCTCCGAGAGGTCAAATACCAATCCTGGGTTGCAAACCCAGTGATGGTTAAGAAACCTGACGACTCATGGAGGATGTGCATAGACTTCAAAGACCTCAATAAAGCTTGCCCAAAGGATTGCTACCCTTTACCGGAGGTGGATTTGAAAGTTGACTCGTTGACAGGTTACCCTTGAACCTAAAAACAACTTTTAAAGTTATTCAACACCTCCCAAATTTGTTTCTTTTCACATAATGCATGCTTACAAGCTAACCCTTCAACAGGTTTCCCCTTCAAATGCTTTTTGGATGCCTATAAAGGTTATCACCAAATACAAATGAAGGAGGAAGATGAAGAAAAGACTGCTTTCCATACTGACAAGGGTATCTTTTGTTATAAAAAGATGCCCTTCGGCTTAAAAAATGCAGGTGCCACCTATCAAAGGTTGGTTGACAAAGCCTTTACCGAACAAATTGGTAGGAACATGGAAGCATACGTGGATGATTTGGTTATCAAAAGCAAGACTGAGGATGAAATGCTCAAAGATATACAAGAAACCTTCGACAATCTCAAGAAGATCAACATGAAACTAAATCCCATCAAGTGTTCCTTCGGTTTTGAAGAAGGGAAATTCTTGGGTCATGTTGTAGGAAAACAAAGCATAAAAGCTAACCCAAACAAGGTTCAAGCCATCCTCAAAATGAAGTCACCACAAACCAAGAAAGAAGTGGAAAGCTTAAACGGCAAGCTTGCCGCCTTGAAGCGTTTCGTGTCGAAACTTGCTGAGAAATCCCTTCCTTTCTTCAAGACCCTCAAAGGTTGTGCTGACAAGAAGAACTTCAGGTGGACAGAAGAAGCTGAAGAAGCCTTCAACGCTATGAAACATTACTTGGCTTCCCTTCCCACCATTGCAGCACCTGAAGCAGGGGAAACGATCTCTGTCTATCTTTCAGTCACTGAAGAAGCCTTCAGCGCTATTCTCACTATCGAAAGAGAAAAAGCCCAGGTACCCGTTTATTTCTTCAGTAAAACCTTAAAGTTAGCAGAGGTCAAGTACCCTCCTTTGGAAAAATTAGCCTTGGCCCTGGTACAAACGGCCAGAAGGCTTCGAAGGTACTTTCAAGCACATCCTATTCAAGTAGTCACTGACCAGCCAATCAAAAATGTGCTTGAAAGGCCTGAAACCTCGGGACGACTAGCCAAGTGGGCTGTTGAGCTAGGTGAACACAAAATCACCTATGTCCCGAGAAAAGCAATAAAAGCACAAATACTTGCTGATTTCATTGCTGAAATTCCAAGGGCAGAAACTGCTGAGGTTAACATGACCATGGACGAACCTCTCGATCCTGAAGCCTGGAAGCTTTACACAGATGGAGCTTCCAGCGTTGAAGGCTTGGGAGCTGGTCTTATATTAATCAGTCCTGAAGGGTTAGAATTCACATATGCCCTTCGTTTGGAATTTCAGACAACAAACAACGAAGCCGAATATGAAGCTCTGATCGCAGGACTCAAGCTTGCAAAAAAGATGATGGTTCACAAGCTTCAAGTGTTCACCGATTCACTACTGGTCTCTAGCCAAGTGAACGATAGCTACATTGCCAAAGAACCCAACATGAAAAAATACAAAGAGAAAGCCAAGGAAATCATGAACACTTTCCAACAATGCAAGATCAAGCAAGTTCCAAGGTCTCACAACAAAAAGGCTGACGCGCTAAGCAAGCTCGCCTCGCTAACCTTTGCTCACCTCACTAAGAAAGTATTGGTTGAGGTAATCAAGCATCCTGCCATATCAGAGTTGGAAGTCCAAGACGTCATCACTGAAAATGAGCCAAACTGGATGACTCCGTTTGTAAGGTTCCTTCAAAAGGGAGAACTACCACAGGACCCTGTTGAAGCTGAAAGGATCCGAAACAAATCGAAGCAGTATACCATACAAGATGAAATGCTTTACAAAAGAGGGTATCTAGCTCCACTGCTCCGATGTGTTGGACCCGAACAGAGCAAGTACCTGATTAAGGAAGTTCATGAAGGAATCTGCGGAGCCCACTGTGGTCCAAGGTCAGTTGTGGCAAAACTTATGAACCTGGGATATTTCTGGCCCTCCATGCATCGTGATGCATCAGAACAGCTGAAAAGATGTGAAGCCTGCCAACTACACGCCCCAGTCCCCAAAAGTCCCAAGCATGATTTGGTGCCTGTCAATTCAGCTTGGCCGTTCTACAAATGGGGAATGGATATCGTTGGACCCTTCCCACCAGCAAAAGGACGGGTTAAATTCTTATTGGTGGCAGTAGATTACTTCACAAAATGGCCAGAAGTGAAGCCCTTAGGGAAGATATCCGGGAAGAAGATAATTGACTTCGTTTAGGAAAACATCATTTGCCGGTATGGCCTACCTGGGGTGCTTGTGACGGACAACGGCAAGCAATTTGCAGAGAAACCATTCAGTGCTTGGTGCAAGGAGTACCGAATAACCCAGGTCTTCAGTTCCGTGGCCTACCCCCAGTCGAACGGTCAAGTCAAAAGAATGAATAGAAGTGTGGTTGAAGGGATCAAGGCTAGACTAGGCAGACAAGGAAGAAACTGGTTGGAAGAATTGCCAAGCGTTCTCTGGGCAATTCGAACCACCGAGAAGACAAGCAACAAGAAAACGCCTTACAGCCTTACCTTTGGATCTGAAGCAGTAATACTTGCTGAAATCGGAATCACCACACCAAGAACCTTTCATGTCAATGTCCAGGCAAATGAACAAGAATCACTGCTTAACCTCGATCTCCTGGAAGAAGCAAGGGACTCAGCAGAAATCCGTGAAGCTCAATACAAACAAAAGATGGAGTCCTACTACAACGCCAGAGTTAAGCACGAACGATTCAAGCCCGGCGACCTGGTTTTGAGAAACAACGAAGCAAGCAAGAAGGAAAGTCAAGGGAAGCTAGGACCCAAGTGGGAAGGCCCATACACTATCCTAGAATCCCACAAAGGGGGATCCTACAAACTGGCAAGCATGGAAGGCAAAAAACTCCCCCGTCACTGGAACGGCAAGAACCTCAAAAGGTTCTTTGTTTAAGTTATAACAAAATGTTGTTCTTTTCCAAATGATGTAATGTTATCCCATCTAATGAATGAAAGGATCATTTGATCCTCTTTTAGAAACTTTGTCTTTCTATCCTAAGTTCAGGTTGAGAACCTTGCAAGAAACTCCATGGTAGAGACCATGTAAGGGGATGAGCTCCCAGGCCATATCGCTCAATAGGTTCGAAGGATAAACGGACCTATATAAGGGGTGAGTTCCTAAATCAATCCTACTCCATGAGATAAAAAAAAAAAAACACTTTTAAAAATCTCATAGAAAGGTTTGAACAACCTACACCAATCGTTCCTTAAGTTTAAAAAACAAACTTACGAAAATATATCGAAAACACTTGATTAAGTGTTGTATATAGGATAGATGGTGACATGTTTACCTAGACTACCTTAAGGATGAATGACTGCAGCATTCAACCTTTGAAGGTGCTACCGGATAAACATTCCCAAACAGCAAAGACAAACATAAATCACAGCAGAAAAACAACAATCAAACTTAAACACGAGCCACAAAGACTTAACATTCAAAGGCTTTTAACAAAAGCCAACAAGTAGCATAATTGTTCAAAGGGCTACAACCCATAACTACCAAGGAACCATTGAAGGTTCCAACAAAAGATAAAAAGTACTTAGAAACACAAACACAAAGTTAATTGTTTTTAACAAACCAAGATGCTAAGAAAGCTACGAATGGGAAGTTCAGACATCACCACCAGACTCTGAAGGCTTAGAGGCTTCATCCTCATTCACTACCTTGACCACCTTCGCCTTCTTTGCCTTCTTCCCTTTCTTTGGAACCTTCTCCACAAGTCCAGCTTCATAAGCTTCAACACTAGCATCCTTGGAAAAAGTTTCAGCCACATCCAACGTCTCTTCACTATCACCAGAATGTGCCCTCTTCCTTGAAACAGATTGAAGCACCTTTGCAGAAACAACTTCGTTTAAACCAGCAGGCTTCAATTCTTTCAGCTCCTTCAAGGGTTTTCCATAGTAGGAAGAGACTTGTGCAACATAGGGATAGCTGGAGTGTTCCATCTTAAGGACAGTCTCCTTAAAAACATCCAAGGAGTCAGGCTGATAAAAGGGAGATTCTTCCAAAACTTGGCCAGACTCATGAGCTTTAAACCCTGCAACAAAACCAGCATGCTTACCATGGGTCAAAAGCTTGGTATAAACTTCCCCAAGGGCAGAGTTGAATTCGGTGGAATGAAGAAGGTAGGTAACGACTTGCTGAAATCCTTCTTCAATCAGCCATTTGTTATCACTTTGGGCAGCAACAAGGGAAGCCTCCAACCCCTTCTTTTCACTTTCAAAAGCCTTTTTCTCTGCTTCCAAAGCCAATTGATCTGCCTCCACCTTAAGAATAGCAGCTTCATGCCTTGCCATCTCAGCCTCATGCCCTTTCTTCAGTTCATCAATAAGGGAAATCAAAGTAACCTCCTTCTTAGCATACTCCTCAGCATCCTTCTTCATATCAGCAATGGACTGTTTCATCTCCCTCTTCTTCTTGGCAAAGTCACTATACTTACCCATAACCTTCCTAAACCTACTAATCCCCTCCGGAAGCATAGCAGCAAGGTTACAGGTACCCACCACCATCTTTGCCAGCAGAGCATCATCATCCAAACCCTCAAGACAAGCCTTGGCACCAGGAGTAGCAAAGTGTGCAAGAACCTCCTCACAAATAGCCGAAGACTTAAAGTTGTCACTAGACTTCACGTTCCACCCAGGAACATACAGACCTCCCTCATCAAAGCTAGCTGACACTTTTGTTTCTTTCACCACTCCAACCTTCACTTTTTTACCCTTACCTTTCTTCACAACAGCATCCACAGGAACATCATCCATGGTCTGATCTTGCTCATCTTCAGAATCCTCAATATCATCACTAACTGTCACTGCTTCAGAAGGATCAGCAGGTTTAGCAGCCTTCAAAAGCCGCCTGCTTGACCTCCTTGTTGAAGCCTTGGAAGAACTAGCTTTAGCAAAACCCTTCACATTAGGGACAGCAACATAGTTGGTCCCATCATACCTCCCTTTCTGATATTTGGTCAGTGCATCTTCCCCATCTGCTGCTTCAGCATCAGAAAATACAACACCCGAAGCATCATCACCTTTGATAAAGTCAAGAGCCGACATAACTGCAAAAAACAGAACACATAAGGAAAAAACAAAGAAAGCAAAAGAAATCAACAATAAACAAAATTCATACCCTGACCATCCTTCATCACAACAGGATCTCTACCCGGCTTGTCCCAACGAGTGCTAACACCGGATAATACTAAGAAGGGTTCAGCAAATGGACGAAGCCTTGAAGGACAGGTCCTAAGAGTCGTTAGGAAGGTATCATCTAGTTCAGACTCTGAGGGTTCCCCTTCATTAAGAACGGCCTCAGGATGCCTCCACACAGGCTTAAAAGGGAAAATAGAATCAGACACCCAAAAGAACCTATTCTTCCATTGACCAACCGTCGTAACATGGGAAGAAAGAAGGTTAGTCTCCACTGATGACCCCTCGAAGGTGAACCAGTCACCATTCTTGGCAAGACGAAAAAATCGCCTGAACATCAATAGAGTAGGATCATACCCTAGGGCTCTACAAAGACATTCAAAGTGTAAAACACGGCCAACACCATGTGGGTGGATCTGACCAAGGGAAACCCTATAATACTCAAGAACATTCAACAAAAATACAGAAAAAGGATAACGAAGGTTTGCAAATTCAAAATGACGACAGTACAAAGCAATGGAACCAGACGGACACTCGGAAACAGAGAGTTTTTTACCAGGAGCCACAGGTTTGAATGACAAATCAATATCCCATTCAGCACAAAACGATTCTACCTCTTTCTGAGAAAGAGTTGAAAACGTAACGGCCATGTCCTTTTTAGCGCCCATTATGCTCAAAAGGATGATCAGTAAACAAAGAAAGAAGAAGAAAAACTAACCTGCTGTGGTGAAAAATCACGAAACCCTAAGATGGATGAAGTGTTTGAGAGGATGAAGATGAAGAAAAGAAAAAGGTAAAGTAAAAAATGAAGTACAAAAAGGTTTAAAAAAGAAAAATCAAACGGTTATTTAATTCAAAAAACCGTAATAATAATGACATGCAGTAATTAGTCTGAGCAAACTGCCAGATGTCACATCAACAGTCCAATCAACATTGAAACTGCTGAGTAATAACCGCCTAAATCACAGCGAACCCCCGAACCATTCAAGCAAAGGATAAACTAGGAAAACAGTCAGAAGCTTTCAAGCTACCGCATCAAACCTTCTGACTTGGGGGGCTGATGACGTGGGTAGCCTAATGCAAACATAAATATATAACATTACTAAACAAATGCTTAAAGGGTTGAAGCTTACAAGGCTTCGGACAACCAGGAGCATCCTAAGTCAAAAAGATGACTTGTCCCGTCATCTTTTTCATCGATCAGGACAGATAAGCTGATGGAGTAACATCAGCCAACAGACCGCAGGTCCATAGCAGCTACTTACCATTTGTGGGATGTCCTTTAGTTGCAACAAGGCTCAAGGCAAGATGCTTTCTCCTTAGGGAGATCCCCTTTCCCTATAAATCAGAGGCTGATTCCTCAGCTCTGGAGACCATGACAATCACTCTCACTTCACTCTTCTAATTCTTTTGGTCTTGCACGTGGAAGAATATTTCTCTCCACTCGGATCTCTAGAACTTCTATTTTTGGTTTCGAGTACATCTCAAACCAGAACCAAGCATCTAAAACAAGAAAAATAACCTTGAACCTCCTTCTACGTTTGCAACGTAGAAGGACACCACGACCTGCGTTAGGCAAAGTGGAACCTTTGAACCCTTGAACCTCCCTTGTGACTCAGAACTATCGTTAGACAGTTATTTGTTGTAGCAACACTAATAAATTTTAATTATAGTTAAAATGGACTCTAACCAAAGTGAATTTTTTCATTGGTCAACCTAGCTATTCACACATCATGTGTTTCTATGTTTCTCTTCACACGTCTATTCTGCCACACATAACACAACACTAATAAATTTTAATTTTAAAACATTAAAACATAATAATCTATAAAAATGATATAGACATGTTGCAATTAAAAATCCCCGCACAAAAAATGCGCAAATTTATTAACAAAAAATGTCACATCAATTATCGAATTATTTGTTGACCCAGTATGCTTGAATGCAAACAAATATTATAATTAGCTCTTAAAATGATTGGATAATATTACAATAATATATCCTTTTACTTTAATGTACTATTTCCTTCTTTTTAAAGAGCATAAAAGATTAAAAGGTAAAACAATAATATTATAATTAACTTTGTTTGAATGCCATTATGTTTTACGATACACTAAGGGGCTGTTTGGTTGATTAAGTGCTGAATTAATGATCTGAATAGTTAAGAGGCTTTGAATGGTTAAGAGCTGAATCATTTAGCATCCTTTATTAGCTTAATGGTTCAGCACTTAATCATTCCATTCAGATGCTGAAACAAACAGTCTGAATGCTGAATGATTCAGACCTGAATGGTTAAGAGGCTGATTAATAGGCTACCAAACAGCCCTAAATTAGTTCATTTAGTTTTCGCTCTTGTGTCAATAAGCTATGGCTCAACTGATATTGGAGGAAGGAAAAGTGAAGGTTTGGATTCAAAGTTAGAGTTCTCAAGTTTCAATCTGATTTTAATCAGGTTTTATCGCAGTGGGCCTTTAATTATGGGTTTTCTCGAAACTGGAGATGGTGATCTTAGGCTACCAACGCTGTATGTGATCGTAGGCGTAAGGGTCGCCTTTTGTTATTGAGTTGCCCCGGTAGCTGGATGATAGAATTGAGTTATCATAAATTAACAATTGTTTTGACAAGATATTATAGCGTGCATCTTGTTTAAACAAATAGATATTTGCTAATCTAATGCACAATTACAAGTGCTTCAAGCGTAAATGAAAACATTGTTTTAAATTCAACTTTCATAAAAAATCGACTATGTGAAAATATAAATTAAATTTGTTGAATTTTCCAATTTGGTAAACATTTATAAACAAATAGCTTTATATAATCATCATTTTGGAATGTGTCAACAATATAAATTAATCCATACAAGTACTTATACCAAAAAAACGTATAAGAAATTGATCGACATATATACCATGATCTAAATAGCTTCTCAACAAACTTAACAAAATAAAATGGTGAGCTTTATTTTATCTTCGATCCAATACATGATTCTTACCATGATCTTCTGCATGTTTACGAGTTAATTAGCAAACATACATGATTGTACTATTTAGTATAGTTACTTATATCTACAATCTACTCAACACGTTCCATCAATAATCTACTTTGACATTGTATTAAAAGATAGAAAGCTCTACGTAGTCACTTACTTCATACAAACAATAATTTTACAATTAATCACACATATCAAAAGCATTAAAAGGACCAGAGGGTGTTGCGACCCCCACTGTTTTTTGTTTTGTAGTGTAAATGTTCCATGTTTGTCCGAAAAATTTGTATATATTGAGTCCGGCCTCCACCGATTTGAAAAAAAAAAATAGGTCTCATAACTTTCGACCCCACTATCTAAAAGCTCAAGCTCCACCACTGCATATATCTCGGGGTTAAATTTATGACATGTAGGTGGTCCATACTCCATAGTTTGAATGAACATTATTTATTATGCTTGTTCACGATAGCCTTATGTTTGCACTTGGATTGTGAATCTATTTGATGGTCCATCATGTAAATACGTACAAATGCTTCAGCCATGTTTGAGTTATGTAGATGTTAAATGTTGAAGCATCCTATAAAACTACTAGAAACACGACTAAAATGTGATGGCAAAAACCGCAGTGCGGTAATCTCCTTTTGTTACATGTATTGAATCATTTACATAACTAGCGGGTTTATTATTTTACAAATTATATTTGGGGGGTATTGGGGGAAAAAACTGAAAGTGGTGATGTATATAAACCATTTAGCGGTATCAAATAAAAGAAAAGCTGATGCCGCCAACCCATTTGGCGGTATCACATTGTCATTTGTCAGTGTGTAGATGCCGCCAATTGATATAGAGGGATCACCTCTAGATGCCGCCAATCCATTTGAAGGTGTCATTGATACCGCCAATTGAGTTGGTGTGTTCTTCAATGTTGCCGTCATGATCCCGCCAATCCATTTTCATGCATTAAAACCAGCAAATGAAAATCAGTCTTCACCTGCAAAGCATGCAGCCTATAAGACACACTCACAAGGTCTCTAGCATTGCATGCAATGGTCTTGTAAGTTGCAGATGATTTGATAGGCAAATAGTATTCTTGGGAGTGTAAGAATTCAGGCTTTGAAGGTTATAAAATGGAGGTTGAGGTGAAGAAGGAGCACCACCCACATCCAAGAACACACCATCAACACAACAATCTCCATCTGAAACCTTTGAAATTCATAAAAAAACATACCCACCAAATTCCTCCCACCATGAATCAAAACATGAACTTACACCCTGGTCCCCTAAACGACGATGTGTTGTATCTTCGTGATCGACATCGTGCCTTTCACGTTTTCACAGACGAGGAAAACTTCAATGCCGCCATGATGGTGAAGCGCAGCGATAGAGGAATATGGAAGTTACTTCGTGACCACCCTGTTGTAGGACGGGTTCGTCACCTTATCGATGCTGCAGGGTTTGGTGGCCTCATAGATTGTGGTTACCGATACGTTGACCACTCCTTGACAACAGCTTTGGTGGAACGATGGAGGCCCGAAACTCACACGTTCCACCTTCCATTTGGTGAAGCTACTGTCACCTTACAAGATGTTAACGTCTTGTGGGGGTTGCCTATTGAGGGAGCTGTTGTGTCTGGGGTAGATGATAATTTGTCTACTGCCGACGCAATAGCCTTGTGCCGACGATTCTTAGGTGTTACGCCTACAGAGGCCCAAATGTCCGGCAAGTCCGTTTTTGGTACTGTTATTCTTGATAAACTAAAGCAGGACTTTGTTGAAGCAGAGGCTACGGATGAAGAGTGCATTTTTCGTGCTCGTTTAATCATTTTCTTTTTGATCGGTTCCACCTTACTCCCTGATAATAATAATAATAGAATAAATGTTTTTTACTTGAGATTTTTACGAGACCTGAACCGTACAGCATCTTATAGCTGGGGCAGTGCGGTTCTGGCTTGATTATACAGGCGGCTTTGTGATGCCACCCAGCCGGATAGGAAAGCCGTGACCGGACCCATGATGCTCCTTCAAGTATGGGCATGGGAGAGGATCCGGTGTCTCGCGCCACGACCACCCTCAAACCGGTTTGATTATACTTGCCCGATAGCGGCTCGGTATATATCGCAAATCCCAGTTTGTATATACTTGCCTGCATGGCATCCCTTTGTATTTTTTTTTCTGAACACGTTTTTTAACATGTTAATTTTGTAGGTGGCGAGACCGGCGGTTAAAGTTCACGGAGGTGGCCCAACACTGCCTCAAGGCATACCGTTCACAGCTACAATCGTTGAACGAGGAGATGGTATGTTAGTAATTATTTTTAGTTTTTTGTATGTATTAATCATGCATTTATTGTGTTTTGTTACTGACTTAAGTGTTTGTTTTTAGTTCAACTGGACCCCCTACAACTCGGTTTTGGACCGACTACCGGCAATGTGCACAAACGGGATGGAAAGCTGGAGGAGTTGCTGTCCCCTTATAAGCTTCGAGATCGTTGAGCATCATTACCCTCAACGGGTTTTGAGGCAATTCGGCATGGTCCAGTACATACCTCCCCAGATAACCTTAGCCGTACCCACGGCCCGGCTTGCAACACTGCATGCCTTGGGGCGGCAAGGACTCAACGGGGCGGACTGGATGACTAGGCATGAAGCCTACGTCAATGCATGGAATAACCGTCGTAACACGGTTATCCGCTCTGAACTCATAAGGACAGCTTCAACCGAGCCCGGTTATATGCAATGGTATATGGGGCGTACCGTTGCATTTATTGGAAATCCGGGTGTAGCACCGGCCCCAGCTGGCGGTTTCCAAGACGACGGTGCTAGAATCCAGTTGATGGTAAAGCATTTTTACGTTCCTAATTCATACATTAATTATTTTCGCAATTTGGTGTTTCTAACTAAAAATTTTGTTTGCTGCAGAGGGATGCCATGGGTGATATTTACCGGTCATCTCAGGAGGCCTTTAATAATCCTCAGGCATTCGCCACGCAGCTTGAGCGCATACAAAACACGGCGTTTCACAGTATGATGATGTCACACAACGCCGGACACTTACAAAATCCGACGCATCTTACCATGGACGCCGTTGACTTGTCGGCACCTGCACGGCCTCAAAGGGTGCGCCGGCGACGCGCTCCCCGTCAGGTGCCGGAAAACGTTCCAGAAAATGAAGACCAAGCTGGTGGAAGTCACTCTGACGCTGGGTTTCGTGCATCTGTTGCGGCCAGCAACAATCAGAACCAGATCGGGGGATATGTCCCGCAATTCATGGACAGTGGATTGGACCAGATGGGAACTCCATTTGGATTGGGTGGATCAATCGTACAGGGAACTGGTCATGTTGGTGGGTCCGGTGGCAGTCAACCGGGGGAGATGGGTCCGCTAGCTAACTTTCGTGCAGGCGGAATTGGCATCGGAGATAGTTGGGGGTTTCCTTCATCACCGGCTTACGTGACGCCTGTTGGACAGGGGTTGCCACGGTTTGATCACGACCTTTTTAGTGATTTTCATTACCATGCCCCGCATAATTCGTGTGATGAAGGACCTTCAAGCCGGCCAGGACCATCTACCACGCTGAATTTAAACCTCTTTCCTGATAACGAGTACGGTAATGAAGGAGCCCCACCCGCCAACCAACCACCCAGGAGGCAATCTGAACGTCTTCAGAATCAGGGACCCTCGAACGATCTGTACTGGTTTAACCAGTAACATTGTCGAATTCAAGTCTGTTCATAATTACCTGTTGTAACATTTTTTATAACATTAATTATTGTTTTGCCTTATAAATATATGAACATTAATTATTGTTTTGCCTTATAAACCCACACTATGTTGAAAACGGGCCAGGCTGCCCTCTTTGGGCCTCTGTGCAGCCTGGCTGGGCCTGCCGAACAGGTAACCTGACTGACGGACGCGTTGCCCTTGGGTAACATACGGGCGTCGCACGAAGTCCGGGCGGTTTTCGGGTCTCCGGGGCCTGATCCCGGTGGCCCGAAAACGGCTCGGAGGGATAGATTTATTTAAATCAAATAACACACAGACTTTCCATTTTTGGAATGTCTCAAACAAATAATACAAATATGATAGATTTATTTAAAACAAATATTACAAATTTATTTAACAACTGTTTTTCAAAACTAGTCAATCAAACTATACAATCTACGGATTTACAAGACAATATATTTTCCGAGATCACCTATTCCAATATTCTACCACCGTTTTTTGTTGCATAGTTCATTAAGTTTCTGTTTCGCACCCAGAAACTTGTCTTTTCCAGTCAGCGGGAACTCACGACCGCATTCAGATTCAAACTTATCTGAATTTGATCCAGGAGAACATGGTTCTACCCGTTGAATATGTGTACCAAATCTACAGGTACCCAATGTTCAAACCAGCCTGCCATACGAAAGTAGTACGGTGAAGAATCGCATCATCCGTTGCCGGACAAGTCGCTAATGACGTGATGTGATTCATCAACACCGGATGGCGTGGGTTTGCCTGGAAAGTAGACCCGCCCAACGATCCATAACTCTCTAATATTTTAAACTAAACCCTCAATGTTGCATTCTACACGTGTTATACCACGTGTAGATGTATTGAGAGGTGTAGTTTAATGTGGATGTAACACCGATCCAAAGACACCGCTTTTTTGGACCCCAGAAAAGCGATGCCAAGCGGGGGATGAAACGGCAGACGATGCTGTTAAGCATGACTCATCCCCGCCGAAAACAGTTAAAACTCCATGTGAATGTAACATCGACCCAATATCAATAAAAAACCGTACCCTCCAGAACAATTGAGATATGTGGTGTTGTAAATGGGATTGAGATATGTGGGAATGATAGAATATATTTGTGTTGTAAATGGGATGGAGAGAATTGGAAGCTGGTCGAGTCCTTATATAAGAAATGATGGCTCACTTTGAATTGGCGGCATCAATGTGGATGATTGGTTTGGCGGCATCAATGTGGTTGAACCATTTGGCGGTATCATCTTTAATTTCTTAGATGCCGCCAATCCATTTCCTTACATCACCACTTTCAGTTTTTTCCCCCAATACCCCCCAAATATAATTTGTAAAATAATAAACCCGCTATTTATGTAAATGATTCTACATGTATTATTTTGGGATAGAGTTCAGCGACCACTTTCGTCGTCGCAAATCTTGCAACTGGTTTAGGGGCAGTTGTAAAAACCAAATTAGTGTCTGGTTTGCAACTAAGTCTTTTTGCGATTTGCTCTTTTTGCTAGGGGTGAAGCTTGGTTCTCGAATCGGGGGGCTGGACTCAATTTTTTTCGATTGATAGTAGCAAATCGGCGGGGACCGGACTCAACCCAGGGGGCCAGGTCCACCCCTGGCCCTATAAAACCTTCGCCCTTGCCGGTTTTGCAACAACATTGAAAGTGGTCTCTAAGTTTGCGACCGTTGTGTTTTCAGTCGCAAATCTATCACTAAATTTACGTCCGTTTTAGTTCGCCTATATCATTATCAATATAGTAGTGCCTGGAAGAATCAACGTTTGAATTGCTTGCATGCTTATTTTGTTAATTCTAAAAGTTGCTGCAATTGAATCCGGTGCGAATAAAAGTAATGCAAGTTTTTTTTTTTTTTTTTACTTATCGTCGATACCCAAGACAAGGAATTAAACGATTTTCTATAATTTTTAGTTAAAAAGAAGAATATGTATACTTTTTAACCACTTGTACGAAACCGCTAACATTTAATTTATTTTAAGCGCATTAATTCATTAAACACTAAAAAACATTTTAAATTAAGTCAATTACTACATAACTTTTGTTTAAGTTAATAGCAAATCAAATTCTAAAAAACTCTCTCTAGGCATGAGTAGTCGGAGATCTATTCCGGCCACTATTCTTAGAAGGATTACTAAGGTTTTCATCACAAATCTGCCAGAAAAATGCAGTGGAAAGGATATCTCGGATTTCATTCGTGGGTATGGGGACATTTACGATATCTACATAGCTCGTAAAAGGGACAAGACCGGTAATCGTTTTGGCTTCGTTTCTTTTCTCGATGTTAAGGATTCCAAGGCTCTTATCAGACAGATTACAAACACTTGTATGGGTGATCATTGGTTGAAGGCAAACATCGCTAGATTTACTATTGAGGAAGGAGAGATTCTTCCGGATCTAGACAATAAGAAGAAAAACCCCACACGAGAAGATGCTGAATCCGGAAAAACAAATAGACCTGCGACGTCGTTTTACGATGGGAATCGGTCTTTTTCGGATACGTTACTGGGTAGACAAGGTATTTTGAAACATGGTAAAACGGTTACGATTGAGGACAACATGAACGCCTTGAGCAGTTTACATGGGAGGGCACTCGTGGTCAGGTTGATTGATTTAGAAGCTCTAAAATCTGTGTACCTCATTTTAAATGAGATATGTCCGGGCAAAGGCAAGGTTCAATACCTAGGTGGTTTATCAGTCTTGATCTCCTTTGACGATAATGAAACGGCGATGATGGTCAAGATGGCTGCAAGTGAAGTTTTGGGCAGGTTTACGGCGGTGGACGTGTGGGAAGGCCAGGTTTTCGCCTTTGAACGTCTGGCATGGATAAAGATTGTAGGTATTCCATTACATCTTATGTCATCTCAGGTTATTAATGCCGTGGGGGGTACTGTTGGAAAGGTAGTGCATACACCTAACAGGTCCGATGGTGATGGTGTGACACCCGGCAAATTCTGGTTAACAACGTTGTCTAGATGAAAGTCTACCTTAGCGAGTCACGCATATATTGTACTTAACTGGGTTAGTTAAGTCGGGTTATGGTTCGGGAACTATCGGTTTAGTCTAGAGGATCATTGGATGTTGGTCTAGAGGTTCATTAGATGTCGGTCCTTAACCAAGTGTACAAACGGTGACGATTTGTAGGATCGTCAGGGCATACGGAACATACAAGTCTCGAGTCCCGGGAATTGGTGAACGAGTGTGAATATGTGTATTTACAAGTGTTATGTGTTTACAATCATTATGTGACTTGTCGGTATGTGAATATGTGTTAACATATGTTAAAACGGGGTTTAACGCACAAAACACACGAAACCAGCCCCTATAGGCGATTAGGGAAGCCTAATCGCCCATAAGGGAGGCGAGTAGGCATCATATGGGGCGAGTAGGGGACTGATCGCATGACTGTTCATGCGATTAGGCCCCAATCGCATGAACTTACATGCGATTAGGCTTCCTGATCGCGTGTAAAGCTGCATAATCGCGTGTTACGTGCTGGACGACTAAAAACGACTATAAAATACCATACTTGACCTCATAAACTTCATTATACAAACCCTAGTCGTCCCATAACCTGCCCCAACACACACACAACCTCTGGAACGCGATTTTTGATCAAAACACAAGGTTTCAAGCTTAATCCTTCATTCTTTCACAATTCTAAGGTTTGGTTTCCATCCATGAATCTTTATAAACGTTTTTAATCAATCCCTAATGGTCCAGACCTGTTCTAAAACGGAAAAGCTTTCTGAAAATCGTTAATAAGTATTGATAATCGGATTCTAACTAGTATACATGTGTTATGTGTGTTTATGATTAGAAAGCTAGGGTTTTTATGATTCAAGGTGAATGAATGATATGTTATTATTGTTAGATCAGAATAATAATGATATTATGATGATAAAATCTGAGAATTGAATATTAGGGTTATAGTTACGCATGTTAGTATGATGATTGCATGCTATGTGAATGGTGTTTGGATTACGTGATTGCATGCAGGGCTGATAATAGGAGGCAAAACGAAGGGTTTTAGTTGAAACATGTTTAGAATAGTGTTTGGAATGATATTGGGTAGTTACACTCGTTCTGGATCTGATTTGGAGCGTTAAACGCGCGAAAAACTGGAACAGCAAGGTTACAGGCGATTAACAATCCTAATCGCCTATGTTAGAGGCGATTAGGAGGCCAATCGCCAGTTTTTCATGCGATTAGGGCCTAATCGCTAGTTTTTTACATGCGAGTAGCCCTAATTGCTAGTTCTTATATGCAATCAGCCCTAATTGCTAGTTTTTACATGCAATCAGCCCTAATTGCTAGTTTTTACATGCAATCAGCCCTGATTGCTAGTTTTTATATGCAATCAGCCCTAATTGCTAGTTTTTACATGCAATCAGCCCTGATTGCTAGTTTTTATATGCAATCAGCCCTAATTGCTAGTTTTTATATGCAATCAGTCCTAAATGCTAGTTTACTTTTCCTAATCGCGTGTACTGCTGCTGTAAGTGTAAATTAGCATTCCGAGACCCGATTTGACATATAGTAACATGCTAGGAACCCCGTAACATATCTAATAACTTGGTAACATATGTTTGGATGTAATTCGGTGATACGTGAACTATGTGCTATAACTTGGTGTGCGTTAACGTATGTTAAGTGTGATTGCATGATTTCATGTTTGAGAGCGTAAACATAACATGGGAGGTCTCGGGTCACCAATGGGATGTCGAGTCTTGTACTTTGGGTCAGTTAAACAGTCACGGTGTTTTCAAACGAACTTGGTTATGGTCTGGACATCTAGGGACTAATTAACCTGCGGGTTATTAGTCTAAGTACTTGTAACTGTCATATGTTAGGTCGCCGCTTTACGGGACTAGCATAGCAGCTGAGTTTACTCGGGTTAAGGAGTAACGCAACTTAAGGTGAGTTTACGGCCCCTCTTTTAAACTGGTTTCATACTTTCGGGGGAGAAAACATGTGTTAAAACGATTATTTGGTAACAGACTGTCATACTATGGGTTTCTATTGTGTACTACACGATCTTTGGAAGTCCCGGGGGAACCATGAATGTGCGGGTTTGCACTACGGGGAAATGTGAATAGCGCTATTGGGAGTGACCAACCCCGCTCGTCGACTTGGAGGGTCGGCGGGTGCATATTGTCTCAAACAGGAACAACAGGAACAACAGGGTTACTACATCGGGCACACATTTGGTATTCGAGTTAGTAATGGTTTTCCAATCGTGGTAGTAACAAAACATACGCCTAGCTAGCGTACACTGGTTTTCGATTTGTTATAGTATGGACAGGTGGACTTGGTACTTGGATTACAAAACCTGTAAACTCACCAGCATTTTTGTGCTGACGTAAACTTTTACATGTTTTCTCAGGTCGCTAAGGTAGCACGACTGGACTAGGGCGCACGCGTCTGCACGGCGTCTAACTAGGGTTGCATGGTCTTATAAACGTTGAACTATTGTCTCACTGTTGAGATACTGTTTTGAATAAGCTTCCGCTGTAAACGGGATTTTAAACTATGTTTTGAAATTGCATTTATATTCATTTAGACTTGTTTATTGTGATCGTTGGTTTGGATCCTGGTTTGTCATGCGCCTCGCGGTAAAACTCCGCAAGTGGATTTTGAGGGTGTGACAGATGGTGACCTCTCTTATGATTATATGGGTGTTTTGGTGGGCGAGGGTAAAAGGATTGACGAAGAAATCACGATCACGTGGAGGAACAAAAAGTTTCAGGTATGGATGACGGAAGAGGCCGGTGTATGGGTCCCGGAGTTTTATTCGGTTCCAGTGAATGAAGCGGCGTCAGATGACGGTCACACGTCCAGGCAGGAAGATATTGGGGTTAACGTCAACGTCGAACAGGATAATTCTGTTCCGGAGGAAGAGTTGCCGGAGAATACCCAGGAGTCAGAGGTAGAAGGATCGGCTACGGTCAACGATGAGCAAATTATGGAAACAGTCAACGTCATTAATGATGTTATTGATTCACCCATTATTGCTGCAACTAATGATGATTTAGAATTTCCTACTATCAAGGAGAATGTTCCGGAGAATCTTGATTTTGTCCCAGGTATTATTTTTGACTTTGATGCGGATATTAACACGGGTGGGTTTGAGGAGGTAAATGGGCCGAACATAAACAAAAGAAAGAAAAAAGGCAATTTGGGCTCAGCGGGCCTAGTAAATCCGGCCTACTCGAGTAGTTTGGAAAAATCCAAGGTGGGGAAAAAACATAGGCTTGAAGGTGATATGTTTGGGCTCGACCCTTTGTTGGGTCTGGAAGCAGATTTGGACGCGGCCCATCCTGAAGCCCAAGATGAATCAGGGGATTTCCCTAAAAAATTTAGGCAACATAATGAGATAGAAGCTACAATAATATTGGGTGACATGTTGGGGACTGATTTGTCTAAGTCTCATGATATGATTGAGGAGTCTATCATTGGTGAAGGATTACAAGGGGTGGAAAAATGAATTGTCTTTCAATAAATATAAGAGGGATTGGGGGAAATGGTAAACCCGGTTGGATTAAAAAGATTAAGTATGATATTGGCATCTCATTCATAGGTTTGCAAGAATCTATGGTAGGGGACGTTTTTCCTGGTTTGGTTGCAAAGTTCTGGGGAGGTTATGGTTTTGATTATGACTACGTTAAAGCCAATGGCAACTCGGGAGGTTTGATTAGTATTTGGGACCCAAAGGTTTTTGTGAAAGACAAGGTGACGAAAGATAATAATTTTCTACATGTTTCCGGCTTACTATGGGCAGGGGCGGTTAAGATAAATTTGCTTAACGTTTATGCTCCTCAAACCAATCACGATAAAAGATGTTTGTGGTCGAAAATTATCAATCTTATTAGTTCAAATGAAGGTTGGTGGATTTTATTTGGCGACTTTAATGCGGTTCGCGATAGAGAGATGAAAGGAAGAACTCAAGGTTCGACCCCGGGTGTGCTAGTGACTTCAATAATTTTATTGATACGGCGGGTGCGTATGTTCGACCCTGGATTGATAGGTTCCTTGTTTGTGAAAACGTTTTTAATAAGTGGCCTAATACGTATGTTCGGGTGCTAAACAAGAATCTTTCGGATCATTCTCCCGTGGTTTTCTCGATGGTTGACACAAATTTTGGCCCAAAACCTTTTCGTATGTTTGATTCTTGGTTGGAGCGCCCGGGGTGTGTTGAAGTGATTAACTCGGTTTTTGCTAGCTGGGAAAACAATGGTCCGGCGGATGTCAATTTGCTTAGGAAGTTGGGTCACCTTCGCAACCGGCTAAGAGATTGGTATCATCAAATGAATGTTTTCCGAGATGGCAGACGAGGTTCGTTTAAGAGCTGAAAAAGAGTAGATTGAGTTGAATATGGAATTAAAAGACATAGAAGAATCGGACGCTTGGATATGGTCCGAGTGCAAGGTGGCTTTGGATAACGTCGAAGCTCATAAGGTTCGGGATCTTAGACAAAAATCTCGGATCAAGTGGGCTACTCTGGGAGACGAAAACTCTAGCTTCTTCCATTGTGTAGTGAACGGTAGAAAGGCTCGCAACTCTATTCCGGGAGTGATGATAGAAGGTGAATGGGTGACTAGTCCTCCTTTAGTCAAACGCGAGGTTTTAAAGTTCTACAGAACTCATTTCAAAGAGCAATACCCATCGAGGCCGTACATGGTTTGTTCAGGTATTAAGCAATTGGATTATCCGGGGCGTGATTTTCTTATTGCCGACTTCACCAAACAAGAGATTAAAGACGCGGTTTATGATTGTGGTTCAAACAAGGCCCCGGGTCCCGACGGTTTCAATTTTCGCTTCATTAAGCGATTTTGGAATCTTTTTGAGGACAACTTTTACAAAATTTTGGTTGAATTCCACGCGACGGTACAATTAATCAAGGATGTGGGTCTTCTTTCATCACTCTTATTCCTAAGGTTAAGTCTCCCTTGGGTCTAAAAGATTATAGGCCTATTACTCTTATTGGCATGATTAGTAAAGTTATTTCTAAAATTCTTGCTAATCGTATCAAGAAGGTGATGGGTCAGGTTATTTCTGAAACACAGTCGGCTTTTTTAACTGCTCGATTTATTCTTGATGGGCCTCTCATGGTCAATGAAGTTTTGGCGTGGTTGAAGAAAAGAAACAGAAAAGCCTTTTTGTTTAAAATCGATTTCGAGAAAGCCTATGATAACGTAAATTGGAATTTTCTCATCTCTATTATGTCACAAATGGGTTTCCCTACGAGATGGTGCGATTGGATCAAAGGTATTTGCATTGCGTCTAGAGCGGCGGTTTTGGTTAATGGTTCCCCAACTTTCGAGTTTCAATGTGAAAAGGGTCTTCGTCAAGGAGATCCTCTTTCTCCATTCTTATTCTTAATTGTCATGGAAGCTTTATCGTGGACCCTTGATAAAGCGAATGAGCTAGCTATTTTTAAAGGTATTACATTGTCCGATAATGAGGTGGAATTGACTCATCTTCTCTATGCCGATGATTCCTTTGGCCGACCCTAGCATAGTCAATAAAATCTCGTGGGTGGCGTGGGATGAGGTTTCGACTCCAAAGCATAAAGGTGGTTTAGGTATCTCTAAACTTCAAGACATTAACAACGCTCTTTTACTCAAATGGACGTGGAGATTCAAACGTGAAGGTAACACTTTATGGAAGAAGGTTATTTTGGGTTGTCATGGATCTAGTAGACCTTGGGCATTGCTTCCATGCAACGGTTCATTGAGTAGTTGTTGGAAATATATCGTCAAAACTGGAGATACTAAACTTCCGAATGGAAGATCGCTAAATTCTTTTTTCCGAGGAGAGCTTGGAGACGGGAATTCCTTATTTTTCTGGTGTGATGTTTGGCTGTCGAACATCCCTCTTCGTGATTTGTATCCGCATCTTTTCTCCCTTGAAAGGAACAAATGGGCAAAGATCTCGGATCGTCTTCGAAGTGTTGATAATTTCAAACAATTATATTGGGACTGGAAATCAAATCCCTCAACATATGATCAGGTTATGGAATTGTTCGATTTATTAAACAATATTCATAATCTTGATTGGAGAGGAGGTCAAGACTGCTGGATTTGGACCGAAGAGAAGGACGGGATGTTTTCAGTTGCATCGCCAAAAAGCTTTCTTCTGATAGTGTTGCGGATAGCAGTAATCTTACGATTGATTGGAGAGGATGGTTTCCCCTGAAGAAAAAAATTCTGGTTTGGCGGGTAGTTCGGAATCGGATCCCTACCGCATCCGAACTTATCAAACGGGGTGTCAGCATTCAAAACACGGATTGTAGTTTATGCCAAGAGGTGTTAGAGACCACATCACACTTATTTACGGGTTGCCCTACATCGTATGAAGTGTGGTACCGGATTGAAGAATGGTGCAAGATAAGTCACAATGTTTTGTTTGATGTCCAAGATATGCTAAAAATCGTCGATTTGCAGCCTATAACCAGAAAATCAGCCAACATTCTTAGCGGTATTATTTACACCACCATTTGGATGCTGTGGACTGAATGGAACGAGCGGGTTTTCAACAACAGAAGACGGAATCCCATTCAGATTGTGGAGAGCATCAAAGCGACAACATTTTTCTGGTTACGTCATAGGTCTAGATGGAAACAAATAGATTGGAAAACTTGGAGTGTTTATCCCTTGGATTGATGTATTTGGTATTGTTTTTTCTCGTTAAGTCCCCGTTTTGGGGCCTTGCGAGTTTTTTGCGTTAATGAAATTCTCTTTTCAAAAAAAAAAAAAAGTCAATTACTCTTTACTTTTTTTATCGACTAAGGACATCACCTCAGTACCCCGTTTTGAATCCTCATTTCTGCATCGTCCCTGGGGGCATAAGCCCTTTCAACGTCAAGGGGTGTATTTTTGCTGACCCTAGAATTCAAACCGTGTATCTCTCCCGAACGGGAACCTCCCTAAAAAGTAAACCCTCCCACCTCTCCTCAACTAAGCTGAGGGTCATTGGCAATTACTCTTTTATTTATCATACGACATACCCATTAGTAAATTAGCCAAGATCATTTAAATTATACCCGATAAAGTTAAAACCAATTTAAAAATGGCCCGATAAAAATCCGTTTTCTTTCTACTTGCCCCATCTATAATCTATATCTATATCTACATCTACATCTACACTATATAATAAAAGAAAACACATTAGGGACACATGACACTCCCTCATGAGTTCTCTAATTTTACTAATTAATATAATAAATTCAAATATAATTATATTATTTATATAATTGATTTGAAAAATCATAATATAAATACATCAATATGATTTCTGTTATTAATATAAATACTAACCGAATTAAAATTATTTAAACATTAATGATTTTTTTTATATAACATATTTATATGTTATTAACTTTAAATTTAAATCATGTACCTTAAATAAACCTATTTATAAAACTTTGATCTTTTATTCTACGTTAAAAACTATGTTTGTTATGATGTTTGACAAATGATTATTAAGTTTTTTTTTTTATTATTTTGGTTATTGTTAGGACAAAAAGGATTGGTGAAACCACTTTTGCAAACCTTAGTCTAATTCACTTCTGTCAAATTATTCTAAGTATAGAACTACTGAAGAAAGAAGACTAAACAGCTGAAGAAGGATTCTACAAGTACTGAAGAAGAAATGCATCAGAAGTTCTGAAGTCCAAACCAGACAGTTCTCTGAAGAACTACTGAAGACAAACTACTCATCAGTAGTTTGTCATTCATCAGCACTTGTTCAAGAATCTTTCCATCGCCTTATGTTTCAGTAGTTTATTAGTTTAGTATTACTTTAACTTTTTGTACAAGTTCCAAGATTGCAACTTGTTGCAACTTGTCTCTGAACTTGATTTTTGGCAAGGTTCATGTATTTGTAAAGTCTATAAATAGATGGGTTCATCCCTCTATTTTAGACATTGATTTTTAATACAGAAATCCTTCAAAGCTTATCATTGTTATTTTCATTTCATTTACTGAGAATCTGTTTAAGTGTTCATTCTCATTCAATGCTTAGATTCTCATTAAATACTTGTCTTTAGTTTTATCAAACATCCAGGGGGAGTAATAACTCCTGTTGATAAGTGTAGCTTTAACTTATATCATTCCGCTGTGCTATTACTGATAAAGAACTTGCTAGACACTTAAGTATTTACTAGCAAGTTCATACAAAGAGCAATACTGATCCAACAATTGGTATCAGAGCACTGGTTTATCTGATCACATATCAATCTAACACATTGAGAATCAGACACAGGCTCTTATTGATATTCAATAAAGGATTAAAAGTTCACTTTTATCAACATCCATCACTTTAAGAGATATTTGACAAATCAATACTCTTTAAAATGGATCCTCATAATACTGGTTCTGCCAATAAACCTGCTATGCTAGTAAGAAATGAATATAATATCTGGCAAAGGAGAATGGCACATACCTTATCACAGACCAACACAGGTTGCTGGAAATCTGTGATATATGGTCCTCATAAACCAGTAAATATCAATCTTGAAACTAAAGAAGAAATTCCAAAAGACCCAAAAGACCATACAGATGATGATTTCCTAAAACTTGAGCTTGATGCTAAAGCTTTCTCTATGTTGGCAATGGCACTCCCAAATGAAATCTACTCTGGCCTATTACATTGTGATAGTGCCAAAGAGCTTTGGGACTGCCTCAAAGAACAGTTTGGAGGAACTGAAGAGGTGATTGCCAACACCAGAGAAATCCTGGCTCGACAATATGAAACTTTTGCTCACATTAATGGGGAAACTTTAACACAACAATTTGAAAGATTCTCCTCATTAATATCTGAGCTAAAATTAAATGGTCAGACCTACACAACTGTATCTATGCTTCATAGATTTTTAAGGTCTTTACCTGAAAAATGGGAAACATACTCTATAGTCTTAAGATCTTCACCAGACTTTAGCTCCCTCACTCTTATAAAACTTCATGGGAGATTACTTACTTTTGAAAGAGAAATTGATCAAAAGGAAAAGTTACAAAGTTCTGGTAAAACTGCTGATGACTATCTACCAGGTAGTACAACACTATTGGGACAAGACTCACCAACTTGTTCAGATAGTTTTGGATCTTTTGACCATATTGACATAACTGCCGGGATCTCATCTGAAAGATCATTCCCAGGTTATGACAATAATGATTTTAGTCAAACTGCTGATAACATGTGTTTTATCATGGATGATTTAAAAAATTTCAGCAGTGATGACTTGGAAGAAATGGATATTCTACACCAACTGGCCATGTTAAGTTTAAAAACAAATAAATTTTACTAAAGGTCAGGAAGGAAGTTTCCAGGACTCAACAGCTCAACAAAAATTGGTTTTGACAAATCTAAACTTAGATGTCACAAGTGTCAAAAGTTGGTACACTTTGCTAGAGAGTGTAGAAGCTCTAGCTTTAACCAATCTCAGTCTGGAAATAATTTTAACCCCAGTTATAACAGGAATAATGGAACACAAGGGAGTGCACATTTTGTACAGGCACAAGCTCCACAACACCAATATGTGCCACAAGTACAATATGTACAGATGCCTGCTCAACAGATACAGAGCCAACAATCAATCCCTCCCTTTCCAGCTGCTCAACCACCTCCACAGACTCAGCAACCCTCACAACAAAGTTTATTTACTTCAGGGTATGTTGACTGGAGCAGTCTTCCTTTTGACACTACTGAGTGTAACCCTGATGCAGACAACAAGATGTTTGACATCAACTGGGGAGAGCCTGACAATGGCAGAAAGAACTTTGCCTTAATGGCATTTGAGGGATGCACCTCAAAATCTGCCTTATCACAGGTATCAAAAGAATCTTTTGCTCTCATAAGAGAGACTAATGTGCATTTACAAGGTAAAGCAAATGACTCTGAGAGAAAATTCACTCAGATGAAATGTGATTTAGAAAGAAAACTTTCTGCAAAAACAAAAGAAGTTTCTAAATTAACTAACACTGCTATTGAAACCCAAGCACAAATTAAAATCATGATAAATGACCTAGGAAATGTCAGACAAGAGCTTGCTGACACCAAGGTCACATGTGAAAAATGGGTTGAATCTTGTAAAGGGTACCAACTATTTCTAAACAAACAAAGTGCTTCAAATGTTAGGTTTGGCATAGGGTACAATCACACTGAAACACCAACAGATTTTTCCCCCAAAACAACTGAAGATGGGAGAAAAATTGTTTCAGGTGAAACTTCTGAAGAGAAAGAATGCACATCTTTCCCTGAAAACTTTCTAAAAACTCACAAAGAAAGTTCTTCAGAAGTACCGATAAAATCTGACATTAAGCCATCAGTAGTTTCAACTACATCAGGAGTTGAGAACCCGAAAACTACTGATGACCTAAAACCAATCAATACAGTCAGAAACTTGTCTTTAAAAGAAAAGACAAAAGAATGTGAAATCTGTGGTCTGTTCAACCACAAGACAGAATTTTGCAGATACAGAAAAGGTATTCAGTACAACAAGAAAATTCAACAACTGGTTGTGGGAAAACAAATCAGAAATGATTTTGTAGAAACTTTTTCTCCCAGGAAACAACAACCAGTAAACACCTTTTCTCAGAAAAAGACAAAATCTCAACAAATTTTTTTTTCTCAAAATTCTCTTTCAGTAGTTAGACCTAAATCATCAGCAGTTTCACAAACTGCTGAGATTAAAAATCTCATGAACATGGTACAACTACTGATGACCAAAGTTGATAGTGGTCCTCAAAAGGATACCACCATTGCTCTTAATGAAAAATCCATGGCCAAAAAGACATGGATTCCTCAACTTGGTCAAGAACAAACTGTAAATGTTCTCAAGAGCAAACCCAAAGCCAAACTGGCTTGGGTTCCCAAATCTAACTAATTTGCTATCTTGTGCAGAGAGTTTCCAGAGGCTTAAATAGCATTTGGTATGTTGACAGTGGAGGCTCAATGCACATGACAGGATGCAGATACCTGATAAACAACTTTATCTGTCAAATAGAAGGATCTGTATCCTTTGGGAACAATGCTAAGGGATATGTGCTAGGACATGGCAATGTCTCCTCTGGAAAAATACAGTTTGACAAGGTCAATCTGGTTGAAAACCTTGAGTACAACTTGCTGAGTGTGTCATAAATGTGTGATAAAGGATATTCTTCCTTTTTCACAAAGACAGCATGCAAGATCATATCACCAGAAGGCCAGAAGTTGATAGAGAAGATCATTGAAGATCATACTTTGTTTATAGCCAAAAGATGTGGCAATGTCTATGCAGTGGACATTGAAAAGGACAAAGTACTGAACAACACTGCCTGTTTCTTCTCAAAGGCATCAACTTCAGAGACTGATCTCTGGCACAGGAGACTTGGCCATGTGAACTTTAAAACCATAAATAAAGTCACAAAAATGGGCTTGGTCAAAGGTCTACCTTTAAAGGTATACCAGTGTCAAGAACATTGTGTATCCTGTTTAAAGGGAAAACAGCATAAGTCCTCCTATAAGTCTATTGAAGAATCAAAAACAACTGCATGTCTTCAACTACTCCATATGGACTTATTTGGGCCTGTAAAAATCATGAGCCTTGGTAAGAAGAAGTACGGCTTAGTCATCATTGATGACTATTCAAGATTTACATGGGTATTCTTCTTATTTTCCAAGGATGAGGCTGCTGAAATCATCAAGTTCTTCATTCTACAAGTAGAGAAACAATATTCTCTATCTGTCAAAGCCATTAGAAGTGACAATGGGACAGAGTTCAGGAACAAAACTCTGGATGAATTCTGCTTGTCTAAAGGGATTATTAGACAATGCAGTGTTCCCAGAACTCCAGAACAAAATGGTGTAGTAGAAAGGAAGAACAGAACCTTAATTGAAGGAGCAAGAACAATGTTAGCTGATTCAGGCCTACCATTGTATTTCTGGGTTGAAGCAGTTAACACTGCATACTATGTTCAAAATAGAGTCCTTGTCAACAAAAGACACTCCAAGACTGCCTATGAAGTTCTTCATGGCATAAAGCCCCTTATCTCCTTTTTCAGGGCTTTTGGATGTCAATGTTTCATTCTAAACACAAAGACTCTATTTCAAAATTTGCTGCCAAAGTTGATTCAGGTTACTTTCTTGGTTACTCTTCCACTAGAAAAGCCTACAAGGTTTTTAACTCAAGAACCAGGATAGTAGAAGAAACACTGAATGTCAAGTTCAATGAGTCAAAACACACTCTTATCCCAACACATCCTGCTAAACTTTTTGACCTTGACAGCTTCCATTTTGGACCTGAAAAGACTGTTACTTCATATAAACCTACTTATTATGGTGATCAAAGGTTTGATGATGAGGATCCAGCACCATGGACTCCTCAACAGTCATTAAGTCAACTTTCAAACCATCAGAAGTTTCACAAACTTTTGATTCAAGAACTGCTGATGTACAAACTCAAACATCTGCTTCAGCACCTAAAACTACTGAAGACACTGAAACTGCTGAACCAGACATTATAAACCTCAGTGGTTTGTTTGATGATGTACAAGAGCCACCTACACCTATCGGTGGTTTACAACAACTGATTGAACACAAAGATCATCCACTTGAACAAATCATAGGTGATATTGCATCAGGTGTTCTTACAAGAAACTAGTTTTCCAACTTTTGCTTCTTCTCAACATTTATTTATCAGTTGGAACCTAAAAAGTACCAAGAAGCCCTCAAAGACAACAACTGGGTACAAGCCATGCAAGATGAGTTGCTTCAATTCAAAAGGCAACAGGTTTGGGAAATCTGTCCCTTACCACCAAAAACGCAACCAATTGGCACAAGATGGGTTTTTAGGAACAAACAAGATGAGGCTGGTATGATTATAAAGAACAAGGCAAGACTGGTAGTACAAGGTTACTCTCAAGAAGAAGGAATTGATTATGATGAAACCTTTGCTCCAGTTGCAAGGCTTGAAGCCATCAGGTTATTTCTGGCCTATGCCATTTCCAACAAAATAAAAGTTTATCAAATGGATGTTAAAAGTGCATTTTTGTATGGAAAAATAAAAGAGGAAGTGTATGTCTGTCAGCCACATGGGTTTGAGGATCCTTCTCATCCTGAGTGGGTGTACAAACTAGACAAAGCTCTTTATGGGCTCAAACAGGCTCCAAGAGCCTGGTATGAAACACTTTCTAACTTTCTACTCAAAAATAACTTCACAAGAGGCTCCATTGATAAAACTCTTTTCATAAAACATGTTGGAAATCATATCTTACTTGTTCAAATATATGTTGATGATATCATATTTGGTTCAACAAACACAAAGCTGTGTGATGAATTTAAGAAACTCATGCAATCAAAATTTGAGATGAGTACAATGGGAGAATTGCAGTACTTTCTGGGACTGCAGATTAAACAACAAACAAATGGAACTTTTATACATCAATAAAAATATGTTAAAGAATTATTAAACAAATTTTCTTTACAAGACTGTAAGTCATGTTCCACTCCCATGACACCAACTACACAAGTTGAACCAGATGATCAAGGAAAACAGGTTGATCAAACCATGTATAGATGTATGATAGGTTCCCTTTTATATCTAACTGCTTCGAGACCAGATATTATGTTTTCAACATGTGTCTGTGCTAGATATCAATCAGCTCCTAGGGAATCACACCTCATTGCAGTCAAAAGAATCTTCAGATATCTGAAAGGAACTCCAACACTTGGAATTTGGTATCCTGCTTCAAGCAATACCAAGTTATCAGCTTTTTCAAATAGTGACTATGCAGGGTGTAAAATGTCAAGAAAATCAACATCTGGTGGTTGTCAATTCTTGGGAAACTGTCTAGTGTCCTGACAATCAAAGAAACAAACATCTGTTGCAACTTCAACTGCTGAAGCTGAATACATTGCAGCTGCAAGTTGTACATCACAGATACAATGGCTCCAGTATCAACTTCTTGATTATGGAATCAAAGAGACCAAGACACCATTACTTGTAGACAGCAAATCTGCCATTAGCATCATTCATAATCCTGTTCAGTTTTCAAAAACCAAACATATTGAAATCAGGTATCATTTCATAAGAGATTGCTATGAAAAAGGCAAGATTGAAGTGAAACGTGTAGCAACAGCTAATCAAATAGCTGACATATTCACTAAACCCCTTGACACATCAACATTTCAGAAGTTAGTATCCATGCTTGGGATGCTAAATTTGTAAGTGTTTCTTTTTTACTTTTCTGCACATATTTTCATTTTGCACTTACATTTGTCTTTAAGTCTGAAAACTTCTGAAAAACAAACAAGAGAGAAACTACTGATGAACAAAACATCAGTATGGGAATATTTTCTGAAAAAATGATTAACTTCTGATAAAACAACCTTCAGAATTTATGAATAAAGTATTTATAAAGCATTCTCATCAGTTGTTCAAAACTACTGAAGAGAAAGTGGGAACTACTGATGATATTTGTTCTTCATCAGCAGTTTGGTCAAAAAGGGTAAATCAGACTTTTCCCACATCAGAAGTTTGACCTAGGCGGTTAAAAACTTCTGATAAATACCTTTTCCAACACTTATCCTTTCAAAAAGCAAAAATTCCCTCCTTCTCTCTCACAAAACACTCTCAAGACCTAAACCTGCAAAACACTGTTCGATCCACACACACACAAACCACATGGCTCTAGTACTGAAACAGGGACACAATCAGAGAGGCTACTTCAAAAAACAAGAAGCCTGGTCCCAATACGACGAAATCATTGATTTGGTCGTCAAATCCCAATACTTCATCGCCCTCACCATCGACCATCCAATCCACACTGAAACTCTAAATGAGTTTTGGGCAAACGCAGAGACGGTGACGGTGAACAACAAAGTAATCTCCCTCAATTCAACCATCAAAGGGAGAAGAATGGCAATCACACCGGCTATTTTGGCAATTAGGCTGGGTTTGGATGATGTAAATGCCCCAGACTAATTTCCAAACTCTCAGATTCGTTTAACCATGACAGAGTGTGGTTACCAAGGTACTCTCTCACATGCTACAATCTTTAAGAAATATTTTGAACCAAAGTATAAACTGCTTTTTCATTATATTATTATGTGTTTGAGTCCAAAAACTGGATCTTATGATCAGATGCCCTCAACTTTTCAACCTATTTTTCATTCCATAGTGAATGAAACAAAATTCAGGGCATCATCACTTTTCTTTAATGAGTTGGTGTTACATCATCTCAATACTAAAAAGAAGTTTTTGTTGTACCCAAGATTTATTATGCATTGCATAATAAAAGAACTTAGAGAAGAGGTGCTTGTGGGTAAAAAAACAATTTTAAACCCTTTATCCTCACAAGCATACTCAAGGCACAACAAACCGGGTGCCTGGCCAGAAGATGACCAAGGGGAACCAGAAACAGTCCCCATGGAACCCTCATCTTCCAAACTTACACCCCCAAAGGTCAAGAAACCCAAGCAACAAAAACAAAAACCCACCAACCTAAAAAGAAAAGCTGTTCAGGAGGTTGAGATGCCTGAACTAGCTAATGTGCAATCTGCACTTGATAAAGATGTGACTGGAACATCCTCTCAGTCTCATCCATCTCAAACCCCACCAAGAGCACCAATCACCATACTTTTCAAAAGAAAAAGACTAAAGAAAACTATTCCTATTGACTCCTCTTTTGAAACTGCTGAACCCATTGACCAAACTACTGAACCACCACCCCAAATTTCTGAACCTGATATAGAAATAGCCAAACTTCTCTCTGGGCTAAAAGAGAGAGTCCCATCCGAACATGTCAGTCCCCAACAACCACATCAAACAGGGGACATAGCCTCAGAACTTGACATGGATGTGGACACTCAAAGCCCTAACCAAAGAGATGAGGATGAACCAGGGTCTCTAAGCCCAAACTTAGAAACTCTTGGTACTTTTGAGGCTGCTACTACTCATTTACCACCCAGTGGTGGATCTGAGGAAAGAAGCAACATAGCTAAGACCTCAACTGTGGCAACTACTAATGAAGGCTTAATGCCTGAGGTAGAAAATCCTCTAAACCAAGAAAAAGAGGTACATGAGACAACTGAGTTGGGCTCAGCTCATGATGTAACTGATACAGTCCTCATTGAGGATGTAATCAGGGATTCAGATGATTCCATTGACTTGGATGATGATTCACAACACAAAACTACTGAATTGACGGCTACAAGTGAAGGTCCTGCACCTGGTGTATCTATGCTCAAGAAGCTAGTCACACCAGATCAGGTTAAAGTCCACTTAATCCCTGATTCCCCAAAAATGGCATCTTCTGTACAACAAGAAGATCTCCCAAAAACACACCCCTCACTACAAATGCCTACCTAATTCCCTGGGCCATCCAGCATAGACATGAACCAACTATGCAGCCCAGATGGTCCCTTATATCACATGATGAACACCCTCATCAAAAATCACTTCCAAACCTACACAGCTAACTTGGACCTGTCCATCAAAAACCAATTTGGAGTGATACAGACTAAGATGAACGATCTGTCCAACAAGATTGACTTCAACTCCAAACAGATTGCTACTCTTACAGGTCATTTCTCTGAACCCTCAAAGAAAAAGCTTGATGAATCCAAAAAGGGGGAGAAAACTAAGGAACCTAGGGAGTCATTCGAAGCCAAGATAAGGGCAAGAGTGGCTATCCAAGAAAGAGAACAGAGAAACCAAGCCAGAAGAGAAAAACTGGCCCAACAGTTTGGTGTCTCTGTACAAGAAATAGAAGATGCTGAAAATCCTGATGAATCCCAAGGC
This sequence comes from Ambrosia x helenae, assembly GCA_030844895.1. Lineage (NCBI taxonomy): Eukaryota > Viridiplantae > Streptophyta > Magnoliopsida > Asterales > Asteraceae > Ambrosia > Ambrosia x helenae. The sequence goes on along the minus strand of CM061231.1, from coordinate 117,987,458 downwards.
CACAATGAAGAAACTTCTGATGGTGAAAGTTCTGATGAAGACTCAGAAAATACTGAAGACAATCCTTCAGTAGTTGACAGACCTTCAGTAGTTGTCAACCCATCAAAAGTCAACACTTCCAACACTGAAACTGCTGAACAACCTTCCAGATCAACTGAACCTACTCAACCAACTCCTATTCCAAAGCCTACTACAACTACAACAATGACTGTGTTGAACCCTTGTCCTCTATCAATGTCCAAAGAATTACTTGAGAAGAGTTTAATTGCAGCTGAAAGAAAGGCTAAGGAAGATGAGATCTGGAGTGCTTTGGAAGCAATGGATGACTTAAGCCTCAATGAAAAGCTACAGGCTTATGAAGCAGAACTTCAAAGGCAGGCTAACCTGGAAAGAATTGCTGAGGAAGACAAAAGACAACAACTGATGTCTTACATCACCAAGAACAACAAGACCAAAGCCTATACATTGAAGGGACTCTCCATGGAAGAGCTAACAAGAAGAGCTCAACTTATTGCAGACAAACTTGCAACAAGTAAAGATGGAAAAGCCAAGAGAGCCCAGATGATTGAAGAATTAGTAGCAAATGGTTATGGTTTAAAAGCCTCTGTGTCCAAATGGAAAGAAGAAAGAATGGTGGACACCTATAGAAAATACAAGGCTGCAAGGGCTGCAAATCCAGAGAAGTTTGAAACTGCTGAAGTGTCAACTTCAGTAGTTAGAACTTCTGGTGTTTCAAGAAAACCTGCTACAAAGAAAAAGACAGAGGAGAATGTGAAGACTGATTTCAGGATGGTACTACTAGAAGTAAGTACAGTATTCCATTCTGACTTTGACATTGAAGAGAAACCTCTGCTAACCCAATTCAGGGATCCTTCCACCTTTGCATATCAAATTCAAAAGACCATTAAAGACAAACTGCACACTAAGGTAGTTACTGAGCATCACTTGCCAACCTTTCAACTACCTAATGTGATGCAACAAGAACAAGGGAGAGAATCCCACCCGAGAGTCACTGAAGTCGAAGACATCCAACACTCAGGAGCATCCCAGGGTACCAGCATGGTTCCCTATACTTTAGACTTTGACAAGTCTAAAGTGCCTATCATCAGATGGTCCTTTACTGATGATAACTCGGCACAAGTGACAAGAAGAGACCTCACAAGCAGAGCCTATAAGTCGATGAATGATCTAAAGAAGCTATCAACTCAAGACCTGCTTACAATCCAGCATCTATAACCACAAAGAGGATCTCTCACTGATGAACAGCTGAACCAGTTGAAGAATTCCATGTTCAAAGGGATATGGAAGATTGTGAATGACAGAAGAAAACAATAAGGAATTAGAAAGGTTTTGGCTTCATCAATCCAGGGGGAGATTGTTAGGACAAAAAGGATTGGTGAAACCACTTTTGCAAACCTTAGTCTAATTCACTTCTGTCAAATTATTCTAAGTATAGAACTACTGAAGAAAGAAGACTAAACAGCTGAAGAAGGATTCTACAAGTACTGAAGAAGAAATGCATCAGAAGTTCTGAAGTCCAAACCAGACAGTTCTCTAAAGAACTACTGAAGACAAACTACTCATCAGTAGTTTGTCATTCATCAGCACTTGTTCAAGAATCTTTCCACCGCCTTATGTTTCAGTAGTTTATTAGTTTAGTATTACGTTAACTTTTTGTACAAGTTCCAAGATTGCAACTTGTTGCAACTTGTCTCTGAACTTGATTTTTGGCAAGGTTCATGTATTTGTAAAGTCTATAAATAGATGGGTTCATCCCTCTGTTTTAGACATTGATTTTTAATATAGAAATCCTTCAAAGCTTATCATTGTTATTTCCATTTCATTTACTGAGAATCTGTTTAAGTGTTCATTCTCATTCAATGCTTAGATTCTCATTAAATACTTGTCTTTAGTTTTATCAAACATCCAGGGGGAGTAATAACTCCTGTTGATAAGTGTAGCTTTAACTTATATCATTCCGCCGTGCTATTACTGATAAAGAACTTGCTAGACACTTAAGTGTTTACTAGCAAGTTCACAAAGAGCAATACTGATCCAACAGTTATTGTTTTAGATGTTAAATATGCTCAGCAAGTACATACTAATTCTAGATGTTTAAAAGAGTTCAAAAGTCAAATATGCTCAGCAAGCACAATGTAATTGGTTAACCTTTTTTTGTTAGACTTTTTATATTGTTCTAAACAAATAAATAAAGGAAACCAATCAACATTAATTTATTGCTATCTATACTAATAAAAGACAACACATCGAATACTAAGAACTCCCTTATAAAGCCTCTCATTTTCTTATTTAAAATAATACATTTATTTTAATTTGTTTTTTTATTTAAAAATAATTATTTTAATTTTTTTTACTTACAACTATAACTATTAATTTAATTATCAAAATTTAGTTCAATATATATATATATACTATGTCTTTGTAAATTAATTAATATGATTATATTTTAATACAAAATTAGAAATAAATTACTAGACATGGTTTAAAAATGTTTATTAGTTAATAGAGGTAAATATTATTAAAAAATATTTATTTTATTATGATATCGTATTTATATGTTATTAAATTTAAATTTAAACCGTGAACGTTAAGTAACCTATTTTTTAATATGTGGTCTTTCACTCTGAAGGATAGGGAGCCTAATCCAGGCGGACGCGGCCTCCCTATCCCCGCTTAACAGAAGATCCGCGAAAACGGCCAAACAACAAGGTTTCGGCGGAAAGGACTTGGGTTGCAACACTATACATCTGTGTCAAGCACGCGCGCATCTACCGACGCACGGGCTGCTTCATACCACAGACATTCCATGTACGATGTACGGAAGATCAAGAGTCAATAATCTACCTGCAGAGGATCACTGACACCATCACTCGGATAAGGACACGTGTTCGCGGCTGCCCAACAACCACTGAGGTTCAACAGTGATGTGACCGGTTCCATGCTTCCACCATGCTGCCACTACTGTTCTGACCAGGCATGCTCACCTTCTGTCAGAGGCCACATCAGACGCCGACAGGTAAGTCAACCATGCTACTTCAGAACAACATACTGCCAAGGGCCAGTCACATGCCGCCACCTGTCCACCAGTAAGCTCACCGCTGACGTCATCTACAGTGGACGTCCTTTTCCCGCCTTTCTCAGAGGCCAAGGAGAGTTGGGCCGAGCCAAGGCCGAAAGATCACAAGACTCGTTGTGGGCTTCTTCTCAAGCCCACGACCTCCATTATAAATAGAAGACATCAACCCCCTTCAAAAGGATCGAAAATTAATCACTTGTAACTTAGAGCTAGGATTACTCATATGCTTTGTACTCCCTCAAGCAATAATATCCTCGGCTCCTTACAGTGGACGTAGGTCAAACTTGACCGAACCACTTACATCTTTGTGTTCTTGTTTTACTTACTCATCACACACTCACTCACATTACACTCTCGGGTTGATCAAAAGGTTTGGGTAAAGGAACGTACGTATAGTAACATAAGTATAACCACTCGGTGATTAGTGATAATCCCCGAGATACTTATTGTTTCTTCATTGGCGCCATCCGTTCAGTTACAAAACTTTCTTCTTTTAACCCACCCATGGCTGAACCTAACCCCAACACAACTATCATCAACCAGGTTGAGGATGACGACATCCAGCTCACTGGAAACGACGGCACCCCAGCCACGGTCATAAAACAGTCCACCTCACGCATCCAGAAACCCGTTCATGAAGCGCGTGACGAAGAAACAGACGAAAGCAATGGCGATGACTCAGACGAGGATCCAGATCAGTGGCTTCTCCGCCAAAGCACCAATAGCGCTGCTATCTACCAGCGGATGCTCATGAGACAAGCGAAGAAGAAGGGCAAAACCCTGACCTATGGCTCTTCACCAAAAAGAGCCACAAGAACAAAGAAACCCATGGTCGTCGTAGTGGTCGCGGCGGGGAGCTCGGCGGAAACACTGGAGCTCGGGGCCGCACCAGCACACACGACGAGTCGGATGGTACAAGTCGTCAAGCACGGACTCTGACCGCAGAGGGAAGGACCACACTCGTCGCTCAAATCGCAAAGACGTGGACAACGACTTGGTTAAACCCTTCCGCCTAAAATCTTTTGCGGAAAAATCAAAGTTCGTGGCCCGTATAGCGACGACAGCGATCCCCAGAACGGCCAAACTCCCCAGCAGCATCGGCAAGTACGATGGCCTGCGTGACCCAGACGACCACATTCACGACTTTGAGTGTGCCGGGAGTTCGGTCAACTGGCCGGTCCAAGTTTGGTGCCACCTCTTTGCCCAAACACTGACCGGCGCAGCTAGGGTTTGGTTCGACAATCTCCCGTCAGGGAGCATCGCTGACTTTGACGATTGTAACACCCCAACCGATGGCGGAAACATCGGGATGTCACGTATTGATGATTGTTCAGTAGCTCATGGTAAATAATAAGTTTCAATAAATGATTTAAATAAATTACATACAATTGTTCTAAGAATTTGTACAACAAAATAACAAATACTAGCTACACATCTTCAAGTATTAACTCTAATCTTCGAGCAAGCTATAACCTGAAACATGTTAGATTTGAAAATATTTTGGGTCAACAAAAGTTGGTGAGAATTACATAGGTTTTGATAATCGAATAAAACTTGTACAATTCATGTGTCATGGCAAGTCTAGTCCATATGTGAAAACATACTAGAAGTAAATCGAGTGCATAATCAACCCTTGTGACTGTTATATTGTGGTACATCCCATACGCTCATGGTTCACTCGATTATTGTCACACCACGCGAATGGCGGAAACACGTGGCGCGACGGTTCAAGAGCATAAAGCCAAGACTAACGCAAATCATAAGTAATTAAGAAAAGGAATCATTTATTTAAGACGTCGAAAACATGTTTGATGTTCACACATAAACGAAAAATTGTTTTGAATACATTAAAGTGGCTTCTCAAATATATCCCAAATCTTTGGGAATTAAAGTTGAAACCCTTTTGAAACACCCGACGCCCATATGAGAGATTCCCCCGACCCAGCTTGCCACGTTGTCCATCATCTATCAATTACCTGAAAGATATGTTTAAAAAGTCGTCAATATATAAATATTGGTGAGTTCACAGGTTTTAGTTTATCAAACTTTATCACTTGGGAATTTCCATGTTATGACAATTTATAGGAGTTGCAAGTTCCTACAATTCTACTTGAGCCTATAACCAAACCAAGACAAATAATAATGCCCCGCTCCAAGTCGTTACTCGGTATTCCTACGACTTGATTTTTATAATACGTGCACCCCAGGCATACGCCGATGCATAATCGACGCTATCGATTAGGGGTGGGCCTTGTCAGGCACCAATAGTACTATTCAAATATTCCTTCGGTTTCATTTTCCTGAATTAATGATCATAGTAGAGAGGTCTCAACCCCGAGTGGCGATCACAACTCAAGTACTTATCCCGTCAAACATTTCCCTAACATATCTTTCCCCCGAAAAACATAAAATAGTTTAAAATGGGGCCGTGAGACTCACCTGAATCTGTGCTTGGCTCAAAAAGGAAGATAGCAAGTTTTGTGGTCTCGCACCTACAAACATCCTAGGCGTATAAGTCACTACACCTATAGTGCATGTGCCTTGGCAAGTTGTACACCCAACTCCCCGACCACGTGTTATTCGAATTCCCGTTTAATTAGACGCGTATCCCAGGTTCGTTGGCGATGGATTACCCTTTTTCTTACGAGTTATGTATTATTCTCGTTAATATTCTTTGTAACTTGTATACTATTATTCTCGACACGACTCTACCTAGCGTATAATTATTTTCTCATTTAAATAATTATACTTAGGATCGTATCGTTCGATATAATGCATTCTTAATACCCGACCCGACTCACTTTGCCGCATATTTATTTTCCCATTTAAATAAATATGCTAAGGTCTTGTCGTTCGGTAGTATATTCTTAACGCCCGAATCAACTTACCATGCCGTACATTTATTTTCCCACATAAATAAATATACTAGGATCTTGTCGGTATTCACATGTTCGTAGATATATTTTGCCTACTCGTCTCGGTTTTCCTTCTCGCATATCTACTTTCCCATTCAAATAGATATACTAGAATTTCGTCGGGACGAGCATGTATCCATATATCAACGTGTGAATTTTCCTTGTTAAGTCCATACGTTGTTTAACGTTTTTAATTCTTTACGTTATGTTTTCTCCCACGAATATTCTCTCTAACACTTAGGAAAGTGTTATACAATTTTCACCCATTTTATATATATTTTACTTCTTAAAATATATATATATTTTCACGTTTTGCCGCAATGGCATTTTTCTCTAGTTTGTCCGTTTATACGCTGTAGTTAGTTTATGTAACTAGTCCGATGGTTTAATTTTTCCAAGTTTCTTCCAATATGTGTTCTATAGAAATATTATTTATGTTCTAATGTCCAAACACATATTACTTGGGAAAAATGTACTTTTGTATTTTTAGTCCAACTTGTTAACTTGTTTTTCCAAAAATGTTTCCGATACTTTTATATTCCCATTTATATAAAAGTATCCATTTTGTACAAGTTTTATCGAGTCTTTACTTTTGTCCAATATTTTATAAAAACCTTTATTTTTATAAAATCCTTATGTTAATATAATTCCATATTTTTATAAACTTCCATTTTTATAACAACACACCTTTCATAAAATACACAAGCTACTAGTGTTTACCAAAACTATACTTGAAAAAATCATTATTTGCGTTTTTGGCACCAAACTTTCCGTTAATACATTTTTGGACCAAAGTTTCTAAAATACTTTTTTTTAGTCCCTCAACTTTTAGATTTACAATATTAGCCTCTTAACATATACTTGTTTCATTTTCCATACTAACTTCCAAAGTTAGCATTTTTCTTCCAACTAGTGGACTTTAAAGAGCCATCTTTTCCATGTTTGGTTATTTTTACATTTTTCCACTTCTAATAATCTTAGAATCCTTCATTGATGCTATTTACATGTGTGTTTTATGTTTTTATCCAACATTCTCAATTTTCACTCATCCAAGTGAGTAGACTTTGAACATGTAACTTTTATATTCATGATCATCTAACACATTCCAACTTATTTTAGACATTAGTTAGTCATTTTATGATGATTAAAACCATGTTTCATCATATTCAAGTTTCTTTCATAAGTCATGCCCGAATCATCATTTTTCTTAAGTGTATGTACATATTTCCATGTTTTTCTTGAAATACCACATTACTAGTGTCAATCCATGATCTATCCATATTATTATCCTTCCATTTTACTCTTGTTAAATATATTAAAACTTTATGTTTTCAAAACCACATTCTACCAATCAATGTACAACTTGCTCATAAGAACACATAATATGAACATTAATAATCAAAGCAAGGTTAAAACTTACTACTAGCTCAAGGCTAGGGAAGACAAAAACCTTGGATTGAATGGGGTTTAGTGTGTTCTTCCAAAGGGTTAAGCTCCAAGCTCTTGAAACACACAATGGGGTTTTGAAAGATGATGATCTAGAGATGATTTGGGAGTGTAAAATTTGTAAAGAAAATGTATATGGAGGGGTGATATGCTACGGCCAAGAGGAGGAAGAAGAAGAAGATTTTTGGTTTTTGATTCAAGTATCCTTACTAGCTTGTTTATAATATCTCCTTCCAAATCTCCAAAGATCACTAGTATCCTAATTAGATTGTGTAATATCTTGGATAGATTATGTGAGATAATGAAAATCTTGGGGATATTATTTAGAGGGTGTTTGGGCCGTGAGATTAGAGAGAGAAAGGAGGGGATTTGGTGAAGTTTGGCCAATGTTAATCCATGCAATCCCAATGATTAATATTAACTACATTTGAATTAGTGAGGATTTGAAGAGTTAACCACTTGGGGTGGCCCTAGGCTGGCCCCTTGGGGGTGTTTGGGTGGGGTCCACTTTGCTAAATATTACCTATAATTATTATGTTTAATTTCCTCTCGTTCGGGTACCGTCCGGGTATTTTCGGGTTTTTAATCGCGCGTTATCCGAATATTAAAAATACCTTTAATATCCCTTAAACATAGTCCAGTTTAAGCGTTGATAAATTATTTTGGCTTTTGCCGGGTGAAATTATATGTTATGCGCGTATCGGGTGCGGTACGCGCACTTTATTCGTTACCGGGAGATTTGCATAACAAGCTTTCACGTACGGCTTTGGAGTTCCAAAACCCATTATATTTTGTGAAATTACATTTTATTTTATATCCCGGGTGTCCGGGATCCGTTTCACTTATTTAATTTTTACCGGGTAATCGCCAGTGTCCATACCGGATAATTTACTCGCACATGATCCTATCATGTTTTGTCATTAAACATACGCATTCCTATGAATTATTTGGGAATTGCTATCTTTCTAAGGCCTTAGTTAAATAATCAACACATAATTGCATTTAATTACGTTAATCGCGTATAGTTAATTAGTACGGAATTACCTTATTTTTGCCGGTTGTTACATTCTCCCCCCGTTAAGAGAATTCCGTCCCGGAATTCACTTCGAGTTCTCCGGTATAGGGGTCTTCTCGAATAGGGCGGGATATTTTTGCTTCATCCGGTCCAGCCTTTCCCACGTGAACTCCGGTCCACGCTTGGCATTCCAGCGCACTTTGACCAACCTAATCTTGTTGCGCCTTAATTTTTGGACCTTCCAATCGGTTACTTCGATTGGTTCTTCGACGAAGTGTAACTTGTCGTCGATGTGGATTTCGTCCGCAGGGATGATGAGAGTTTCGTCGGATAAGCACTTCTTCAAATTTGACACGTGGAACGTGTCATGTACACCGTTAAGCTCTTGTGGTAACTTGAGCTTGTAAGCCACGGGGCCTACTCTGGACAAGATTTAGAATGGTCCAACATACCGTGGGTTCAGCTTTCCGCGCTTCCCAAAGCGCGCGACACCTTTTCAAGGTGACACCTTTAGTTGGACCCTGTCTCTGACTTGAAATTCCAAAGGCTTTCGCTTCATATCTGCGTAGCTTTTCTGCCGGTCACGGGACGCTTTGAGACGTTCTTTTATCAAGAAAACCTTGTCCGTCGTCTCTTGAACAATTTCGGGCCCGGTAAGTTGCTTTTCTCCAACTTCAGCCCAACATAGAGGAGATCTACACTTGCGTCCATATAGAGCTTCAAAAGGTGCGGCTTGAATGCTCGTGTGGTAACTGTTGTTATACGAGAATTCCACCAGTGGCAAGTGTGTATCCCAATTACCGCTGAAATCGATTGCGCATGCCCGTAACATATCTTCCAAGGTCTGGATGGTTCATTCACTTTGACCATCGGTTTGGGGATGATATGCGGTACTCATGTCGAGGCGAGTACCGAGGGCTTCATTCAAACTTTCCCAAAATCTTGAGGTGAAACGGCTATCTCGATCGGAGATGATGGAAATAGGTACACCATGCTTAGACACCACTTCCTTAATGTATAAACGGGTCAGTTTCTCCAACTTATCCGTTTCGCGAATTGGGAGGAAGTGTGCGGATTTTGTCAATCGATCAACGATTACCCAGATCATGTCATGGCCGCTGGTTGTCTTGGGTAACTTGGTGATGAAATCCATGGAAATCTGCTCCCATTTCCGTTCAGGTATTTCCGGTTGTTGGAGCAAGCCGGATGGTCTCTGATGCTCGGCTTTGACCTTTGCGCAGGTTAAGCATCGCGCAACATATGCCGCTATATCCCTTTTGAAATTTGGCCACCAGTAAAGTTCTTTCAAATCATGGAACATCTTGTCTGCACCGGGGTGAACCGAATATCGGGAACTGTGAGCTTCGGCCAATGCCAGTTCACGCAATCCGCCATACACTGGTACCCAAATTCTATTCATGAAATACAAGGTTTGATCCGCCTTTGGCTCCAGTGAATCAACCATCTTCCGCAATCTTTCACCTTTGACATTCTCGGGTTTAAGAGCGTTAATTTGAGCTTCACGAATCCGGTCAGTCAGGTTCGTGTGGATAGTTAAACCCAAGGCTCGGACACGCAATGGCTTAACCCGTTCCTTGCGACTTAAGGCGTCGGCCACAACGTTCGCCTTTCTGGGATGGTACTTTATCTCACAATCGTAATCGTTTAATAATTCGACCCATCGCCGCTGTCGCATGTTCAAATCCTTCTGATCAAAGATGTGTTGCAAACTCTTGTGATCAGTGAAGATTGTGCACTTAGTTCCGTATAGATAGTGTCTCCAAATTTTGAGAGCGAATACCACTGCTCCCAATTCCAAATCGTGTGTAGTGTAATTCTTCTCGTGGATCTTTAGTTTCCTGGAAGCATACGCTATCACTTTTTCTCGTTGCATCAACACGCAACCCAAGCCTTGATGAGAGGCGTCACAGTAAACTATAAAATCTTCCGTTCCATCGGGGAGTGACAATATTGGAGCGCCACATAACTTCTCCTTTAGTATTTGAAATGCGGTTTCTTGCTTTTTCGTCCACTCAAACTTTTTATCCTTTTGGGTTAGCTTGGTCAAAGACTGTGCTATCTTAGAAAAGTTCTCGATGAACCTTCTGTAATAACCCGCAAGGCCAAGAAACTGTCGTACCTCGGTAGGAGTTCTAGAGGCGTCCCAATTTTTGATTGCCTCGATCTTGGCGGGATCGACATGTATACCTTTATCATTCACCACGTGGCCTAGGAAATGAACCTCTCGAATCCAAAAGTCACATTTCGAGAACTTAGCATAGAGTTTCTTTTTACGTAGGACCTCCAGGATTAAACGAAGGTGGCTTTCGTGGTCTTCTCTGGTGCGTGAATAGATCAAGATGTCATCAATAAAAACAATGACGAATTTATCCAAATACGGCTTACACACGCGATTCATTAAGTCCATGAAAACGGCCGGTGCGTTAGTTAAGCCGAACGGCATTACCAAGAATTCATAGTGCCCATAACGAGTCCTGAACGCTGTTTTTGGTACATCCTCTTCTTGGATACGCAATTGGTGATAGCCGGACCTTAGATCAATCTTGGAATAAAAGCTGGATCCTTGGAGTTGATCAAACAAATCGTCGATCCTGGGGAGAGGATAGCGATTCTTAATGGTTAACTTGTTTAGTTCTCGGTAGTCAATGCACATACGAAAGGTGCCATCTTTCTTCTTCACAAATAAGACGGGAGCTCCCCAAGATGAGAAACTCGGTCTTATGAAACCCTTGTCCAGTAGTTCTTGCAGTTGGCCGGATAGTTCCTGCATCTCAGATGGAGCTAGACGATATGGCGATCGTCCTACGGGAGCAGCTCCGGGAACAAGGTCGATGCGGAACTCGACTTGTCGAGGTGATGGCAACCCCGGCAAATCTTCTGGGAATACGTCAGGAAAATCTCTAGCTAACGAAATGTCTTCCAACTTTCGCTCGTCGGCCTTCTTATCTACAACGTGCGCTAAGAATGCGATAAGACCTTTCCTTAAACACTTTCAGGCCTTCATGCACGTAATAATTCTTAATGGCGTCCCACGCCTTTCCCCTTGAATCGATAGAGTTTCACCGTTCGCGAGAGGAACTTGAATTATTTTGTCGTTGCAAACAATGACGGCACGGTGTGCGGATAACCGCTTCAGTCTTTTCGAACCATTTGACTAGTCCGACGGTCTGTCCAGGAACAAATTCGTGGAGTACATAACGGTCTGTCGGGGGGCACAGCTGCTGATACGGATCACCGCTTCAGTCTTTTCGAACCATTTGACTAGTCCGACGGATCCCTCGTGCCGCTGAAGTTGAGTGGCTTGCAGTCCAGGAAGGCTTTGAATGTGCAGCCACGCTCTCGCGAGGCAGTTTCTGCAATAATAAGGGGTACGTTATTATGGGATAGGAGCTTTAGGATAATCTCCTATTGCTTTTGCATTTATTCATAAACCTCTTACCACTAGGGGAGGTCTCACGTTGATCACTCCCGGTCCTGTCCCGCGATCTCTCGGTGCGAGTAGCCTCGTGTTCCGCGATGGCTTGAGCTATACGCTCCGAGACCAAAGTTTCAAGTTCAGTGGGTGTTGTGGGCAACACGTCGTTGCCACTGTTGCTTCTTGTGGTTGGTGCCATATTACTTCAATAACAATTATTAGAGTTAATCTTTGACAGACATTCATACAATTATTGTCATACACAAGTATAAATAGCAACTCATCACATGAACATAATAATCAATAAAATCATCACCACACAATCGCACAAATCCCAATATGTAAAGTAAGTAATAACAATCACAGACAATCACAGTCATACAATCACACATTTTACCATCATAACAATAAGATTCTCATTAATTTCAATAATACGAGTACAACGCTTTTGTTCATAATAACAAAATGGGGATAGCATTCCTCATACATCGTTTGAAATAAAATAAAAACATAATGTCATATGCCGGCACACCCCGCTCGGCTGGGCAAAAAATGCAAAACTAGCGCTGCAATCCCTGCTATGCTAACATGTCACTACTACTACATATATATCGGGGATGTCTCCCCGTCTACTGTGGTGGTGGCTGTGGATACTGGTACTGGGGAGCGTACATGCTGATGGACATACTAATGGTCGTAATGCGCTCGTAGAGGAACTGGCGGTGCGCAAAGTGCGCGTCGCCGGTGATCCCACATAGTGCGTCCATACGCAGAAGCTCCTCCGCGTAATGTGCCAGCGCATCACTGGCGTCTATGATCCGGGCCCACTTGAGACGGGCCTGCTGATCCATCTGACTCACAGTGCGTTGTACTGTGTCAGCGAGGATCCGGAAGTCGCTCTCTAACGAGATCACCGTGGACCAGGCTGGTCCGGATAATGGGGCCATCTCGTGGGGCTGTGACGGCCCTGGGATATCGGTGTACGTCGGCTGGGATGGGCCGACTAGGTCTGGCATCGGTAGGGATGGGAAGGGCTGAGCAAAACCCAGTAATCCAGGGGTGAAGTGGGGTGGTATCTGGTACGGGTCCCCTGCACCTAGAGTATACGGTGCAAGTGGTGGTATCATAAAGGGGGCTCCTGCACCCACAGTGTACGGTGCAGGTGGTGGTATGGTAAGCATATCGGGTAGGGGTGGTAGTATGGGAAAGGTGGTGATGGGTAGTGTCATGGGTGCTGAGGAGGGTGCTATGAGCTCGGCCAGTGGGACCATGAGGGGCTGTGTAACAGTGACCCACTCTGGAGCGGATATCACGGCGGTAGAGGTAGTGGGGCTCGCGGTAGCGAAAGCTGTCAAGCCTGCTCGGTGGAGCTCAGAGCTACGGGCTGAGCTACCCTCTAGGATGTGCCCTGCAGAGGCTGGCCCATCCTGTGGTACGGGCTCTGGTAGGGCGAGTAGGGCGGTAGGGGCGTCCTCCATCATCGGAGCAACGGGCTCCTCCAGGTCAGCCGGTGGAATTGGTATGGCAATGTGCTCCACAGACGCTGTCGACTCTTCGTCGGAGTCGTCTGAGATCCATCCGTTATGTCCTCGGGCAAGAGGCACAAGCCTCATACCCGGGGAACGGGAATGTGAGGGGTGGGTAATGGCTCACGATCGACGTGGGCATGTCGATCGAATGGAGACTCTACGGTCTCAGACTGTGTGGGGGCGGGTCTCGAGGGACCTGCGCAGTCCGCAGGGAAATCCCTGACGGCGCGAATGGGGTGGGGTGGGGTGGTAATGGTGCAGCAGGTAGTGGCACTAGCGGCAGATCGGCCTGTGGTGCCCCTGCCATCGGTAGGTCAGCTGTGGCGGCCATGTCTCCTCCAGCGGGGGCCCACTCTGGGTCCTCACTGGGATCTGTCTCATCGGAGCTGTCGCTGTCGGCTCCTCCCATGGCGGCGTCTACCTCCATGTCATCATCCTCTGGGTCGAGTACTACGACCTCGATCGGTGGGGGTGGCAGAATATGAATGCTACTGTCGTAGCTCGGCGCGGCACTCTCGGCGTCTGACATCCCTGGCAAAAGAACCGTACTAATATTTATATATTATTCATTAGAAAGTTAAGCGTACATTTAAGGCATTCTTCCTAACTTCTAATACTAATGTAGTACGCACTAGTACCCATGGCTAGCTTGGTCGGAATCTCTTCATGCCCAACGTTCTTTTCTTTCGAAATAATTTACTTTATTGCGTTTTATACAATGGTTTTGAAAGCTTCATCTTTTGAACCAAATCCGGTTATAGTTTAGATTTTTAAAATACTAATTCGCTATAACCTTGGCTCTGATACCACTTTCTGTCACACCACGCCAATGGCGGAAACACGTGGCGCGACGGTTCAAGAGCATAAAGCCAAGACTAACGCAAATCATAAGTAATTAAGAAAAGGAATCATTTATTTAAGACGTCGAAAACATGTTTGATGTTCACACATAAACGAAAAATTGTTTTGAATACATTAAAGTGGCTTCTCAAATATATCCCAAATCTTTGGGAATTAAAGTTGAAACCCTTTTGAAACACCCGACACCCATATGAGAGATTCCCCCGACCCAGCTTGCCACGTTGTCCATCATCTATCAATTACCTGAAAGATATGTTTAAAAAGTCGTCAATATATAAATATTGGTGAGTTCACAGGTTTTAGTTTATCAAACTTTATCACTTGGGAATTTCCATGTTATGACAATTTATAGGAGTTGCAAGTTCCTACAATTCTACTTGAGCCTATAACCAAACCAAGACAAATAATTATGCCCCGCTCCAAGTCGTTACTCGGTATTCCTACGACTTGATTTTTAGAATACGTGCACCCCAGGCATACGCCGATGCATAATCGACGCTATCGATTAGGGGTGGGCCTTGTCAGGCACCAATAGTACTATTCAAATATTCCTTCGGTTTCATTTTCCTGAATTAATGATCATAGTAGAGAGGTCTCAACCCCGAGTGGCGATCACAACTCAAGTACTTATCCCGTCAAACATTTCCCTAACATATCTTTCCCCCGAAAAACATAAAATAGTTTAAAATGGGGCCGTGAGACTCACCTGAATCTATGCTTGGCTCAAAAAGGAAGATAGCAAGTTTTGTGGTCTCGCACCTACAAACGTCCTAGGAGTATAAGTCACTACACCTATAGTGCATGTGCCTTGGCAAGTTGTACACCCAACTCCCCGACCACGTGTTATTCCAATTCCCGTTTAATTAGACGCGTATCCTAGGTTCGTTGGCGATGGATTACCCCTTTTCTTACGAGTTATGTATTATTCTCGTTAATATTCTTTGTAACTTGTATACTATTATTCTCGACACGACTCTACCTAGCGTATAATTATTTTCCCATTTAAATAATTATACTTAGGATCGTATCGTTCGATATAATGCATTCTTAATACCCGACCCGACTCACTTTGCCGCATATTTATTTTCCCATTTAAATAAATATGCTAAGGTCTTGTCGTTCGGTAGTATATTCTTAACGCCCGACTCAACTTACCATGCCGTACATTTATTTTCCCACTTAAATAAATATACTAGGATCTTGTCGGTATTCACATGTTCGTAGATATATTTTGCCTACTCGTCTCGGTTTTCCTTCTCGCATATCTACTTTCCCATTCAAATAGATATACTAGAATTTCGTCGGGACGAGCATGTATCCATATATCAACGTGTGAATTTTCCTTGTTAAGTCCATACGTTGTTTAACGTTTTTAATTCTTTACGTTATGTTTTCTCCCACGAATATTCTCTCTAACACTTAGGAAAGTGTATACAATTTTCACCCATTTTATATATATTTTACTTCTTAAAATATATATATATTTTCACGTTTTGCCGCAATGGCATTTTTCTCGAGTTTGTCCGTTTATACGCTATAGTTAGTTTATGTAACTAGTCCGATGGTTTAATTTTTCCAAGTTTCTTCCAATATGTGTTCTATAGAAATATTATTTATGTTCTAATGTCCAAACACATATTACTTGGAAAAATGTACTTTTGTATTTTTAGTCCAACTTGTTAACTTGTTTTCCAAAAATGTTTCCGATACTTTTATATTCCCATTTATATAAAAGTATCCATTTTGTACAAGTTTTCTCAAGTCTTTACTTTTGTCCAATATTTTTTAAAAACCTTTATTTTTATAAAATCCTTATGTTAATATAATTCCATATTTTTATAAACTTCCATTTTTATAACAACACACCTTTCATAAAATACACAAGTAAGCTACTAGTGTTTACCAAAACTATACTTGGAAAAATCATTATTTGCGTTTTTGCACCAAACTTTCCGTTAATACATTTTTGGACCAAAGTTTCTAAAATACTTTTTTTAGTCCCTCAACTTTTAGATTTACAATATTAGCCTCTTAACTTATACTTGTTGCATTTTCCATACTAACTTCCAAAGTTAGCATTTTTCTTCCAACTAGTGGACTTTAAAGAGCCATCTTTTCCATGTTTGGTTATTTTTACATTTTTCCACTTCTAATAATCTTAGAATCCTTCATTGATGCTATTTACATGTGTGTTTTATGTTTTTATCCAACATTCTCAATTTTCACTCATCCAAGTGAGTAGACTTTGAACATGTAACTTTTATATTCATGATCATCTAACACATTCCAACTTATTTTAGACATTAGTTAGTCATTTTATGATGATTAAAACCATCTTTCATCATATTCAAGTTTCTTTCATAAGTCATGCCCGAATCATCATTTTTCTTAAGTGTATGTACATATTTCCATGTTTTTCTTGAAATACCACATTACTAGTGTCAATCCATGATCTATCCATATTATTATCCTTCCATTTTACTCTTGTTAAATATATTAAAACTTTATGTTTTCAAAACCACATTCTACCCATCAATGTACAACTTGCTCATAAGAACACATAATATGAACATTAATAATCAAAGCAAGGTTAAAACTTACTACTAGCTCAAGGCTAGGGAAGACAAAAACCTTGGATTGAATGGGGTTTAGTGTGTTCTTCCAAAGGGTTAAGCTCCAAGCTCTTGAAACACACAATGGGGTTTTGAAAGATGATGATCTAGAGATGATTTGGGAGTGTAAAATTTGTAAAGAAAATGTATATGGAGGGGTGATATGCTACGGCCAAGAGGAGGAAGAAGAAGAAGATTTTTGGTTTTTGATTCAAGTATCCTCACTAGCTTGTTTATAATATCTCCTTCCAAATCTCCAAAGATCACTAGTATCCTAATTAGATTGTGTAATATCTTGGATAGATTATGTGAGATAATGAAAATCTTGGGGATATTATTTAGAGGGTGTTTGGGCCGTGAGATTAGAGAGAGAAAGGAGGGGATTTGGTGAAGTTTGGCCAATGTTAATCCATGCAATCCCAATGATTTATATTAACTACATTTGAATTAGTGAGGATTTGAAGAGTTAACCACTTGGGGGTGTTTGGGTGGGGTCCACTTTGCTAAATATTACCTATAATTATTATGTTTAATTTCCTCTCGTTTGGGTACCGTCCGGGTATTTTCGGGTTTTTAATCGCGCGTTATCCGAATATTAAAAATACCTTTAATATCCCTTAAACATAGTCCAGTTTAAGCATTGATAAATTATTTTGGCTTTTGCCGGGTGAAATTATATGTTATGCGCGTATCGGGTGCGGTACGCGCACTTTATTCGTTACCGGGAGATTTGTATAACAAGCTTTCACGTATGGATTTGGAGTTCCAAAACCCATTATATTTTGTAAAATTACATTTTATTTTATATCCCGGGTGTCTGGGATCCGTTTCGCTTATTTAATTTTTACCGGGTAATCGCCAGTGTCCATACCGGATAATTTACTCGCACATGATCCTATCATGTTTTGTCATTAAACATATGCATTCCTATGCATTATTTGGGAATTGCTATCTTTCTAAGGCCTCAGTTAAATAATCAACACATAATTGCATTTAATTACGTTAATCGCGTATAGTTAATTAGTACGGAATTACCTTATTTTTGCCGGTTGTTACATTCTCCCCCCGTTAAGAGAATTCCGTCCCGGAATTCACTTCGAGTTCTCCGGTATAGGGGTCTTCTCGAATAGGGCGGGATATTTTTGCTTCATCCGGTCCAACCTTTCCCACGTGAACTCCGGTCCACGCTTGGCATTCCAGCGCACTTTGACCAACCTGATCTTGTTGCGCCTTAATTTTTGGACCTTCCAATCAGTTACTTCGATTGGTTCTTCGACGAAGTGTAACTTGTCGTCGATGTGGATTTCGTCCGCAGGGATGATGAGAGTTTCGTCGGATAAGCACTTCTTCAAATTTGACACGTGGAACGTGTCATGTACACCGTTAAGCTCTTGTGGTAACTTGAGCTTGTATGCCACGGGGCCTACTCTGGACAAGATTTAGAATGGTCCAACATACCGTGGGTTCAGCTTTCCGCGCTTCCCAAAGCGCGCGACACCTTTCCAAGGTGACACCTTTAGTAGGACCCTGTCTCTGACTTGAAATTCCAAAGGCTTTCGCCTCATATCTGCGTAGCTTTTCTGCCGGTCACGGGACGCTTTGAGACGTTCTTTTATCAAGAAAACCTTGTCCGTCGTCTCTTGAACAATTTCGGGCCCGGTAAGTTGCTTTTCTCCAACTTCAGCCCAACATAGAGGAGATCTACACTTGCGTCCATATAGAGCTTCAAAAGGTGCGGCTTGAATGCTCGTGTGGTAACTGTTGTTATACGAAAATTCCACCAGTGGCAAGTGTGTATCCCAATTACCGCTGAAATCGATTGCGCATGCCCGTAACATATCTTCCAAGGTCTGGATGGTTCATTCACTTTGACCATCGGTTTGGGGATGATATGCGGTACTCATGTCGAGGCGAGTACCGAGGGCTTCATTCAAACTTTCCCAAAATCTTGAGGTGAAACGGCTATCTCGATCGGAGATGATGGAAATAGGTACACCATGCTTAGACACCACTTCCTTAATGTATAAACGGGTCAGTTTCTCCAACTTATCCGTTTCGCGAATTGGGAGGAAGTGTGCGGATTTTGTCAATCGATCAACGATTACCCAGATCATGTCATGGCCGCTGGTTGTCTTGGGTAACTTGGTGATGAAATCCATGGAAATCTGCTCCCATTTCCGTTCAGGTATTTCCGGTTGTTGGAGCAAGCCGGATGGTCTCTGATGCTCGGCTTTGACCTTTGCGCAAGTTAAGCATCGCGCAACATATGCCGCTATATCCCTTTTGAAATTTGGCCACCAGTAAAGTTCTTTCAAATCATGGAACATCTTGTCTGCACCGGGGTGAACCGAATATCGGGAACTGTGAGCTTCGGCCAATGCCAGTTCACGCAATCCGCCATACACTGGTACCCAAATTCTATTCATGAAATACAAGGTTTGATCCGCCTTTGGCTCCAGTGAATCAACCATCTTCCGCAATCTTTCACCTTTGACATTCTCGGGTTTAAGAGCGTTAATTTGAGCTTCACGAATCCGGTCAGTCAGGTTCGTGTGGATAGTTAAACCCAAGGCTCGGACACGCAATGGCTAAACCCGTTCCTTGCGACTTAAGGCGTCGGCCACAACGTTCGCCTTTCCGGGATGGTACTTTATCTCACAATCGTAATCGTTTAATAATTCGACCCATCGCCGCTGTCGCATGTTCAAATCCTTCTGATCAAAGATGTGTTGCAAACTCTTGTGATCAGTGAAGATTGTGCACTTAGTTCCGTATAGATAGTGTCTCCAAATTTTGAGAGCGAATACCACTGCTCCCAATTCCAAATCGTGTGTAGTGTAATTCTTCTCGTGGATCTTTAGTTGCCTGGAAGCATACGCTATCACTTTTTCTCGTTGCATCAACACGCAACCCAAGCCTTGATGAGAGGCGTCACAGTAAACTACAAAATCTTCCGTTCCATCGGGGAGTGAATATTGGAGCGCCACATAACTTCTCCTTTAGTATTTGAAATGCGGTTTCTTGCTTTTCCGTCCACTCAAACTTTTTATCCTTTTGGGTTAGCATGGTCAAAGACTGTGCTATCTTAGAAAAGTTCTCGATGAACCTTCTGTAATAACCCGCAAGGCCAAGAAACTGTCGTACCTCGGTAGGAGTTCTAGGGGCGTCCCAATTTTTAATTGCCTCGATCTTGGCGGGATCGACATGTATACCTTTATCATTCACCACGTGGCCTAGGAAATGAACCTCTCGAATCCAAAAGTCACATTTCGAGAACTTAGCATAGAGTTTCTTTTACGTAGGACCTCCAGGATTAAACGAAGGTGGTTTTCGTGGTCTTCTCTGGTGCGTGAATAGATCAAGATGTCATCAATAAAAACAATGACGAATTTATCCAAATACGGCTTACACACGCGATTCATTAAGTCCATGAAAACGGCCGGTGCGTTAGTTAAGCCGAACGGCATTACCAAGAATTCATAGTGCCCATAACGAGTCCTGAACGCTGTTTTTGGTACATCCTCTTCTTGGATACGCAATTGGTGATAGCCGGACCTTAGATCAATCTTGGAATAAAAGCTGGATCCTTGGAGTTGATCAAACAAATCGTCGATCCTGGGGAGAGGATAGCGATTCTTAATGGTTAACTTGTTTAGTTCTCGGTAGTCAATGCACATACGAAAGGTGCCATCTTTCTTATTCACAAATAAGACGGGAGCTCCCCAAGATGAGAAACTCGGTCTTATGAAACCCTTGTCCAGTAGTTCTTGCAGTTGGCCGGATAGTTCCTGCATCTCAGATGGAGCTAGACGATATGGCGATCGTGCTACGGGAGCAGCTCCGGGAACAAGGTCGATGCGGAACTCGACTTGTCGAGGTGGTGGCAACCCCGACAAATCTTCTGGGAATACGTCAGGAAAATCTCTAGCTAACGAAATGTCTTCCAACTTTCGCTCGTCGGCCTTCTTATCTACAACGTGCGCTAAGAATGCGATAAGACCTTTCCTTAAACACTTTCAGGCCTTCATGCACGTAATAATTCTTAATGGCGTCCCACGCCTTTCCCCTTGAATCGATAGAGTTTCACCATTCGCGAGAGGAACTTGAATTATTTTGTCGTTGCAAACAACGACGGCACAGTGTGCGGATAACCAATCCATGCCAATGACTATATCAAAACTACCAAGTACGACCGGTAGTAGGTCAATGCCAAACTCGTGACCACAGAGATCCAACTTACAATCTTTCGCTACTTCTCGTGTTTCTATGGTTTTACCGTTAGCCAGTTCTATAGAGTAAGGTGTATCTAGCTTACTAGTTTTTAGCCCAAGTAATCTTTTAAACTCAACAGATACGAAGCTAAAATCGGCACCGGTATCAAATAACACAGAAGCATAATGACCATTAAGAGGGAACGTACCAGTGACCACGTTAGGGTCCTGTCGTGCATCACCAGCACCAATCACAAATGCCCGTCCACGTGCCTGGTTGTTGAGCTTAGGGCAATCCCTCTTCCAATGATCAGGCGACCCGCATGCGAAGCATGGTCTTGCTCCTCCAGTCTTCGGTGCTCCTGATCGACACTCTTCAGTCTTGTGCCCAGAACGGCGGCACTTACCACAGATCACTTCGTTCTTTCCTTGATAACCTTGTTTTCCATTGTTTCCACGTCCTGTGGCTACATACCCTTTCCCTTTCTTGCCTGCACTACCCGATGATCCATCCTTTTTCCCTTCGTTGCGCTTACGCTTCCCAAACCTTGGCTTGTTCCCCTGATCACTAGACCCAACTACTGAGTTCGAACCCAAATTTTTACCTTCCATGCTACTGGGCTCCGAAATCTCCAGTCCTGACACTTTCCGGATCAAGGTGCCCATTCGAATGGCGTCCTCAGTAAGGCTTAGAGCGAGATCGATGGCTTCGCGCATGGTTGTGGGTTTGGAAGAAGTGACCATGCTGCGGATTTGTGGCGCCAGTCCGAATAAGTACCTTTCAATCTTCTTGCTCTCTGGGGTGACCAAACGGGGAACCAGTCGTGATAGGTCGTGGAATCTGGATGTGTATCCCGCTACGTCTGCTCCTGTCATGGTGAGGTTCCAGAATTCAGTCTCCAATTTCTGCACTTCACTTGCCGGGCAGTACTCAGCATTGTCTCTCAATGACTGAACCTGACTGTTCCACCATGTCAATGCTTGATCCAGGAACAAATTCGTGGAGTACATAACGGTCTGTCGGGGGGCACAGCTGCTGATACGGATCACCGCTTCAGTCTTTTCGAACCATTTGACTAGTCCGACGGATCCCTCGGTGCCGCTGAAGTTGAGTGGCTTGCAGTCCAGGAAGGCTTTGAATGTGCAGCCACGCTCTCGCGAGGCAGTTTCTGCAATAATAAGGGGTACGTTATTATGGGATAGGAGCTTTAGGATAATCTCCTATTGCTTTTGCATTTATTCATAAACCTCTTACCAGTAGGGGAGGTCTCACGTTGATCACTCCCGGTCCTGTCCCGCGATCTCTCGGTGCGAGCAGCCTCGTGTTCCGTGATGGCTTGAGCTATACGCTCCAAGACCAAAGTTTCAAGTTCAGCGGGTGTCGTGGGCAACACGTCGTTGCCACTATTGCTTCTTGTGGTTGGTGCCATATTACTTCAATAACAATTATTAGAGTTAATCTTTGACAGACATTCATACAATTATTGTCATACACAAGTATAAATAGCAACTCATCACATGAACATAATAATCAATAAAATCATCACCACACAATCGCACAAATCCCAATATGTAAAGTAAGTAATAACAATCACAGACAATCACAGTCATGCAATCACACATTTTACCATCATAACAATAAGATTCTCATTAATTTCAATAATACGAGTACAACGCTTTTGTTCATAATAACAAAATGGGGATAGCATTCCTCATACATCGTTTGAAATAAAATAAAAACATAATGTCATATGCCGGCACACCCCGCTCGGCTGGGCAAAAAATGCAAAACTAGCGCTGCAATCCCTGCTATGCTAACATGTCACTACTACTACATATATATCGGGGATGTCTCCCCGTCTACTGTGGTGGTGGCTGTGGATACTGGTACTGGGGAGCGTACATGCTGATGGACATACTAATGGTCGTAATGCGCTCGTAGAGGAACTGGCGGTGCGCAAAGTGCGCGTCGCCGGTGATCCCACATAGTGCGTCCATACGCAGAAGCTCCTCCGCGTAATGTGCCAGCGCATCCCTGGCGTCTATGATCCGGGCCCACATGAGACGGGCCTGCTGATCCATCTGACTCACAGTGCGCTGTACTGTGTCAGCGAGGATCCGGAAGTCGCTCTCTAACGAGATCACCGTGGACCAGGCCGGTCCGGATAATGGGGCCATCCCGTGGGGCTGTGACGGCCCTGGGATATCGGTGTACGTCGGCTGGGATGGGCCGACTAGGTCTGGCATCGGTAGGGATGGGAAGGGAAGGGCTGAGCAAAACCCAGTAATCCAGGGGTGAAGTGGGGTGGTATCTGGTACGGGTCCCCTGCACCTAGAGTATACGGTGCAAGTGGTGGTATCATAAAGGGGGCTCCTGCACCCACAGTGTACGGTGCAGGTGGTGGTATGGTAAGCATCTCGGGTAGGGGTGGTAGTATGGGAAAGGTGGTGATGGGTAGTGTCATGGGTGCTGAGGAGGGTGCTATGAGCTCGGCCAGTGGGACCATGAGGGGCTGTGTAACAGTGACCCACTCTGGAGCGGATATCACGGCGGTAGAGGTAGTGGGGCTCGCGGTAGCGAAAGCTGTCAAGCCTGCTCGGTGGAGCTCAGAGCTACGGGCTGAGCTACCCTCTAGGATGTGCCCTGCAGAGGCTGGCCCATCCTGTGGTACGGGCTCTGGTAGGGCGAGTAGGGCGGTAGGGGCGTCCTCCATCATCGGAGCAACGGGCTCCTCCAGGTCAGCCGGTGGAATCGGTATGGCAATGTGCTCCACAGACGCTGTCGACTCTTCGTCGGAGTCGTCTGAGATCCATCCGTTATGTCCTCGGGCAAGAGGCACAAGCCTCATACCCGGGGGAACGGGAATGTGAGGGGTGGGTAATGGCTCACGATCGACGTGGGCATGTCGATCGAATGGAGACTCTACGGTCTCAGACTGTGTGGGGGCGGGTCTCGAGGGACCTGCGCAGTCCGCAGGGAAATCCCTGACGGCGCGAATGGGGTGGTGGGGTGGTAATGGTGCAGCAGGTAGTGGCACTAGCGGCAGATCGGCCTGTGGTGCCCCTGCCATCGGTAGGTCAGCTGTGGCGGCCATGTCTCCTCCAGCGGGGGCCCACTCTGGGTCCTCACTGGGATCTGTCTCATCGGAGCTGTCGCTGTCGGCTCCTCCCATGGCGGCGTCTACCTCCATGTCATCATCCTCTGGGTCGAGTACTACGACCTCGATCGGTGGGGGTGGCAGAATATGAATGCTACTGTCGTAGCTCGGCGCGGCACTCTCGGCGTCCGACATCCCTGGCAAAAGAACCGTACTAATATTTATATATTATTCATTAGAAAGTTAAGCGTACATTTAAGGCATTCTTCCTAACTTCTAATACTAATGTAGTACGCACTAGTACCCATGGCTAGCTTGGTCGGAATCTCTTCATGCCCAACGTTCTTTTCTTTCGAAATAATTTACTTTATTGCGTTTTATACAATGGTTTTGAAAGCTTCATCTTTTGAACCAAATCCGGTTATAGTTTAGATTTTTAAAATACTAATTCGCTATAACCTTGGCTCTGATACCACTTTCTGTCACACCACGCCAATGGCGGAAACACGTGGCGCGACGGTTCAAGAGCATAAAGCCAAGATTAACGCAAATCATAAGTAATTAAAAAAAGGAATCATTTATTTAAGACGTCGAAAACATGTTTGATGTTCACACATAAACAAAAAATTGTTTTGAATACATTAAAGTGGCTTCTCAAATATATCCCAAATCTTTGGGAATTAAAGTTGAAACCCTTTTGAAACACCCGACACCCATATGAGAGATTCCCCCGACCCAGCTTGCCACGTTGTCCATCATCTATCAATTACCTGAAAGATATGTTTAAAAAGTCGTCAATATATAAATATTGGTGAGTTCACAGGTTTTAGTTTATCAAACTTTATCACTTGGGAATTTCCATGTTATGACAATTTATAGGAGTTGCAAGTTCCTACAATTCTACTTGAGCCTATAACCAAACCAAGACAAATAATAATGCCCCGCTCCAAGTCGTTACTCGGTATTCCTACGACTTGATTTTTAGAATACGTGCACCCCAGGCATACGCCGATGCATAATCGACGCTATCGATTAGGGGTGGGCCTTGTCAGGCACCAATAGTACTATTCAAATATTCCTTCGGTTTCATTTTCCTGAATTAATGATCATAGTAGAGAGGTCTCAACCCCGAGTGGCGATCACAACTCAAGTACTTATCCCGTCAAACATTTCCCTAACATATCTTTCCCCCGAAAAACATAAAATAGTTTAAAATGGGGCCGTGAGACTCACCTGAATCTGTGCTTGGCTCAAAAAGGAAGATAGCAAGTTTTGTGGTCTCGCACCTACAAACGTCCTAGGCGTATAAGTCACTACACCTATAGTGCATGTGCCTTGGCAAGTTGTACACCCAACTCCCCGACCACGTGTTGTTCCAATTCCCGTTTAATTAGACGCGTATCCTAGGTTCGTTGGCGATGGATTACCCCTTTTCTTACGAGTTATGTATTATTCTCGTTAATATTCTTTGTAACTTGTATACTATTATTCTCGACACGACTCTACCTAGCGTATAATTATTTTCTCATTTAAATAATTATACTTAGGATCGTATCGTTCGATATAATGCATTCTTAATACCCGACCCGACTCACTTTGCCGCATATTTATTTTCCCATTTAAATAAATATGCTAAGGTCTTGTCGTTCGGTAGTATATTCTTAACGCCCAACTCAACTTACCATGTCGTACATTTATTTTCCCATTTAAATAAATATACTAGGATCTTGTCGGTATTCACATGTTCGTAGATATATTTTGCCTACTCGTCTCGGTTTTCCTTCTCGCATATCTACTTTCCCATTCAAATAGATATACTAGAATTTCGTCGGGACGAGCATGTATCCATATATCAACGTGTGAATTTTCCTTGTTAAGTCCATACGTTGTTTAACGTTTTTAATTCTTTACGTTATGTTTTCTCCCACGAATATTCTCTCTAACACTTAGGAAAGTGTTATACAATTTTCACCCATTTTATATATATTTTACTTCTTAAAATATATATATATTTTCACGTTTTGCCGCAATGGCATTTTTCTCGAGTTTGTCCGTTTATACGCTATAGTTAGTTTATGTAACTAGTCCGATGGTTTAATTTTTCCAAGTTTCTTCCAATATGTGTTCTATAGAAATATTATTTATGTTCTAATGTCCAAACACATATTACTTGGGAAAAATGTACTTTTGTATTTTTAGTCCAACTTGTTAACTTGTTTTTCCAAAAATGTTTCCGATACTTTTATATTCCCATTTATATAAAAGTATCCATTTTGTACAAGTTTTCTCAAGTCTTTACTTTTGTCCAATATTTTTTAAAAACCTTTATTTTTATAAAATCCTTATGTTAATATAATTCCATATTTTTATAAACTTCCATTTTTATAACAACACACCTTTCATAAAATACACAAGTAAGTTACTAGTGTTTACCAAAACTATACTTGGAAAAATCATTATTTGCGTTTTTGGCACCAAACTTTCCGTTAATACATTTTTGGACCAAAGTTTCTAAAATACTTTTGTTTAGTCCCTCAACTTTTAGATTTACAATATTAGCCTCTTAACTTATACTTGTTGCATTTTCCATACTAACTTCCAAAGTTAGCATTTTTCTTCCAACTAGTGGACTTTAAAGAGCCATCTTTTCCATGTTTGGTTATTTTTACATTTTTCCACTTCTAATAATCTTAGAATCCTTCATTGATGCTATTTACATGTGTGTTTTATGTTTTTATCCAACATTCTCAATTTTCACTCATCCAAGTGAGTAGACTTTGAACATGTAACTTTTATATTCATGATCATCTAACACATTCCAACTTATTTTAGACATTAGTTAGTCATTTTATGATGATTAAAACCATCTTTCATCATATTCAAGTTTCTTTCATAAGTCATGCCCGAATCATCATTTTTCTTAAGTGTATGTACATATTTCCATGTTTTTCTTGAAATACCACATTACTAGTGTCAATCCATGATCTATCCATATTATTATCCTTCCATTTTACTCTTGTTAAATATATTAAAACTTTATGTTTTCAAAACCACATTCTACCCATCAATGTACAACTTGCTCATAAGAACACATAATATGAACATTAATAATCAAAGCAAGGTTAAAACTTACTACTAGCTCAAGGCTAGGGAAGACAAAAACCTTGGATTGAATGGGGTTTAGTGTGTTCTTCCAAAGGGTTAAGCTCCAAGCTCTTGAAACACAAAATGGGGTTTTGAAAGATGATGATCTAGAGATGATTTGGGAGTGTAAAATTTGTAAAGAAAATGTATATGGAGGGGTGATATGCTACGGCCAAGAGGAGGAAGAAGAAGAAGATTTTTGGTTTTTGATTCAAGTATCCTCACTAGCTTGTTTATAATATCTCTTTCCAAATCTCCAAAGATCACTAGTATCCTAATTAGATTGTGTAATATCTTGGATAGATTATGTGAGATAATGAAAATCTTGGGGATATTATTTAGAGGGTGTTTGGGCCGTGAGATTAGAGAGAGAAAGGAGGGGATTTGGTGAAGTTTGGCCAATGTTAATCCATGCAATCCCAATGATTTATATTAACTACATTTGAATTAGTGAGGATTTGAAGAGTTAACCACTTGGGGGTGTTTGGGTGGGGTCCACTTTGCTAAATATTACCTATAATTATTATGTTTAATTTCCTCTCGTTTGGGTACCGTCCGGGTATTTTCGGGTTTTTAATCGCGCGTTATCCGAATATTAAAAATACCTTTAATATCCCTTAAACATAGTCCAGTTTAAGCATTGATAAATTATTTTGGCTTTTGCCGGGTGAAATTATATGTTATGCGCGTATCGGGTGCGGTACGCGCACTTTATTCGTTACCGGGAGATTTGCATAACAAGCTTTCACGTATGGATTTGGAGTTCCAAAACCCATTATATTTTGTAAAATTACATTTTATTTTATATCCCGGGTGTCTGGGATCCGTTTCGCTTATTTAATTTTTACCGGGTAATCGCCAGTGTCCATACCGGATAATTTACTCGCACATGATCCTATCATGTTTTGTCATTAAACATACGCATTCCTATGCATTATTTGGGAATTGCTATCTTTCTAAGGCCTTAGTTAAATAATCAACACATAATTGCATTTAATTACGTTAATCGCGTATAGTTAATTAGTACGGAATTACCTTATTTTTGCCGGTTGTTACATTCTCCCCCCGTTAAGAGAATTCCGTCCCGGAATTCACTTCGAGTTCTCCGGTATAGGGGTCTTCTCGAATAGGGCGGGATATTTTTGCTTCATCCGGTCCAACCTTTCCCACGTGAACTCCGGTCCACGCTTGGCATTCCAGCGCACTTTGACCAACCTGATCTTGTTGCGCCTTAATTTTTGGACCTTCCAATCAGTTACTTCGATTGGTTCTTCGACGAAGTGTAACTTGTCGTCGATGTGGATTTCGTCCGCACGGATGATGAGAGTTTCGTCGGATAAGCACTTCTTCAAATTTGACACGTGGAACGTGTCATGTACACCGTTAAGCTCTTGTGGTAACTTGAGCTTGTATGCCACGGGGCCTACTCTGGACAAGATTTAGAATGGTCCAACATACCGTGGGTTCAGCTTTCCGTGCTTCCCAAAGCGCGCGACACCTTTCCAAGGTGACACCTTTAGTAGGACCCTGTCTCTGACTTGAAATTCCAAAGGCTTTCGCCTCATATCTGCGTAGCTTTTCTGCCGGTCACGGGACGCTTTGAGACGTTCTTTTATCAAGAAAACCTTGTCCGTCGTCTCTTGAACAATTTCGGGCCCGGTAAGTTGCTTTTCTCCAACTTCAGCCCAACATAGAGGAGATCTACACTTGCGTCCATATAGAGCTTCAAAAGGTGCGGCTTGAATGCTCGTGTGGTAA
The DNA here is from genome assembly GCA_030844895.1 of Ambrosia x helenae. Classification (NCBI taxonomy): domain Eukaryota; kingdom Viridiplantae; phylum Streptophyta; class Magnoliopsida; order Asterales; family Asteraceae; genus Ambrosia; species Ambrosia x helenae. Next base: position 117,958,336 of record CM061231.1, on the reverse strand, counting down.
CTGTTGTTATACGAAAATTCCACCAGTGGCAAGTGTGTATCCCAATTACCGCTGAAATCGATTGCGCATGCCCGTAACATATCTTCCAAGGTCTGGATGGTTCATTCACTTTGACCATCGGTTTGGGGATGATATGCGGTACTCATGTCGAGGCGAGTACCGAGGGCTTCATTCAAACTTTCCCAAAATCTTGAGGTGAAACGGCTATCTCGATCGGAGATGATGGAAATAGGTACACCATGCTTAGACACCACTTCCTTAATGTATAAACGGGTCAGTTTCTCCAACTTATCCGTTTCGCGAATTGGGAGGAAGTGTGCGGATTTTGTCAATCGATCAACGATTACCCAGATCATGTCATGGCCGCTGGTTGTCTTGGGTAACTTGGTGATGAAATCCATGGAAATCTGCTCCCATTTCCGTTCAGGTATTTCCGGTTGTTGGAGCAAGCCGGATGGTCTCTGATGCTCGGCTTTGACCTTTGCGCAGGTTAAGCATCGCGCAACATATGCCGCTATATCCCTTTTGAAATTTGGCCACCAGTAAAGTTCTTTCAAATCATGGAACATCTTGTCTGCACCGGGTGAACCGAATATCGGGAACTGTGAGCTTCGGCCAATGCCAGTTCACGCAATCCGCCATACACTGGTACCCAAATTCTATTCATGAAATACAAGGTTTGATCCGCCTTTGGCTCCAGTGAATCAACCATCTTCCGCAATCTTTCACCTTTGACATTCTCGGGTTTAAGAGCGTTAATTTGAGCTTCACGAATCCGGTCAGTCAGGTTCGTGTGGATAGTTAAACCCAAGGCTCGGACACGCAATGGCTAAACCCGTTCCTTGCGACTTAAGGCGTCGGCCGCAACGTTCGCCTTTCCGGGATGGTACTTTATCTCACAATCGTAATCGTTTAATAATTCGACCCATCGCCGCTGTCGCATGTTCAAATCCTTCTGATCAAAGATGTGTTGCAAACTCTTGTGATCAGTGAAGATTGTGCACTTAGTTCCGTATAGATAGTGTCTCCAAATTTTGAGAGCGAATACCACTGCTCCCAATTCCAAATCGTGTGTAGTGTAATTCTTCTCGTGGATCTTTAGTTGCCTGGAAGCATACGCTATCACTTTTTCTCGTTGCATCAACACGCAACCTAAGCCTTGATGAGAGGCGTCACAGTAAACTACAAAATCTTCCGTTCCATCGGGGAGTGCAATATTGGAGCGCCACATAACTTCTCCTTTAGTATTTGAAATGCGGTTTCTTCCTTTTCCGTCCACTCAAACTTTTTATCCTTTTGGGTTAGCATGGTCAAAGACTGTGCTATCTTAGAAAAGTTCTCTATGAACCTTCTGTAATAACCCGCAAGGCCAAGAAACTGTCGTACCTCGGTAGGAGTTCTAGGGGCGTCCCAATTTTTACTCGCACATGATCCTATCATGTTTTGTCATTAAACATACGCATTCCTATGCATTATTTGGGAATTGCTATCTTTCTAAGGCCTTAGTTAAATAATCAACACATAATTGCATTTAATTACGTTAATCGCGTATAGTTAATTAGTACGGAATTACCTTATTTTTGCCGGTTGTTACAATTATGTTATGCGATAACAATCACCCACGCTACCTTTGTAGGAGGCACGTATCCGGGTGAGATTGTCAGTCCAATAAATCTATCATTGTATACCGTCGGCTGATCAATGATAATGATTATGCTAGAATTGTGCTTACCCTAGTCATGTTTAAGACATAATGCAACATAGAAAAAAACACATAGACACTTTATGATTGAATTGCATATAGAATGTTGTAACATGTTTCACCCCAAAAATGGTGATAAATAGAAAAGGGGCTATGTAAAACTCACCTTAGCAAAATGTTATGTCTTGTGAAAAATAGAATATGTGTTGCCCAACAATTCCAAGTATTACCATATAATTAAGGTAATAAATATGTCTAAGTCTTTCTAGTCTACAGATATATTCTAGGGCTTCGAATTGGGGATAAGTGCTCGTTTGATTAATAAATAAAATGTTTAATAAATAAGAGAAATTTAATAATTAAATAAAAAAAGTCTTTTTGTAAATTTTAAATTAAAGATGGTCACAATAATAAGTTTTAAGTATGAAAATAATTTTTATAAAATTATTTTCTTAAAAATAGAATATTAAATCTATTTATTACAAATTGTCAAAATATAACTTTAATATTTAAAAATATTAAATTTACAGAATTATTAATTTAAAAACTGTATTTCTGTTCCAAATAATCAGAAATAATTTATATAAAATTTTGGTGCAAAATTATTGAAAAATGAATTTATTATGATTTATTTATGATTAAAACTAACAAAAATTGATTAAAAATATTAAATAAATGATTTTTCAGCAATAAAAATCATTTCAGAAAAGTTTATTATTATAAAAACTCAGAATAATTTTTGTGGAAATTTATAAAATTGTTTGGATATTTTTATAGAATTTTATAAATAAAATAGAATAAACTTGAATTATTTAGTATATATATTAAATAAATAAATTTTTGAAAACTAAAAATTGTATGTTAAACCTTTTCACTAGATTAACATAAAATAATTTTTATAGAATTTATAAAAGAGTTTTAATATTTTAAAATGAATTTTTAAAAATATAAAGGAATATATATATATATATATATATATATATATATGTGTGTGTGTGTGTGTGTGTGTTTGATTAAAAAGAATGTTTGTTGATGCCGTGGTTCGAACCCGGGCCCTTGGCCGGTTCGTTGGTTTTAAATCACAAGCCCAGACCAACTGGTCTGAACCCTGAGAACGTTTAAACTAGGTTTGAATTAATTATATAGTTATGTTGAAACTTGATTTATAACCCTTTTAAAAGAAAAGAATAAAAACGTTTGACGTGGGACTCGAACCCGCGCAGATAGTATAACAAACATCAGACACAACCACTTGATCTAGATCAGTGGTTGTGTTTGATTCCAGTTCATTTAAATTATAAAACCTCATGCTGAAACATGTTCTTCCCCAATTTAATATTATAAGAACCCTAGTTTTTTTTTTTTTTTTTTTTGAATCCAGAAATCCCGAACCAAACTATAATCGAGTAAAGGGCTATTGTTCGGGATACAAAAACATAAACGAAACATGAATTAAATCGAACTTACAGGTTGCAATTTGTTGATTAGGCCGAGTCAAAAGAAAAGTCAACGCTTGATCAATTTGTTTTAGAAGAGTGATTGAGAGTGAATTTTAAAGAAAGGTAAATGATTTTCGGCACATTCATGTTACGAAACGAGGTTCAATTTATAGCTTCATGCATGATTTGGAAAGTTTTGATGGTTTGACCTTGACACAGTCAAAACGCGTGAGAATTGATCCAATTTGGAAAGAATCGGGCTGTTAAACGCATAAATTGTGCACAGGATTGACGTGTAGTCATTTGTCGGTCAAACCAAAGCAATAATTTGTGATGATTGTTCCAAAATTTCAGCTTGAAGCTGACTTGTCTTCTGGTCCTTTGACCATCGCACAGCAGAGGAACAAAAGGGAGGGGAAAGGGATTGGGCCGGACCAAGGTGAAGGACAAAAGGGAGATGGGCCGGTTTTCTGGGCTGTGTTTCTGGGCTCCGGTTTTTAAAAGAAAAAGGGGGGTTTGGGCTTTGGGTTTTGATTTGGTTTCATGTTTTAAAAACTAACTTCTATAGATTATTGTTATTATTATTATTATTATTATTATTATTATTATTATTATTATTATTATTAAATAAAATAAATGTTTTGATATAAATTTGACATGGTTACTTTTGTACGAAAGTAGTTTAATACAAATAAAGTGGTGGTTTTTTTTTTTTACCTATACAAAATTTAGGAAAAATTTTGCGATGTTACAACGATCTCACCGACAAGTTCGGTAACCATTTCTCACATCTTCGAAAGCACAAGAGGGACAAGGCGCACATTCTTTTGTGCCGCCGATACGACCACGAGTCCATCGAAGATTTTATTGTCCGCTTCAACAAGAAGGCCCTACAGATAGGCTGCGGTGAAGAATTAACCCGCGCTGCGTTCATCCACAACGTGCGCAGCTCGGAACTCATGAAGTGCCTTACAGGCAAAGACGGCATCCCAGAGTCCTGGGACGAAGTCATTCACTCCGCCAAGATATACGCCTCATCGGAAAAGTCATTCAATCAAATGCATGGTTTCCAGCAACATCACCATAATAATAATAATAGTAAGAACAAGGGGAAGTCCGTTTGGAACCGCATCTCCGGCTCAACAGACGAGGAGAAGTACTCTCCCGCAAATGACGCTCGCCACATCATTAGCGGCAAACAATCAAGGGAACAGCGTGGTCATTCCAAGAAAAACCACGACTGGACCCGCTGGTCAAGAGTCCGTCCCAAGTCCTAAAGACGGAACAAGTCACCCTCAAGGAGCCCAAACCCCTTGGGAGGAGACGCAACGTAGAAAAACGAGTATTTTTTTGTGGGGTTTCGTTCATACAGAAAAAAAACACAAAGTGTTCAGGTTATTTATTAATAATGTTTTTTTTATTTTAAACCAGGTTCTTATCTACGATGTTGAAATTCAGCCCAATCGCCATGCTTTCATTGGAATTTTACTCTTTTAAAGATGCATAGATATACTTCATCAAGAGAAGCTAGGAGAAAGAATCGCGCAACACTGCAACACATGGTGTCACCTTATAGCAAGGTTATTTTTTTTATTTAATTACAAGAGTAATAATTATTACTATTTGTATTTTTAGAATTGTTATATTTTGCAACACATTAATATTAGTATTATTAGAATTGTTATATTTTTCAACCTCGGGACGCTCCCGGGATAAAAGCTAGTCTATAATAACTTATAATAAAAGAATTGAATTTCTATGAGGTGGCATTCAATGGAGGCCTCAACCCCTTATTGAATGTGTCATGTAGCAATTTGAGGTGATAGTATTGAATTTATTATTTTAAATAATAGATAAATTTTTATTTTCTTTTTTTAAATAAAATCTATATCTATATTATTTTAAAATTTGAAATATGTTAATTAATATCTTTTCCTTATTTTCCTCTCACATTTTTAAATGTTCATTATTATTTTAAAATTTCAAATATTTTAATTAATATTTTTATCTTTATTTTTTCCTTATTTTACACTCACAATTTTTAAACGTTAATAACTTTTATGTATGACATTTTTTTTTTGAAAAAAAAATTATACCAAATTAACGATCGCTTTATGATCTTTCCAACGAGCATCATAGTGCTATACAAAAAACGAAAAAAAATGTTTTTTTAGTGAGTTTTTGTTCATGCAGAAAAAACACACATGTGTTTAGGTGATTTATTAATCATATATAGGCAAGTATTAATCGTGTTATGATAGTATATATGTTTTTAAACCTACTATTACATATATGAATTGCCCATGTTCATGTGCTATAACGATATGCTTAGCATTAAAAGAGGTTGAGATTTTTTTAATCTGCTGAGAACGCAGCATGAGAGCCCTTTTTGTAGTATAAACATTAAAACAACTTTCTTTATCATTAAAAGTGGTTGAGACTGTTTAATTTGTTTTCCCTTTTTATTAAGTCATATTAGATTTTTTAACCACAGGACACTCCCGAGATAATCAGCTAGTATCCAAATATTTTAAAGAATTTCTTGGGACGGTCATGAGAGTTAGCTTTATGCCCCTCAAAAGGACACAAAAGACCTATAACACTTTCGTCTGTACGACTGTACGTGTATATCTTTGAACCCTAATCCTCTCTTAGGGTGTGTGTAGTGGTAGATAGTTATGTGGGGGTTATAGGATTAAAATATTAAAAAGTAATAGAAAAGGGGTTATGTTGGGGTTATGGAAAAAGAGGGTGTAGTGGGAAGGGGGGTTATGTGGGGGTTATAAATGATTGGTAATGATTGGTTAATTATTGTTTTTTATTTAAATAAGAATATTTAATACTTAATAATATTTCATTAAAAATAAAAATAATAATAAAAATAAAAATTTAAACTGAAAGTTTATTAAATTAATAAAATAATAAAAAAATTATTTAGTATTAAAAAATAAAATTTAATAAAAAAAAATTGAATTTCAAACGGTTACTGTTCCAAACCGTTTGAATTTCAAACAGTTTCCCTCCTACTTCAAAGTTTGAATTTCAAACTTTCCCCCCCAAACGTTTAAATTTCAAAGTTTGAATTTCAAAGTTTCCCCCCCCCCCCCCACCAAATCTCAGTCACACCTATAAATACCCCCCTCCTCCCAAATCTCAGTCACACCTCTTCCCTCTTCCTCATCCTTTCCTCATCCTGAACACAATGAATAATATGGGCAGTTTTCAAGCAGGAGCTGCCGGACCTTCTAATGTCCGGCAGTACGCTCGCCGGGTCCGGGGACGGGGCCGGCCCCGGAGACTACCATTCACCTCCTCTCCTCCTCCTCCACAACCTCCTCTTCCTCCTCCTCCTCCACAACATTGGTTATATCACCCTTCTCCTCCTGCTGCGGCACCACCAACCTTTCCTCATCCTGAAGTCGATGATGACTTCACGGATGAAGAATGGGCCTGGGCCATGGATTATACCATGGCTATTAATGAAATGGACCGACTGAGGGTGTCGGCCCCCACCCCCCGAATTGCTGCTGCTATCCCCTCCCCCCACCACCAACCTATCCCCACCCACCACCACCAACCTATCCCCACCCCCATAATACTTGCCCACTCCACCACCACCAACCTATCCCCACCCCCACCCCGTGAATATGGGGACCCAACTCCTGAGGACTTGGAAGCCCTCAGGGAACTTGAGGAGGAGGAGCGCCTTTGGAGCATGCCTTCCCCTCGTCGGGAGAACTACTACTTCCCCTCGGATGCAAGGTCCGATGGGAGGGACAGCTCACGTTCCCTATCCCCCGAGTACTACACACTCGAGGACTGGGACAACTACTCTCCGTAGTGGGAGGTTTAGGTTTTAATAAGTAATTTAGGATTATATTATGTCTTTATGTAATGTGTTTATGTAACGTTTTAATAAGTAGTTTAGGATTAGGAACTCTGTTTGTAATAAGTAATTTAGGATTGTAATTTTATGTGTTTATGTGGTTTAAATTTAAAATATTATGTAATCTTTTAAAATAAACTAACATTAAACACAAAAGATTGGTGAAAACGCATTAAACATAAAGCCTAAAACATTAAACATTACAAATACAACACTAAACATAAAACGTAACATTAAACATAAAGCCTAAACATTAAAAATTAAACATAGTGAAAACGCATCAGAGACCACGACAAAAGATTGGTGATTGAGAAGTAGCTATCGTATTGTTGACGATAGGCGTCGTGTGTCAACTGAATTACCATCTGTTCGCTAACCCCAGGGTGCGCCTGCATCGTCGCTGAATAGACTCCATGCCATCTGTCAACGTTATTTCGTATAGAATGCCACTTACTGTTGATCTGGTCAACGTTACGGTGGTTCGTTCCCATGATTTGGTTGAACTCAACCAACACATCCTGCCAAAAAGCCCGCCTATTGGTTGACGGGATCTCCTTAACGTTTATCCACGCCCGCACTAACTCCAGTTGCTCTTGATTCGTCTAGGCTGCCATAGGTTTGGTTTTTGGTTTGTATTTGATTTTGGTTTGTAAGAGTGTGTGTATTTGTGGTTAATTTGTGTGTGGTATATGTATATATATAGATAGATTGTATAGTTTAAAAAAAATAAATAAATAAATAAATGGAAGTGACCGTTTGACAACGGTCAAATATTAAAATCATCAAATTCTGCACCACAACGCTCGTTATCCTCACAATCCTCTTCAAAAAAAACGCCCTATAGCGCCTGGGGGGCGGTGTTCCCCGGCGCTATAGGGGCTTATAACGCCCTATAACTCCACCACTACACACACTCTTACAAAAATGCGTCTTTATTGTAACATCATGAGAAACCATTTAGTAAAAAAAAAACATTTTTTTTTTTTCATTAAAAGTTTTGGGGGGGCCTAAGGCACTTGCTGAAGTTGTCAACTTATGGATTGGGGGGCCTGCCCTAAGGCACTTGCTGAGTTTGTTGCCTCGGCCCCCCTCACACCCTTATTGAAGCCCGATAATGGAATTCGACCTATTGCTGTGGGGGGCATTTAGCGGAGGTTGGTTTCTAAGGTGGCAATGAAGAAGGTTCGGAAAGACATGGCCCAGTACCTAGGGGATTTTCAATTTGGAGTAGGCGTACCAAATGGGGCAGAGGCGGTGCTTCACAGTGCCAACCGGTTCCTGAATTCTTTTCATGTGAATGGGTCTTTGGCTCTGCTTACAGTAGACTTTTCCAATGCCTTCAACATGGTCGACCGCACAACCTTTCTTCAAGAGGTTCACCTGCGATGCCCGTCTATCTATCCGTGGGTCCAGTTCCTTTACGCCCAGCCTGCTAGGCTGTACGTGGGTAATGATTGTATTGGGGCTACTACCGGAGTGCAGCAAGGAGATCCTTTGGGGCCCCTTCTCTTTGCTCTTGCCCTACATCCTCTCATCATGAGGGTTCAGGAAAACTGTAATCTCCCGTTCCATGCTTGGTATTTGGATGATGGGACAATTATAGGCAACGCAGCTGCGGTTGCTAAGGCTTTAGACATTATCAACGTGCATGGGCCATCTCTGGGGCTTCATCTCAATATTAAGAAAACAGAGGTCTTTTGGCCGACGCGTGACGGGTTGAAAAGGCAGGAAGGGCTTTTCTCGACTGAGATTGGTAGACCTAAGAAAGGGGTTAAGCTCCTTGGTGGGGCTGTTAGCCGAGATCCGGCCTTTATCGGGGAGTTGGCAGGGCGGCGGGCTACGAGTGCGGTTGCCCTCATGAAACTACTGCCCCGCCTTAGAGGTCCCCAGAGTGAACTCCTGCTGCTCAGGTCATGCATGGGGGTCGCTAAGTTACTTTTTGGGTTACGAACTTGCCAACCCCACTTCATGATGGATGCGGTATCCCTTTTCGATGATGGTCTCCGCGAAGCTATTGAAGACATAGTTGTGTGTGGCGGCCCCTTCTTCGGGGACCTCCAGTGGCGCTTGGCATCCTTGCCGATGCGTTTAGGTGGTTTGGGCCTCCTTTCAGCTCGAGATGTTGGGGTCTATGCCTTTGTGGCGTCCAGAGCTCAGTCTTGGAAACTTCAGGATCATATCCTCCGGAACAGTGGGGTCATTGGACTAGACCCAGACTATCAACAGGCGCTCGAACGCTTAAATGTCTATCTCCCGGATTTTGATATTGGCGGTTTTTTCTAACAAGGACACCGCCCCCCCCCCCCCAAAGCCACAAAAAACTTTGGCGAATGCTCTTTTTAGCAAAACTGCTCAGAGCCTGGGAGAAGTTTTTGAGTTGTCCACTCGCCAGAAGGCGGTGATTGAATGCCTAAAGGGCCCTCATGCTCAGGATTTTTTGACCGTTATCCCGATTGAGGGTTTGGGTCAATGCATGTCTGCAGTAGAGTACAGGGCTATACTCAAGTACCGATTGATGATCCCTATGTACCCGGAAGATGAAACATGCCCCATCTGCCGGAAAACCTGCATGGATAAATACGGGGAGCATGCAATTCATTGCAAGGAGCTCCCTGGTTTCAAATATCGGCATGACTGGGTGAGGGATGTTTTGTGGGATATCTTGAGAAGAGCTGGGATCTCTGCCAAAAAGGAGGCCCCTGTAAACTTCCTCACAGACCCCACGGAAGGGAGATCCACCCTGCGACCAGCAGACCTGCTTGTCTTTGGTTGGGAGAGAGGGAAACATGCCTGTGTGGACCTCACCGGGGTATCTCCGCTGGTTGGGTTACGGGAAACAGGGTTCGTAGCTGGGCAAGCATCAAGAAAGGCGGAATCAAAGAAAGTAGATAAACATGCTAAAGCTTGTACAGATAACCAACATGTCTTTATCCCTCTGGCTTTCGACACCTTTGGCTCCTTGGCGCCAGAAGCTATTCGTTTCTTGACCAGGGTCCAACGGGTTGTCCACAGCAATGTTTCATCCCCAGGGGGGCAAGGTTTTGTCTTTAGTACACTAGGGTTTGCAATTCAAAAAGGGGTGGCGGCGCAGCTTGTTGTCCGTCTACCAGCTATTATGATGTAACTTCCGTATTTTGTTTTAATGAAAAGTTTAATAAAAAAAAATTAATTAATTATATAACAATAATCCAAATATGAGTTTAAATTTACATAAAATAATTGATAACCTAGTTGTTTAATATTCAACTTAACATCACAAAAGAAATATAACGTTCATAGCTTGTTTGTTATATGTTGTGAAGCAATCCGTCACATAATCATGTCCATAACGTTTGTTGAAAACATATCAAGACAACGATGAATATAGTTCATAAACAATAATGGATAAGGTTCGAATATTGGTAAAAAAAATACTATTAAAAATTACAATGCAATTGATATGTAAACCTTCAACGTTCATCTTATCGACAACCTTCTATTGTATCTGTTACACATACTCTATTCTAGTTCGAAGACACTTTTTTTAACATCGATCTGTTGATTTAAGAAGTTGATATTCATTATAATATAATAAAAAAAGTTATATAAGTACGTATAGATTTATAATGTGGAGACAGCAAAAGGTCTACCGTTACTCCGTTAAGTTGGAAAATACACTTTAAAAATTATTAAATGTGAATAAAATAAAAAACGTTTTTATCATATACGTACACAAACCAATTTGCCTGCTGGTGTTAAGCTTTTATGATAACGACCCCTGCCATTCATGCCAACTTGCACCATTGACCATTTCTCGACCCCATATCTATCTTGGACTCTTTTTTTAATTGCCAACAAATCTTATTAATATAAACAAACAGCTTGCCAAGCAAGATGCTAGACAATCCAAACAGATAAACATTACACCAACAGAAAAATTATACAAAGAAACTAAAAGATTTCCACTGCTCCCAAGACATCCCGAATTCTTTCGACCGATATTTAACCCACAGGAAACTAAAACTTAATGCTTTTATTTCTTCAATTATTGTCGACATGTTGGCCTATTTACTGTTAAATAACACGTCATTTCTGAGTTTCCATAGGCTTCAAACCGCCGTGAGGACAGCAACGTGTATGGCCTTCTTCCTACCCTTGGAACCATTGACATATTTGTGTACCTGTAACAAATCATTAAAACTGAAAGCGTAGACCGGTGACAGCCTGCACCGGAGAGACATGATCTATCTTGGACTCTTATCACAACTATTTGTTTTTAACTTTTATTTACATCGTTAATATTAATATATTATTAGTATGGTATATTAATTATTTGAATATTGTGTTTTACTTTTATGTTTTGAGAAGCCAACATGGCAACATGTTTGATTATTCCACAATCAAATCATATAATTAGAAGAGTATGCTGACACAAGTGTTGCAACTTGGAGAATCGAATATGGGATAATATAAGGGATAAAAAGAATGAGTTTGTATTTTCTTTTAAGCCGGCTAACATTTCAAAGACTATCAAGGATATTAAATCGTTGAGTTTTCTTTCGATCAAGAATAGATCTCCACTTATAAGTATCCAATGAAAAGATTGGTGTAATTATCCTTTACAATTTGTTTCCCTTTATTGTTTCTAGCGTCTTGATAGCTGTTTCCTAACGAAATTAATCTTTCCAAAAAAAATATGGGCTTCTTGAACTTGATATTTTTTACACAAGTTTGAATAGGCAAGTCCGATAGTTTTACTATCGTTGTAGCGTGGTGACTAGTTAAGCTTCGAGTTACTAAAAAAATATGATAAATTAGGTTCGTATTAGTAAAATTTAACAAAATGTGTCCATGTGATTTTAATGATACCGATATGTCGTATCTTCCTATCAACTTGACACCTACTATCTGCTATGTGTTTTGATAATAGATGTGTAAACGTAATTGTACCGTTAATTTTCTTATCCTTCGTTATCAAATGGGCGATTCTTTCACGGTGGCTATCGTCATACAGAGTGGTTTACAAGTTGAAGAAAAAACATTTAAAACATGTGTTTTTTAATCATGCATGTTAAAAATCTATCTATATATATAAAAGAAAACGTATACGCTGACGTGTCGTGTAATGGAGGCCTCAAACTTCTCTTAAAAGTGCCACGTGACATCATAATGGAGAGTTTTTGGTGTTTTTGAATTGTTTCTTTTTTTTTTTAATTAAATTGAGTTATTTTAGGAAAAAAATAATTTAAAAATAAATTTAAAATTTTCTCTCTCATATTTCTTCCCATAATTTTTAAACATTTATATCTTTTATATACGAGATTTTTTAAATAAAAAAATTACACCAAATTAATGAGCGTTTTATTATCTTTCCAACGAGTACCATAGTGCTATATAAAAAACGGTGAAAAAATCGACTATTTTTTGTGGGGTTTCGTTCATACAGGAAAAAAACACACAAAGTGTTCATATTATCACGTAAAATTAGATTTTGTGGGGAATATGAGTTATTACTGATTTGAATACTATGAACATGCAATGATTGAGAGATTTTGTGGTTAGTTAACTTGAGCCATTTGCAATAGGTTATCACGTAAAATTAGATTTTTCAACCCCGGGACCCTCCCGGGGTAATCAGCTAGTATAATTATATGAAATAATATTATAAAGAGAAAATTACATAGATTGTCCTTTAGTTATACCTAAAATTGCATCCTATGTCCTTTTTTCGAATTTTTGACTCCTTATGTCCTTTGTTTTATACACTTGTTACACCCTATGTCCTTTAGACCAAACCCAGTTAAATAATTCAGTTAAGTTGGTCATGTGCCCCTCATGTGAGGGGCAATCCTGTCTTTTCACCCTCGTATAAAGGACATAGGGTGTAACAATATTTATTTCTTTTCCCCTCAACCTTGCCTACTGTCTCAGTCCTTCTCCTCTTCCTTCCCAAACCCTATCCATATCCAAACCCTAATCACCACCATGTGCACTCTACAAAAACGCGGCAACATCTTCTTCCTAACCTTAACCGGCACTGATCAACACCGTCTAAACCCTACACTCATCGCCTCCATCCGTTCCTCTCTCTCCGAAGTCAAATCTCAGTTAACGCCGAGAACCGCCTTAATTACCGTCGCAGAAGGCAACTTCTTCTCCAACGGCTTCGATCTAGCATGGGCCAACGCCACCTCCAACGGCTCCCAATCACAAGCCATCACTCTCTTATGTCACATGGTCAACCTATTCAAAGACCCGGAACTCATTCTTCAAAACAAACCCATTATGCGTCCCCCAGATCCTAACCATCCCTGACACGTCAGCAGAGGCGACCCACTCCCCATTAGGAGAGGAGAGAATCTGGCAACAATGGTTTGGTAAGCATGTTCTGCATAGACCTAAACCTCCAATGGTCGATCAAGATAACGGATAATAACCGATCGGCCGTTACAGTAAAGAAAAGTGTTGGTTTTGGGGTCGCCGAAGATTAATATGCCTCTGCCGCGTTCTGTTGATGGGATGCAAGCGTATGATTCTACAAGATTCGCCATTGGCTAATTGAAGGATGTAAAGATTGGAGATTGTGTTTATGTTTATGTTTAATTCATACAAATAACGATTACCAAAGGATTTTGATTGATTTGATTACTTTTGCGAAAACAACGTGCGGTGTCTAATGTTGGAGAGAGAGATTATTATTATTATTATTATTATTATTATTATTATTATTATTATTATTATTGTTTTTGTTTATTATATTTGATCTTTAATGATGCTTTACAGTTATGAAGTATGAAAGATTATTATTATTACACAGATTGTCCTTTTGAGGGTGAAAAGACAGGATTGCCCCTCACATGAGGGGCACATGACCAACTTAACTGAGTTATTTAACTGGGTTTGGTCTAAAGGACATAGGGTGTAACAATTGTATAAAACAAAGGACATAAGGAGTCAAAAATTCGAAAAAAAAGGACATAGGATGCAATTTTAGGTATAACTAAAGGACAATCTGTGTAATTTTCTCTATTTTAAAGGTGCAAAAACTAGACACGTTTCATTTAAGTTGATACAAAACTAAAAACATGTACCCTACACAATCGATAGATTATTTAATTTATCACTATTAAAAGCTGAAAATTTGAAGTAATTATATATACATTAGTTTTAAAACTTTCATGAATAGTATTAACGGAGTTACTATTCAACTCCGTTAAGTTACTATTTAACTCAATTAAATTGTTATTTAGCTTAACGGAGTTATTATTCAACTCCGTTAGGTTACTATTCAACTCCGTCAAGTTACTATTTACTTGTTATTTAGCTTAACGGAGTTATTATTCAACTCCGTTAGGTTACTATTCAACTCCGTCAAGTTAATATTTACTCTGTTTTTTTTTTCTTAATTCCGTTTTTTTTCTCCGTTAAGTTACTATTTAACTCTATTTTTTTAATTTTCTTCACTTAACTTTGTTAGGCTACTACTCAATTCCGTCATGTTACTACTCAACTCAACTCCGTCAACTACTATCCAACTCCGTAAAGTTACTGTTCAAGGCCGTCAAGTTACTATTCAACTCCACTCAACGTCGTTAGGTTACTACTCAACTCTATTAGGCTACTGTTCAACTCCGTTAGCTTAACGGGGTTACTATTTGTCACACCTCAACCGATGGCGGAAACATCGAGGTGAGACTTATGATAGATTGTTCAAAGACTTCATGACACTAGAATTCGTGACAATATGATTTAAAGATAAAATTTCATTCATAGCATAATTATCGTCTAAAAAGATAACAGAATACAAATTGTTTTCATGAAAAGAGAAATACGACATCAAAGTATAGAACTTAAACTAGTGTGAGTTTCTAGTCCAATCCTAAGTAGATTTCTTGAATATCTTGCATCAAACATTTCCTGCAAAATGTATGAAATATCCGTCAACACATAAAGCATTGGTGAGCATACTAGTTTTAGTTTACATACATAGTATTTTAGAATGGTGTACTCAAATCTCATACTATAGCATTGCACATACCTATCATACAAAAGACATAACTCAAACCCGCGAGTACCACAGCGTATACCTAACATATTCATGTTAGGCCGTTTAAATCTTAACAATGACCCATAAAGGGGGCAGTGTGCTAGTCCTATAGCGCTATACATGTTAAGTGGGCTAATAATAGTTAATGAATTATGTTTAAGTATCTAAGAATCATAAGCATGGCAAGTAGCATATAAGTATGTTTAATAGATTGAGAATGTGTGTTTATGAAAGCATTAGTATGTTTTGCATATGATACATGTTTACACCCCAAAAGTGATAAAGAGAAAAAGGGGACAAGTATGAACTCACCTTTGGGTGCGTTTAGTAAGGTTCCAAAAGAATGAGTCTTGGGGGATTAGTTCCTTGGCCTTGGTTAACTAGAATTAGAGAATAAAGGGTCTTAGGTTTGAGTTTAGATTATAGATTCACGAGAGTCATGCAAGCCTTTTAGGCGAACCAAAACACAAACCACCATGAAGGTGATTCGGATGGTCATAAGAGTCAAGCAAGTCTTTTAGGCGAACCAAAACACAAACCACTATAGAGGTGATTCGGATGGTTATGAGAGTCAAGCATTGGTAAGGTAGGGATGTATCCACAAACCTTCCAAAGATTAATAATAAACTAGTAAGATAGAAACTTGAAAGTATATGTTTATATTATTATATAGTATAATTCAGAAAACAACCACCTTTGAAACCTCTTTTAGGTGCTCTACCCTTATCACACTTTTGTGGATAAATATGGGGAAGATCCTAGAGGTTTTTTCAAGGGGTTAGAAAAAGAAAAGAAGTGAAGAAAGAAGAATAAAGTTGGAGTTTATGAGAGAACTCACTTAGAAGTGGACTTCCACTCTTGGGATTTCTTTGGAGAATTGGGAGGTTTAGAGAGGATTTAAAAATGAGCAAGTGTTAGAATGGGTAGGAGTGGTGTATTTATAGTTGGGGTGAAGGGGTTGGGTATTTAATGAATTAATTAGGGTGGTTAGAAGTTAATTAGTAGTAATTATATCTTTAAAAGAAAAAAATAAATAAAATCATAAATAAAAAAAAACGTATGGACTAAATTTTTGAAATGGTGTATTTGTTACTTAAAGTCAAAAGCAAATGTTTCATATTATGTTATTTTTTTAGTATTTATTAAATATATATATATATATATATATATATGTTTTATTAATAATAAGTGTATATTAAGATCTTAACTAAGTAAGGTTTCTTGTTATAACGCCTAAATTGAATAGGATAAATTTTAGTGACGACTCGTCACGAATTAGTAGGAGTAACATAAAAGAAGCGAATAAAGGCGAACTTGGAATTTGTTAAGTATAGAATTTAAAATACATGAAAAGTAAAAATAACCTGATGTTACAGTCTCCCCTACTTTAGGAAATTTCGTCTTGAAATTTAATTAAGAGTCAACCTTTTGAAAAATATGTAAGTGGTTTGATATGGGTTTAATAAGAACACGAACTTGTTGGTTTATTATGTTTAAGTCAAATACGGTATCTAGGTACTGTGTGATAATTATGCTCGTAAGAGAAGTACTTTTTAAAATTTTAACCCAAGGTCGTACGTAGAAATTTGAGAGTTTGACCGACTAAAGCATTTTTGTAAATAGTGAAGGAAGAGAGTACACATATGGAGTTAATGCATCGAAATTTGGAAGGATAAGTAATTATGTGGTATGAAATAGTAAAAATTGAAGGTAGTTAAGTATATTGTATTGTCTATAGAAATTTTGGGGAAAAATAAGTAATTATACGGCATAACGTATATGAAATAGTAGAAATTTTTGGCTTGTAAAAGAGATGTCCTTGGATAATTGGGTCGAATAGTAAATATGTGAGCATAATAAGTGACTAGATGTTGGAATGAGTAGTTTTTAGTAAAAGATATTTGGTTTGCACAAGGACGAAAATTTTATTTGAAAAAGAAAACTTTTAGAAGTGATTAAATAAACGAGAAATTTGACCATTTGAAAACGGCTTTTTGGCGAAATAAATAATAGTTATTTATTTTTGAAATCCAGTGTATAATTAGTCAATAAAATATAACAAAGTGAGAGGCAAATCTTGTTTTAAATGTATAAACGCTTTTAGAGGTTAAGGACAGAGCTTACAGGACTTAGAACGAGATATTTGATAATGATAGGATTGCTGATTAAGCAAGGAAAGGCAAGAGGAAGGAAGCAAAGTTGATGGAGATTACAAGTATAGATTATTCATAGCAAGGATGATGTTGCATAGTAGAGAGTGTGGTTCAAAACAAGGTTATAATATGCATAACAGATAAATAATGTAAGCGTACTTAGACTAACAAACTATAACATAAACGGTATCGTAAGTGTTGGTCAAAAATTTTTTAACTCGACACCCAAAACTTCTCATGGTACGAATAACTCTACTTTTGGTAGTATGACAGGACATTTATATATAGGATGTACCGGCGGCGTATCCACCATGCCGTTATCATACCTCATCCATGTTGTTATTCATGTCATGATAGGTTACACACACTTGGACTTGTTATGTTTTCCATACGCCCAATTTTTGTAATTACGTGTGCACCCGTAATTAGTCTGATTGTCGTATGGTCCACATAATTTGTCTTAGTTATGTGTGGGTCGCTAGTGGACACAAAATACTTATACACAAAGAAAAAGACATTAAACAATTTTGATGTTGTAAACATAGCAAGCAACGTGACATGCAAACACATAATGTGAAAAGGCATTAAGCAAGTTTTTGATGTTGTTAACCGTACGTGTTTTTTGGCGTAGATGTATTGTTTCATGACATAACGGTGTAGACTTGTGTATATGTGGTTACGTTCAGATGTATAAAATCAAACAAAAGAATGGACAATTGGATTCCTAATGGAAACATGTAAAATATTTTGACTGAGGGTAACATAAAATTCGAGTTCATTACAAATTGAGTTTATGGGTACGCGGGCAATTTTAGCTTTTCAAGATTATGGGTCAAGTTTGATGGTAGAAGAATTTAGTCCGTTGGATGTTAAAGAAAAACATATTTAATTGAAGTGAGGAAATTTTAGTGTAAAAGTTTTTATCGAAGATGGTCGTTTGATTTATGAAAAATCCATTTTATTAAGCGTGAAAAATAGTTTATTGAAAAATTTAGTTTGGCATTGATGGCTATTTTGACTCGTGATACGATTTCAAGAGAAAAGGTTTTGTGATTATAAAGAAGTAGGTTATTTGATTTAGCGTGTCTTTGCTCACAAGTCCTATTTACAAAAGATTTTTTTTAACACTTTTACCATTTAGAATATGGTTTGTCATACCGACTTGACACACATTTGTTAGTGGTTTGAAGGTTTAAAGTGAGGATTTTATAGAAGAATAAGCATCCTCTTAGGAATAGTAGGAAGAATTTTGTTCAACATTTTGAAAAAGATTGTGCGCGAGGAAAAAAGGGTTTGCGATGTTTGAATTTTACCGATAAATTATGATTGTAACCTAAGATAACGATGGTATTTCATAATTCTTAAAAGAAAATTTCACATCTGAATAATTTCTTGAAAACATTACGTAAGGAAATTCTCATTTTTTTAAAATAAAAGAAAAATCAATCTTCTTTAGTGTGGTGAGTAGGTCTTCCAGCATCGTAGATCACCATGGCAAGTCTTGGGCATTGGTTGCGCCCATGGGTTGGGTCGTTGCACTCGAAGCATATCCATCCATTAGCTTTAGTGAATAAGGTAGTGCTAGTAGGTTTTTTTTTTGGGTCGTGGTTTAGTGGTGTGGCAACAGGTTTTGGCTAAATGTCCATATGCACCATAGTTGGTGCATATGCGGCATGGTGTGTGAGTGGGATGGTGGAATTTACAACTCTTGCATAACGGATGGGTTCCACGGTACTGATTTTTGTTGGGGATCGGAGTCTCAGTGGTTGTTGAAGTGTGGGTTCATTTGAGGCTTTTGCGTTTTTGGTTATCCTTTTTCGTTTGTTTGGTAGGGGTGTGGGTAGATGGTTTAGTATCTACATGGTTTGTACTGTCCTGGATGGTATCGTCGGGGTTTGGAATTGGGTTTGTTGGTGTCTCTAGGTTAGGGATGATCTTGACTAGTTCTTGGGCAATAAGACTCGCCAGTTGGTTGAGATCGATGCTGTTGAGACGGGAAGACATGTTCGAGAATCATACATAGGAAAATTTGCATAAGCGGTTTTAAACAAGGCAACTTTTGAATTTAGAAAATAAGTTACTATAATTTTGTTTAACACTGAAAAGCTTGAGGGTAAGATTAGATCGGTAAAAGTGATGCAAATTTAGATAAACAAAATACATAAGCTCAAGTTGTTCTCATAGATTTAGTATGCAAGTTCAAGTTACACGTATAGGATGCAAGTTTCACATTGTTCAAATAGCGTAGTACGTATGTATAAGCAAGCATAGTGCACTTAGTCAACATGAAGGAGTTTTAATTTATGTTGGTTCATGATTATTAGTATTGTTTGGAGATTGCTAGAGTACTTGAGATGCGAGTCTTGAGAGCATTTGCGAGTAAAACAAATCGAGTATACATAGTGAAAACATAGCATGAAAACAACATTGTAAGTAATATTAACATAAAATGAGAGGCTTGTTTTAAGCAAGCAATTGGGGTGTTCCGGAACGGAACTAAGACTAACCAAAGTGGTTCAAATTTACCTTTGAGTTTGAAAACATGCTTTGGCCTAATAGGTGGAAATACTCTCGTCGAAACTTTCGGTTAACGGTATTCACCCTTCCAGTTACTACTTGTTTCTTGTCATTAGTAAATTTGAGACTTTGGCGAGATTAAAAAAAATATCAAGGATTGAAACTAGTCGCTAAGTTGTGGATTTCACTCCTATCTTAGCGAGGTCGTTTCTTTGAGTGTGGTTTGTACACTTTGCCCAATGTGGTAAGAAAAATTAATTCTAACCTTCAATTGGTAAGTGTCCACTAGAACGAGAATTGTGAAATTTCCACCAAGGTGAGGATATCACTCCTATCTTGGTGTAGTTTCAAAAACACAAAGATTTTACGCGGATTGAAAGTTATCACCAAAGTGAGGGTTTCACGCCTATTTCGGTGATTTCCTTTCGTTTGGGTTATACGAACGTCTTCGAGTGTAGAGTAATCCACAAATAGGAAGGTAAATTTTTAGGACCAAAAGAATTGAGTAGAAGCAAGATAGGGAGAACAAGTATTTTATGCATGATAAAAGGAATGGTCAAAAAGGTTCTTAACTATAGTCTAGGTCAAACATGGCAATTTTTCCTAGATCCCTATAGTCATGTCTCTGATACCAATCTGTCACACCCCAACTGATGGCGGAAACATCGAGGTGAGACTTGTGATAGATTGTTCAAAGACTTCATGACACTAGAATTCGTGACAATATGATTTAAAGATAAAATTTCATTCATAGCATAATTATCGTCTAAAAAGATAACAGAATACAAATTGTTTTCATGAAAAGAGAAATACGACATCAAAGTATAGAACTTAAACTAGTGTGAGTTTCTAGTCCAATCCTAAGTAGATTTCTTGAATATCTTGCATCAAACATTTCCTGCAAAATGTATGAAATATCCGTCAACACATAAAGCATTGGTGAGCATACTAGTTTTAGTTTACATACATAGTATTTTAGAATGGTGTACTCAAATCTCATACTATAGCATTGCACATACCTATCATACAAAAGACATAACTCAAACCCGCGAGTACCACAGCGTATACCTAACATATTCATGTTAGGCCGTTTAAATCTTAACAATGACCCATAAAGGGGGCGGTGTGCTAGTCCTATAGCGCTATACATGTTAAGTGGGCTAATAATAGTTAATGAATTATGTTTAAGTATCTAAGAATCATAAGCATGGCAAGTAGCATATAAGTATGTTTAATAGATTGAGAATGTGTGTTTATGAAAGCATTAGTATGTTTTGCATATGATACATGTTTACACCCCAAAAGTGATAAAGAGAAAAAGAGGACAAGTATGAACTCACCTTTGGGTGCGTTTAGTAAGGTTCCAAAAGAATGAGTCTTGGGGGATTAGTTCCTTAGCCTTGGTTAACTAGAATTAGAGAATAAAGGGTCTTAGGTTTGAGTTTAGATTATAGATTCACGAGAGTCATGCAAGCCTTTTAGGCGAACCAAAACACAAACCACCATGAAGGTGATTCGGATGGTCATAAGAGTCAAGCAAGCCTTTTAGGCAAACCAAAACACAAACCACCATAGAGGTGATTCGGATGGTTATGAGAGTCAAGCATTGGTAAGGTAGGGATGTATCCACAAACCTTCCAAAGATTAATAATAAACTAGTAAGATAGAAACTTGAAAGTATATGTTTATATTATTATATAGTATAATTCAGAAAACAACCACCTTTGGAACCTCTTTTAGGTGCTCTACCCTTATCACACTTTTGTGGATAAATATGGGGAAGATCCTAGAGGTTTTTCCAAGGGGTTAGAAAAAGAAAAGAAGTGAAGAAAGAAGAATAAAGTTGGAGTTTATGAGAGAACTCACTTAGAAGTGGACTTCCACTCTTGGGATTTCTTTGGAGAATTGGGAGGTTTAGAGAGGATTTAAAAATGAGCAAATGTTAGAATGGGTAGGAGTGGTGTATTTATAGTTGGGGTGAAGGGGTTGGGTATTTAATGAATTAATTAGGGTGGTTAGAAGTTAATTAGTAGTAATTATATCTTTAAAAGAAAAAAAATAAATAAAATCATAAATAAAAAAAACGTATGGACTAAATTTTTTAAATGGTGTATTTGTTACTTAAAGTCAAAAGCAAATGTTTCATATTATGTTATTTTTTTTAGTATTTATTAAATATATATATATATATGTTTTATTAATAATAAGTATATATTAAGATCTTAACTAAGTAAGGTTTCTTGTTATAACGCCTAAATTGAATAGGATAAATTTTAGTGACGACTCGTCACGAATTAGTAGGAGTAACATAAAAGAAGCGAATAAAGGCGAACTTGGAATTTGTTAAGTATAGAATTTAAAATACATGAAAAGTAAAAATAACGTGATGTTACACTATTCAACTACGTTAAGTATTTATATACTTCATTATTATATATACTTCATTATAATCAATTTCTTGAATGTTAATAGTCTTTTCATAACCCCAAACAAAATCTTAGAGCTAATTTCATGCTTTGAAACATTGTTTTGTCCAAAAAAATTATGTCTTCATTAGATGAGAAGAGAAAAAAATCAATGAGAAGTTAAGACGCTTGCAAGATATGGTTCCCGGATGCTACAAGGTATAAAAATATGAGTTAATCTTTATATACATATATACATTTTTTTCTACATGTTAATATTTTCTTTGACAATTACAAAAATATATCTTCATAATATATCATTGTTTTGCTCCATTTAAATTTAGTTATTTGCTATAGACAATGGGAATGCCAGTGATGTTGGATGTAATAATCAACTATGTTGGATCGTTGCAGAATCAAATTTAGTTTCTCTTCATGAAGCTTTCAGAAGCCAGCATGTTCTATGACCTATTGACCTCAACTCTACTGAATTGGATGAGACGGCCCCTATGAAGGTGACATATGGCTTTCCTAACTATCCTTGTTAAGAAATTGTGTATCTTGAATCATATATATTGTTAACTAAATAAAACGGACAAAATTATAAATATAACATTCTAGATTTGCTAATACGTTTTTAATATATTATAAATATCACTTCCACTTACTGCATGAGATGAAAACTGATGTTGCAGGGAACAAATGGACATAAAGGACATATGATATTATGATGGAGAGGATGGTTGGAGAAGGGTATGGAGACTTTCCTCAATTTCAATCAACATAGTCTCCTTGAACGCCATGAAATAGTTAACTCTATAGGTCTATATATGCATGCTCAAATATATCTTTATACGTAAACTATATTTGTTCTAAGACTTTTAAGGTATTTGTTGATCTATTTAATGTTCTTGTTAAACGTTGTATGAAATGTGGTTCAAAATATTATTTTGCTTTCGGCAATTGTATATTGTTTAAGTTCTAATTCTAATTAATAAAATAAATTAAACACTAGCATAAAGAGAACAAAAACTTAACTATGTGTTAATTACTTATGATATTTGTGTTAAGAAATAAGAAATCGAAAAACCATAAATTCATGCTCACGCAAATGAATCAACCCGAATCTTTATCTTTTATACTATATTATAAAGTATCAGTGAATGATACCCGCAAAATTTAAGTAAATACAACCTTTATTGCTTATAGTACAATGCTTATTGAAGTCATTTAGAGGGTAAAATTGTCTTTCTACCTAAATATTAAATTGTTAAAGAAATTAATATAAACATAATTATAAATTTGATGAGGAAATTAACAATAATGTGGTGACTATTTACATTCATAACCTCAATGTCTTTATTATGTTTGTATAAATGTTATGGATTTGATATATAAATAATGTGGTGACTCTTCAGATACATAACTTACATATCTTTCAATGTTTATAGTAAATAAATTACATCATATATTATGTATTTATATATTCTTTTTAAATTTATGTGGTTGCAGGATGGTATGATGTGACACTTCTTCACATACATAACTTACATACCTTTCAATGTTTTTAGTAAATAAATTTCATCATATATTATGTATTTATATCTTCTTTTTAAATTTATGTGGTTGCAGGATGATATGATGTGACACTTCTGCACACAAATGAATATGTAGGCTTGAAGTTTGCCAACACACCCAACCCATGACACGTTTCAACCCATTAAAGTGAGCGATATATGTAGGCTTGACATTTATACAAGCAAATATGGTAGAGATACTTCATGCGCAACGTCATCATCTTCCTCGATGGTTTTTTGTTTTCTCTGCTACTATAAGCTTCTAGGAAAAGAATTTAAGTTTTTGATCTCACGAAGTCACCAATTGTTTACATATCCAAAAGAAGACAAGTTCTTATCAGTCGATTTGGTAGTTTTTACTATATTGATTACTAATTTGTTTGGTCCAATATACTTGTTACGATGCTTGTCAAACTAACATAAAACGTGAGTATCTATGCAAATCATTGACTTCGCTGCATCTCGCGGGTGCCCTAAAATAATAGAAATATGTTGCACACTACAAACTGCATTTTAGTAATTACATCACTTCCACTACAATCTTATGGTCATTAAGAGATACAAGGCTACTTCACTACGCTAAGCAACGCTCTACAATGACATACTTATCTTCCTTCGAGATACATAAAAGGGTCCCACCGAAGGATGTAGGCCAGTTTAAGGGTGTTGCAAGGAATAGTACGACCTATTGTGATGTACCCATTTAAAATATTCAGAAGATATACTTATGAGTTTCAGTTTTTAATAACATATATTTTATACATCGTTGTTTTCTACTTCATCATAACGAATAACCAACAAACACGATGCACGAGAAACAAAAAAGATGCACCCGCCGCAACGCGTAGGCATTCCTACTAGTATCATATAAGAGCAAACATATAGTTAGACAGATTTCTACGTTACGTAAACTAGAAGTGATCCCGCGCTACGCAGCGGGACAAAACAATTTTGAATGAAAGTTGAATGGAAATGTAGACGAAATATATAGAAATAAGAACACTAATAAAAAAACCTAAAACTAAAATATTGTAAAAAAAAAAATCTTTAGTTTTCCCAAACGCCAATCGATTCTAGGAGGTTTGGTTTATTTTGGGCCATCGATTTGTCCAAAGAACTTAAAAGAACCCAAACTTGTTTTAAACCCAAACTGCTTTGAGAAAAAAAGAGTTATCTCTAGGCTAATTTAATGTAATGGACACTTTTCGAGCCGTTTTTCTCTATTTTGTTGTCAAAAATGTTGAAATATAAGTTTATTAAAAAACACTTCAATATCTATTTAGTCTCAACAATTCATTTATTCGGAAGCACAAATAGAGAACTTGAACCTATGTGAATATCCAGTAATAATTGCAACGAACTCATCTCATCACGCACCTTCAAATTATATTCTGTGCAAGGGTAATTTTTTATATAATGTTCCTAAGGCTATGGGGTGTGGTCACCTTTCCCCATTCATTCCCCCTTGTCCACATCAGCGCCACGTCATTTCCCCCTTCCCATCCCCCTTGTAGGGGAAATGGTTCCCCCTTCTCCCTTCCTTTTTTTATTAATTTTCTTTTTTATTTATTTGTACATTTTATATTTCATTATTTTTTTTCATTAAAATTAAAAACCAAATTGCATGTAAAATAAAAAACACTAAAAAATTAAAAAAAAAACGAAACTAAAAAAATTAAAAAAAACGAAACTAAAAAAACAAACAAACATACTAACACTAAAAAAAATACAAACTACTCGTTAGCAACATCATCGACACGGAAATTGTTCCAAATATGGTCGATTAAATCC
Source organism: Ambrosia x helenae (assembly GCA_030844895.1). Classification (NCBI taxonomy): domain Eukaryota; kingdom Viridiplantae; phylum Streptophyta; class Magnoliopsida; order Asterales; family Asteraceae; genus Ambrosia; species Ambrosia x helenae. Next base: position 117,932,840 of record CM061231.1, on the reverse strand, counting down.
GAGCAAAGGTTGGGGTGCATAGTACTATCCTCTAATGCCCACCTGTTCGATTGTTGTTGTGTCGCGTCAACCGGCTCGAGATTCTCTTCAACGTCATTCGGGTCATACTCACATATCGCACGACCTTCATCTTCGATTATCATATTATGCAGTATCGTACAAGCGTACATAATATATCTCAAGCTTTGTGGATGCCATGCACGTGCGGGTCGCCCAATTACATGCCATTTCGACTTTAAAACACCGAATAACCGTTCGACGTCTTTTCTCGCCGACTCTTGGCACTTTGCAAACTTTTTCCTTTTGTCATCCGTGGGAATTTGTATGGTTTTCACAAGAGATGTATAACTTGGGTATATACCGTCAGCTAGATAATACCCGTGCTTATATTCTACCCCGTTGAGAACGAACGAATCATCCGGACCGGTACCTCTAATGATGGGGTCGAAAACCATGGATCTTGCTAGATAATTTAAATCGTTACATGAACCAACAACTCCGAAGAATGCATGCCAAATCCAAAGGTCTTGTGAACAAACAGATTCTAGAATAACTGACGGCTCTCTAATGTCACCCGCGTAAACTGCCCTTTCCATGCAGTGGGGCAATTACGCCATGGCCAATGTGTGCAATCGATGCTTCCAAGCATGCCAGGAAAGCCATGTTTCTCTGCATGGTGTGCGTAAAGCTTTTGGAATTCATTCTTCGTTGGCCTACGCAAGTAAACTTTGCTATATAAACTTGACGACATTTTCGGTAAACCGATACAAGCATTCTCGACTCATTCTAGCAGACATCCTTAAGTACTCATCCCATGAGTCACTAGCAGTCCCGTACGCCAACTGACGAAGTGCAGAAGTGCACTTTTGTAGCGTTGTAAAACCTCGTCTTCCTCTAGCATCATAGCGTAGTGTGAAAAACTCATCATAAGTAGCCATGTCATTGGCAATTCGTTGGAACAATCGCAACTCATTCGAAAGCGACACCTAAATAGTTCAACTGTGTATACGCAGTCGTCAGCGAAGTAGTCAACAACCAAACGATCATGTGCACCTTAAATTATAAAACAATAATAAGAAATATAATACCATAACATAAATAAATATTAAAAATATAACACATGAAATATAAAACATTAAGAAAATTAAAAAGTATAAGAAATAAAATATACCTTCACGATCTCTGTTTAATGCGGCCCTCCTTGTTCTTGGTTCCAAAGTTGTTTCGTCGTCACTGTCTACAAACTCCAACAATATTTTTGTCGTTTCCACCATCGCGCCCACGAAAAAATTAGCAATGTTTGCCTCTTCTGACGACGTACTCATGATTGTAACAAATTTATAGGGGTTAGAAGGTTTGAATTTATTGTGTGGTTTTATAAAATTTGAGAGTAAAGTATAAAGATAGAGTGTAGTTTGGTTTGGTTTGGTTTGGTTTGGTGTAAAAAATGAGAGGTTATATATATATATATATGTATATATAAAGTTTTTTTTCTAACGGTCAAAAAGCAACGGAAAAAAAAACGTTTAAAAAATTTATTTGGAAATGGGACGGTGAGGTTGGGGAATTGATACCGGGTTTGCCGAAGCTTGGTCGGAGGGGGCGGTGTTTGCCGTCGGCAAAGAAGTCCAACTCAGCCACCGAAGGCCTTCCCCGTTCCCACACCCCATGGTCTAATAAGTAATACAATGCTTTTTAGGGCCGCCGGTAGAAAATCACGTACCTTCAAATTATATTCTGTGTAAGGGTAATTTTTTATATACTGTTCCTAATAAGTAATACAATGTTTTTTAGGGCCGCCGGTAGAAAAAAGAAGTATAATCTATAATTTGATTTAGTCAACAAATTATAGTTTTTAAACATTTGATAAATAGTTAAATAACTTAATATTATTACGTATCATATTAAATATTGCTATTTTAATTTAAAGAAATATAATGCATATGATAAAATGTTCAATAACTTACTCTTATTACAAATAATTAATAATGTTATTTTAATTTAAAGAATATAATATTTTCAAGTTTATGCGTCGTGTCAGCGGTATGGTATTTAAAAATAGATAACTTTAAGTATATATATTTGCTCCGTAGTTGTATATAATAACATAATACTGTTACTTATTTTGTTTTTATAAATTTCTTTAATTTTGTTTTGTTCTAATTATATATGTATCTCTACCTTATTTTTTTTATTTATAAGTATAAAAATTATTGTTAGAGCAAAAGGAATTTAATTCATTTAATTATAATTATAAGTTTACTAAATAAAGTATTAATTAGTTAGAAGTTTATATTAAATATTGTATTAATGATTTGATGTAAATTACAATGATGTCCTTCTATAATGAAGTTAAATTACCTTATTGCCCATCTAGAATGCACTATATAATAGTATAGATATAGATATAGATAAAGGAATCGAGAATGACATTGTCAGTTTCTAGTTTCTTTCCATTCTTTCTACTTCTCAATTTTTAAAATGACTTGGAAAGACAATTTTAGGTACGCCAATCCAAACCGAACTTGATGGGTAAATTCAAAACCCGAAGCATTTGGGAGGTTTTGAGTCGGCTAATCGGGTATGGGACTAGGCATGAGATTAATTTTTATTTTTTCATGGGTATGAGATTTGGTGATATACACGTTTACACAACCCGATTAACATATAACGATGCCCGAAATACTTTATTTTATACGTGATGGATATATCATTTTTTATTATCGAGACAATCGAACCATCCCAAAGGCGTACACTTTTTGTTATAAACTTATCTTATTATAACATCTAAATTGTAATCTTTTGCTAACTATTGTCAAAAATTGGCATAAACTATTATTATCATCTATGTATTTGGGTATTTTTTTTTTTTAAATGATTGTAATATTTGAGATATCTTCTATCTTGTTTATGCAAAATGTAACTGATTAATAGTTATTCAGTAAAAACCTTAGACTATATATTGTGGTTGAGGGACCGACCATCACCATCACACAACCTGTAAGCCAACACATAGTCTTACAGGTTTTCAATTAGATGTACACAATACTCCAATAGGATTATCTAAAACTCACATGTGTAGTCGATATTCAACAGATAATTAACCCATAAAAAACCCAGACAGGTTTTAACTTTTAAGCCTGATTTAAGACATACGTAGTCCATAGATACACAACGTAAAAAAAAACCGTCCTAGTTCCAACCACTAAAAACAAATTAGTTGACAGTTGGATAAACAGTATAAAAGAACGCGTAAATTCCAAACTCAAGATCAATAACATATATAAAATAATAATAATAATAATAATAATAATAATAATAATAATAATAATAATAATAATAATAATAATAATAATATAATAATATCCGTGTGTGTAATTCACCCATTAGAATCTATTAAAAGAAAAATAAAATAAAAAGAGATGCAAATACCACTTCCCCTTCCCCTTCCCCTTCCCTCCCTTCTCCTTCTCCTTCTACATTTTTCTTCCCCAAATTCAATCTAAATTCAAATTAAATTCAAATTCAATGGGTTTACAAAACCAACTAACCGACGTTTCAACCGACTCCTTCCCTCTCTTCCTATTAACCACCATCGCCACCGGCGTATCTTACCTCCGGCGCATCTTAGCCTTTACTCACTACCAACCCGATGACGTCACCGACTCCATGAACAATAATAATAATAATAACCTAACCAACCACCTCAACCTCAACCATCTCCTCTCCTACAAACACAACTCCGACGAAGAACCGGTTGACTCCGACTGCGTCATCTGCCTGAACCGCCTCTCGACCGGTGATCACGTGCGCAAGCTCACGTGCCTCCACGTCTTCCATAAGGAGTGTTTTGATGGCTGGCTTCATCATCTTAACTTTAACTGTCCGTTGTGTAGGTCGCCTGTTGTTTTAGATGAGCGCGTGGCTGTCACGCGCCGTAGTGGTTTTGTGGATGACGTCATCGGTTTGTTTTGGGTTAGAGGGTGAATTGCAGAAGCTTCCGTTATGTCTACTTGTTGTTTTTACCGGTTTTCCAGGTTTTTTTTTTAAATACTTTTACTTTTACCTTGGGGTAAAAGTTTTTTACTGGAACGGTTGATGACAGTTTTGACATTTAATTATTACTTATTATTTGTTATTATACTATGTTTTTACTTCTCTTCTTGTTTTGAAGAGGGTTTTTAGGGTATGGCTTTGTTAATGTTTTTTTATGTGTTTGGGTTACTTTGTTAAATGCATTTAATAAATGGACTTTTTACCTTTTTGGTTGAATTAAGTTTTTATTGTTGTTTTAGTTGTTATCCTTTTATATCAAAGTGATTGTTTTTTTTAACGACCAACAAATCAAACCCGAGTACTCTTGGGGCACCCTTTCGACAAATTCAAGTACTCCGAGAGTACCTGAGTTGTCAAACATCAATTTCAGGAAAACCTGGTAATCCACCCGTCAGTAGGCACGACGATGAAATTAACGATAAAACCCGTATGACTCAAGAATCGAACCCATGACCCCTAAGATTTTCTATCATTGCCCACAAATGTCTCTACCACTACACTGACCACTGTAATGGTATTGAAATATCAAAGTGGTTGCAGTCAAGCAGTTTAGCAGTATTAGAGGTATGTTAGGTGTTTTTAAATGATAACGAGTTTTAGTATATGATGGATATCGGTGAGACGATCTAGAAACAGATTTAAAGGCGTGTGTGATTTATCAGTTTAAAATAAACTGAAGAATGGTGACTAAACGTACTCCTATGTAACCGAAGGTTAATGTGGGGCTAGCCAACTTACAGAAACACATGCTTACTAGAGTGGAGGTTTCATCTTCAAATTTGGTCAATAAGAGTATTTTAGTATATATGATGTAAACTAGTGTATGGAAATCATTCGCAGTTAAATAAAAATGTTACTTAAAATTTTGAACTTACCCATGTATAAAACGGGTTTACTTTTTCTAGTGGGTGAGATGAGAGTCCCACCAACTATGTGAAAAGAGGGGTATATCAACACAACTCAATAAAAAATTGCACACTTGATTTTGATTTTATAAAATTTAATATCCATCCTTTTCATAGGCAAATTCCTACACAAAATACTCTTCAACCTTCCTTCCAACTTGATGCTAGAGTGAATGATTGGGACAACTTTAGCCTTCAAGGATACCAAACAATTGATAGTTTGTTGCTATAAAATAAATATGTCTTTTTTGAATATTTATTTCGATGCACTAAAATTTATTTCAAAACAACAAAAATATCGATATGATTATGATGGTATATATTTCGAGACATTAGCTATATGTTTGTGGTATTACTAAAAATTGCATAATGTCCAGTAAAATATAGAAGGCTTTAAATAATTCAATTTTTAACTATCATTTTATGATTTAAGTAAAATAAAAGTTAAAAACAAAAACGAAAGACTAAATTTCAAATTTTGTTCTTTACGTTTATACTCGATTAAAAAGCATGTCTTTTACACTTGAACCCAAGGAGGTTAAAAAAAAAACTTTAACAATCATATAGTGTTTTCAGTTTCTCAACAAGTCAAGGAGGTTAAAAAACTCTAAATTTGAGGTCTTTGAAACCAAAAACTTTTGGTCATTGTATGAACTTGTTGAAATAAGAAGATGGACTCTTCAATTTAATATCTTTAGTGACAGTTTTAGTGTCATAACTTGTTTCTTTAATATTTTGCATAAGTTGTTTTTTAGGTTAAATGGATTGGATGCTGGACTTGTTGGAGCTGGACTTGGATTAATTGTTGGGCGAGTTGGGCTCGATGGACTAAGGATTAAAGCTTGGTGGGCTTGAACATCAGTAAGACATTTGGTGATTGAGTCGGTCACATATTAAAGACTCTTCACAAAGTTCAAGAGGAGACGATACCATTTTGTTCCACAGATCTTCGATCTTAAATCTTGGCTTCCTTATCATCTATACAGAACTCTACACTGTTATATCTTTATGATTCCATTCATCTCGTTTATCAAGGGATCGATTGAAGGTCTCGGTTATCAAGACTTCATTACGTTTTATCAAGATCTTGCCATAATAATAGATCCAGATCGAAGCTCTATTCTCTGCTCATGATCACAACTTCACAATCGCTACAGCCCTTTTTTGGTTTTACCTATATAAAAACCTTTCAGTTTCTTCTTCTTGGTTATTGATCTTGTCTAGGGTTTGAGTATGTCTCAGATGAGTTTTATTTTGTTGTCTAGACGTGTGAGATCTTGTATTGTAATCGGTTGAGTGTTGAGTCTGATGTTCTAGGTTGATAGGGTATTTCCTTGTATTTTAAGGGTCTTTGTTTGTTTAGAGATTAAACTTTTAGGTTTTGGGTTAATAAATCATGTTCTTGACATGGTATCAGAGCCAGGTTGAATCAAGCTTAGTTCTGGTGATTTCCACTGTGTGACAACGAGATCTGGTTCATGGTTTGGTCGAGCTTGAAGATTGATTCATAGATTCCTGTTGGTATTTAAAGTTTGTTCAGACCTGTGTCTAGATCAGTTTAGATCTGGTCGGGTTCTTCTTCCTGTTTAAAGATTATCCAGATCAGGTTATAGATTCGATTTAAATCTATTGCTTTTCATTCAGATCTGTTTTCATATTGGAAGTCTTGTTCGAATTGGTGTAAAGATCTGGTACTTGGTGGATGTTTTTCTAGTACTATTTATTCAAGAACACTTAGGGTTTGAATCAAGTCTGACTCTGTTGATTTCCGCTGCGTGATAACGTCTACTGGTAATTCTGGATATTATGTGGAGATAAAACTGTTTGTGATCCTTCTGTCTTCCGCTGGGCTATCAGTTTTTGGTTGTGCACATGATCAAGTCTTGGTGTCGGTTCAAGGGATCAAGATCTGAAGTGCAAGCTGTTTGTACTGCATCTTGAATCAGTAATCCCGATTGAAGGTTACTGATTCTTGACAGGCTGGAGGGAGGCCCTAACTTGGGTGGACTCTCTGTGAGATCATTCTTTTTTATTGTTTTGTTTAGTTCATCACGATTGATTATTCTTGTTAGGCATTCTGACCGGTTAGGGGTACCGGATTGATCTACAGGGAGAGCCACCACCCTGTCTTTTGTGTTGCATTTATTTGTTGCATATTTGATTGGTTTACATTTTGTATATGGTTTCTTTGTTGCTTCTTGGTGTTAGTTTGGTTAAGTTTTGTGCCTACTATGTGTATAAATCTTAGTTAAGGTTTATTTTAACGTTGTTAGCATTCGGCTGTCGATAATAAAAATGACTTTTCTCGATAAACTTGGTTATACAGATCTGGTCTACTAATTTACAGATCTGAATATAGATTTGGTTGTACAATCCATATATCTTGTTGTTGGTTGTCAAAGATCTGGATGTTTAGACCGTAGATCTAGTAATGTTGTGTTGTTATGTTGCCTTTAGAGTTCTAATCAACTGTTGACTACGTTTTTTTTTGTTAAAGGTTAGCAACTGAATAAGGTTTAAAGGAGGTTAATGAGTTGGTATTATTATCCATAATGTTCAAAGTTTACCTGTTTTCCTTGCTGATCTGATCTGATTTGCTCATGTATAGATCTGGTCTTCATATAAGTCTGTTAAGATTCAGACTCGGTATAGATTTGGTCTACTCGTTCAAAGTTTTTTTTTAGTCAGATATTATTTTTTTCTCGAGTCTTTGTTTCTCTTTGTGATAGACTGTTAGGGTTTGTAATCTGCACTTGATAATTCTTGTGCGTAGATTTCGTATTCTCTAAGTCTTCAGTGAGAAATTAAAACACAAAATACTAAGATGCTTATGCATCATCATTTGATATTTTCTCTCATTTGTCGTGAGTCAAATCTTTTGAGAGTTAGATTGTTGTATGCATTGCTTCCAGGAGTGTTGTTTTGTGTGATTTAGTTGTTTTTATATAGGCTCTAACCGTATCTTAATGAGTTTTTTTGGTAACTCGTATCATGATGGTATGTTTGACATGTATGTCATATGTTGGATCTTGTTGTCGGATTTGTCGATTTTTCGATTGAAGTAATTTTAACAAGATGTATTTGTCAAGATTATATCTTGAATACTGTGTAGCCTTGTGTTTCTATGTGAGGAAATTTTTGGGTTAAAAATCGTGTGATTTTTGTTTTCCTTTAGAACTTTGTGCTTGGCTGTATCCTTGTAATCTGATGTGGAGTTGTGTGATTCCTTAGTGTCAGATTCATTTTTGAATTGTGTGGTTCATTTCTGGATGATTCATGTTCTTGTAAAGTTAAAAACAGTTTTTTTTTTTTTAATCTAAACAGAGGTTTTTTTGTTAATCAAATCAGTTTTTAATGTTCTTTACAAGTTGGGTGAACTGGATCTTGTTTTATCCGGATATTTGAGTCATATTATTCTCTTATTCGTTGTTGATGATTAGAATTTTGTACTGCACTTATTTCTATTTGAATTTGTGCGTAATATCAAAGGTGTTCTAGTTTATCAGAAAAAGTTTTATGATTGTTCTCTTTCTGTGTGTGCAGAAAGATGTATCCGTGTATTGACATATGGATTTTAGTTTTTTTTTTGGCAATGGTGTCAACTCTCTTGTGTGTTTGTGTCTTTCTTGAAGTCTCTTTCTCTGCGTATTCGCTTGATTAGATCTAAGGTTTTTTGGTTCATGCATTGAGTTTGTAAATTTGTTAGATCTCGTGTCGATAGTTTGTAGAGAAAGTTGATTGAGACTGATTTTGTGAGAGTTGTTCGTTGTATATGTCTAGTTGAGTTTTTGACATGTTTATGTTCAAATACTTTCCTATGACTCTCTATCTCTTTTCTTGCATAATCTCTGGTGTTTGCACTAGATCTAGGATTTAAAGTCTACATGTGTAGGTTTAGGTAATCCGTTAGATCATGTTAGTGTTACTGTTTGTTGTCTTGTTGATGACTTGAACCGTAGAGGTTAGAGAAGATTATAAACAGTTCCGGTTGGTTTCTGTTCATGTTCTAATGATTGTATATGCTGTTGCAGTCTTATGTATGTTCTTCTATTTAGAAGATTGTATTCTGGTTTTTTGAAATCATGAGATTTTGAATATTTTTCAGATTATGTTTTGGCTGTAACTATGTTTACGTGTTGTGAATCATGTGATTCTTATTTGTTAATATAGGGTTTAACCGTATCTCGATAGTTTTTTTATTATAAAATCTCATATCTTGATGGTTTTGTGTGGCCTATAGAGTTTTTTTTTGTGTCTGGTTATTCGAATCTAGTGATTGGTTTTTTGACATGCTTGTATGGTTAGTTGAATCTTGTGGTTCGAGTGCTTCTAACATATTGTATTGGCAAGATCCTGAATGGTTTTACAGCCGTGTATTTGATCTCTTGTGTGATATGTATGTTCCGTTTGCAAATCAAGTGATTTGGTGTAGTCGGAACCTATTTGGCTGCATCTTATTGGTTGATGTATGCGTTGTTATCGCACCTGTTTCTTGAACCTTGTGTGACGTTTGTCTAATAAGATATGTTTCTGATAGTTTTAGTGAAACGTGCGATCCATTTATTTGTGAAGTTTTTAAAAGATTTTACTTGGTCGTTAAAGTTCTTCACAAGTATTGTCGATTTGGTTCTATATTCGTAAAAGTCGTGTGACTTTTGGTTTGTCTGAAATAGCTATGTAAATATTGTTGAATCATGTGATTCAAATGTTTCTGGCCGTTTTTCTTTATGGAATTTACAAGAACAAAAATGTTTTCTGGTTGTTTTTCTTTCGAAGCTGTTGTCGTCTATTGGCATGTTTTTTTGTCTTGTTCGCTATCGAATTAGAAAGTCCCTGATGTTTCTCATTTTTGTTACGCTTCTTTTATGTATCACTTGCTGATCTTCAAATCGTAGACGTGTCTTAAGTCTGATCATTGAAGTTAGCCAGATATTCTGGAATGATTGTATCAGGTTATTCTTGTAATAATCTGTTTTCGTTTGCTGAGAGTTTGTATCTAGGTTTTTTCAAGTCTGTATTCTTGAGATCTCTTGGATCATATCTTTAGTTAATCTCAATAATAAAGTTACTTTGGTGGTTTTCTAAATGACATGTTTTTAAACAGTGTTTTTATGTATTCATTGTCATTGAGTGAAAATTTTGTATATGTTCAATTTTTTTAAATCTTTGTTGAATTTTCTGCAGTCTTTGGTTAGTATGAGTCTAACAAATTGTTTACCTCATGTGTTAGTGTTGTAACCCATTTAATATGTTAAAATTGTAGGTTAATATTTCAGTTCCTTTATTTTTGATAATTTTTCTTCTTTCTAAATGAAAAAAAAATCAGTTGGATTTTTTGCGACAATCTCATTAAAGTTCAAGTGAATTTGCTTGTTACTTTGTTTTGCGACAATAGTGTAGTATTGTCAATAACTGGAAATCAAGTCTTTTTTATTGAACTAAAATTTTTTGAGCTGGAAGTGTTTTTGGATATTAAATTGTGGGGGGGTGTTGAAATAAGAAGATGGACTCTTCAATTTAATATCTTTAGTGACAGTTTTAGTGTCATAACTTGTTTCTTTAATATTTTGCATAAGTTGTTTTTTAGGTTAAATGGATTGGATGCTGGACTTGTTGGAGCTGGACTTGGATTAATTGTTGGGCGAGTTGGGCTCGATGGACTAAGGATTAAAGCTTGGTGGGCTTGAACATCAGTAAGACATTTGGTGATTGAGTCGGTCACATATTAAAGACTCTTCACAAAGTTCAAGAGGAGACGATACCATTTTGTTCCACAGATCTTCGATCTTAAATCTTGGCTTCCTTATCATCTATACAGAACTCTACACTGTTATATCTTTATGATTCCATTCATCTCGTTTATCAAGGGATCGATTGAAGGTCTCGGTTATCAAGACTTCATTACGTTTTATCAAGATCTTGCCATAATAATAGATCCAGATCGAAGCTCTATTCTCTGCTCATGATCACAACTTCACAATCGCTACAGCCCTTTTTTGGTTTTACCTATATAAAAACCTTTCAGTTTCTTCTTCCTGGTTATTGATCTTGTCTAGGGTTTGAGTATGTCTCAGATGAGTTTTATTTTGTTGTCTAGACGTGTGAGATCTTGTATTGTAATCGGTTGAGTGTTGAGTCTGATGTTCTAGGTTGATAGGGTATTTCCTTGTATTTTAAGGGTCTTTGTTTGTTTAGAGATTAAACTTTTAGGTTTTGGGTTAATAAATCATGTTCTTGACAGAACTTAATAACTAGTACAAAGAAATTAAACCAGCTCAATTTACTACGAACGGTCATTTTTAGTTTAGCGCCTAGAATTTGTAATTCAATATAATTAATTCTATATTATACTAAAACAACAAAACAATGACTTTTTTATTTCAATTCGTAATTAAAAAAAAAAAATGATGTGTATCATGAGATTTAGAATTTTAGACCAACGTTATTTCTACAATGAAGGATTTGTTTTGGGTTTATCAAGATCTTTTAAACTACAACTATTTCATGTAAATCTAAAGTTTTAACTTAGTGTACTTGACATTAGTAGTTAAACGCTAAACGTGTTGTTTATGTGGAGAAGGTAAATTTCCTTTTAGATCATTGGGTGTGGAGGAGGCCCATCATCCATGATGGTCCTCCACCTCAGCTGCCACGTCATCGTGGGGTAGGAGTATCATATGAATGATGGTCCAAAGGTGTTAGCATTTTGTAATTTGGAAACCGTTTTTTTTTTCAAACCGGTTCGGGATTGGTTTAAATAAAACCGGTTCGGTTCAGGTTGGCTAGGTAATGAGGGGGATCGAAACTGAACCAAACGAGTTTCTGAAACCAGCCTTTCAAACCGACAAAATTGGTTTAAAACCAAACCAGTTCCACCCCGAAACCGGTTCGGGAAGGAACTGGGATCTACCTAAACCAGCTTCAAACCGGTTCGGGTTCTTAAACAAACCCCTCTATCGGATTGCCAACGGTTGTTTGTAAATCTTGACTATAGAGTGCAACTACGTTTGTCGCAACTGGTCTATCTATACCCAAAAGAAAGTAACTAATTGCATCACGTGTCACAATTTTATGAGCACAACTTCTCTTATGTTGCCCCTACGTATTGTTGTTTCTTAATTCACAATTTCAATCATATTTTATCTAAAAAAAATCGTTTTATAATATTCACTTTTCGTTACTAACTATTTAAGATTGTCTTTATTTAAGCCGTGCAATTCACAAGTTTCTAAGTTTCTAAAAAATTGCCTTTAGTTAAACAAGCCATTAATAAAGGGGCCCAAACAGGTTTGGGGATAAAGCCCAAATTTGTTTAATATAAGTTACTAAAAACTAGTGAGCCCGATTTGGGTATCTTGCATATTAAAGTTATATGGGCCCTAACAGTTTTTGGGGATAAAGCCCAAGTTGTTTTAACAAATACTAATACTAGTGGGACGGATCTAGGTATCTTGCATATTAGATTAAAGGTAGGGGTGCAAACTAGCCGAGCCGAGCCCGAGCTCGACCAGGCTCGAACTCGAGCTCGATTAAATTATAAAAGCTCGAGCTCGAGCTCGGCTCGATTCGAGCTTTGTTTTCAAAGCTCGAGCTCGACTCGTTTGTAATTTCTCAAGCTCGGGCTCGGCTCGTTTAGTATTTATTAGTTAATATATTAAATAAAAATAATATAATAATAGTTCATTTAGGCTTGTGAGCTCGATAAGTAAAGCTCGAGCTCAGGGCTCGTTTACTAAGCAACTTTAAATGAATGCTAAATATTATTAAATATTCAAAAAACTAATATTATACTAGGCTCGATAAGGCTCGACGAGCCTAACGAGCTTCACATGCTAGGCTCGAGCTCGAGCTCGATAAATAAACGAGCTTTGTTTTAGGCTCAAGTTCGGCTTGAGCTCGATAAAGCTCGGCTCGTTTCGAGCTTTTTGCCGAGCCGAGCTCGAGTAGCTCGCGAACTGCTCGGCTCGTTTGCACCCCTAATTAAAGGTAACAAAAACCACGTTCTATGCGCCTTCTCGTGTCCTACTTCATGGAACATTGGAACATTGAAGTGGACAAACATGGTAAACCGGTTTGGATTAGGCTTTGGTTTGGGTCAAACTTGTGACACCCAGAAAAATTTTCAAAAATTTCTCACTTGACACCTACTTCACTGATAACTTGTTGAATTTCAGGACGAATTTTTTTTAACTTGGAGATGATGTGACAACCCGCATTCTCAAGTTAATAGTTTAACGTAACTCTAGTTAACTTACACGATAGTTCATGGCATTGCACTTGACTAGGGTTAGTTAAGTGAGTCGCGCAGTACACAGTTATAAGTTAATAATTGCACGGAACGGTAATTTGGGGAATTACCGGACTAGGTACATGGTTATAGGTTAATAAATGCATAAATGGTCATTCGGGGAATTACCAGATCGTATACATGAGTTGTGAACCCCAAACATTGGTGAAATAACAACACAAATAATTGTAGAATAACTCGTTGGTATTATTTGCAATTATGTGCTTACGTGAATTTATTTGTGAACTTATGTGCAATTCCATGTATTAAAGCGAAACACGTTATTAAGTCTGTAACCGACACCTGACGAACCGAGAAGGTACTTCGGTTCATAAAATATTGGGTTGATTATTTGTGGTGTTAGTCTAGATGTACAAAGCCCAAATATGAAGGCAAAAAAAAAATGTGACGCGCCGCGTCATGCGACGGAATAAGCACAACCCCACCGCGTGACGCGACGAGGTAACTTGGCAGCCAAGTCGAATTTCAGCCTATATAAATCGATTTCTAACCCTCTTTTTCATAATCACACTCTTATTTTCGAAACCCTAGCCCCCCTACTCAAAAAACTAAACCCCAAACACCTGCTAAGGTTCAAGAACATGATTCAGGAAGGGATTTTATTGCTCGGTTGTGTTGTTTGAAAAGCTTAAGTTGTGTTAATCATCCTTTAATGTTTTTAATCACTTTTAATATGTTTTAAAACACCACAAACACGTTTGTCCGATCCGATGAGAATTTATGAATTTAAAACATGATTTTTATATAGGTTTAACATGATTAAACTAGGTGTATTTGTGTTATTATGTGATATATGTTGTGTTATTGCATGATAATGATTATTGAACATGTAGGGTTTATAGATGATAATATTTATGATGAAACTTGCATGTTTTGATCAAATTTACATGTGGGGAGTCTTGTATTATGTATGTATGATGTCCTTAATCGATATTATACATCTAGGGTTCACAAAAGCTAAGATGATTGCATGTTAAAAAATGGACAAATTGTGTGTAGTAACTTGTAGGACAAGTAATGTGATACTAAACTACTTGTCTTAGTTGTTTCTTGATTTGAACATGTTATTCATAATCTTAGCTTTTCAGAATGTATGAGTTTGTGAGAATTGGATGTCGTTTAATATGTTTTTGGAATTTTATACAAATAAGGGTTAAACTTGATTTTCGGATTTGTAAATTTGGTCAACTTTAAACGACCATAACTCGAGTTCTACAAGAATTTAGGTCACGAATTTGGACAGTAGATAGATACATGAATAACTCGGATTTTCTGTGACAACTGGCAACTCCCGACCTATATTGATGTGGTTTTTATTATTATAAATGACTGTTTATTATAAATATTGTTAATTATAAAGTTTCGGAAGTTAACTGATCGTTTTAGCAATGGAAACTGCGACCGATTTAATTAGCGCGATTTAAACGCATGTTCTGAAAGCACGTGTTGGATGACAAAAATATTTATATTTTTGCTCGGTTTACTATACTTTATAATTACGAACAAAACAGACTAATTTTTATAACCAATAACCGAGCCTAAATAGAAACCGAGACGTTTTACGATTAAACGGGTTCCTACACGCGATATCTACCTAACCTTAGCTATAAAAGCTCCTTATCATCTCCTTCCTCATTTAAAAACCACAAGATGAAAACCCTAACCACACACTCTCTCTTTAAACCTGCCTCGCTCTCTCTCTCTACCTAACAATCTCTCACCCTCTCCCTCCTCCCTATTGCAGCGGCCGGCCACCACACTGCTCGGTGGTGGCGGCGCATGGTTTTAGACCCAATCGGGCTGTGATGCTTTATGGTGGTTCAAGGCGGTGGCTCTTGGGTCCGATGGTGGTTCACGCCGGAGATGGTGGTGGTTACAAGTCTGGTTGAGTGGGGTTTGGAGTCAGGATTGTTGGTCAGTTAAGTGTGGATGATGGCTACGGTTGTTGTCTCAGGTGAGGCCGATCTGGTCATTTTTGGTGCCGGTTTTATGGGTTTAGGCGGTGGTCCGACTGGGTTGTTCAAAGGCCAGCAGTGGTGGTTTGGTTTCGAGCGAGTAGGTCTTAGGGGTTGTGGGTTTCGAGCCTCATTTTGGTCTCGGGTCCATTGTTTTCGTTCTGGGTTTGGTCTCCGGGTCTTGTCTGAGTGTTGGTTTCCAGGTTAGATTTCGAGCCCTTGGTCGATGTTCGAGTCAAGATGGTATAGATTAGGTCCGGGTCAGGTATGGTTCTGATGGATTTATTTCGGTTCGATATGGTTTCTTGTCGTGGTAGTCTTTCGGGCCGGTTCGGGTGTCTAGGGTCGGGTCAACAAGTCAAATCTGCTCGAGCTTGTTTTGGGGTTTTGGTAGAGGTTGTGGTTGTGGTTGGGTCTTGTTCGAGTCAGATTTTGATCGGGTTCGTTTTCGTTGATGGGTCCCAATTATAGTCGAGTATAACCCGGTCAACTGTCGTTATCATGGTCAGATCTGGTGAAACATACTGGTTCGGTCAAATGCACAGTCAATGGGTCAGATTCGGCTTCTGTCTACGCGCCATCCAAGATAAAGCGGCGTGTCGGGTCTCACGTATGCGATTCGGTATAATTTAATTGTTATATTTTGAACTTGTATATATAAAACATATTATAAATATAAATGAATAAGATGTGTTAGCTTGCGACGAACCATATACGAAGATAAACGAAAAGTTGTATATTAAAAAGTGACTTGTGTTTTGTCGTCGGACTAAAATTGTTGGACCATTTATATACAAGTATATTTATATAAATATGAATACTTATATAAATATGTATATTTACAAAAGCTATCGTAACGTATAAAGTCTCGTTTAAACGGAAGTTGCGGATAAATGGATTGTGGTCTTGTATTTGGAAATTGATTTTGGGAGATTGTAGACAACTTGTGTTGCGTGGTTTGTACAAAAAAACAGAGGAAACTCTGCCCAAATTTTTATTAAAAGCTGAACGCAATGAAGGCATCTTTGTGTTATCTTGTAAATAAATCTCTCAAATGTTTAACAAATGTGTTTTATACAAAACTCGACATGTTTTCTACAAATGATTGTTTGTAACCATAATAGTGAATCTTGGATGATATTCTTCAAAGAAAATATATATATAGTTTTCACCGAGCGTCAAGTATGACGACATTTTAAAGGTTTTTGATAACTAAATAATGTTTATGGTTCGTATTAAAAAATATATAAACGTCTGATTTACTTGGGAAAGCTTTATGCAAAACAAAGTTTTGCATACTTTAAATGTCAGATTTTGGGAATTAATGTAGTATTTGTTATTAATTGGAAATTAATAACAATAAGAATTATATTTTGCAAAGTGTATTTTCCTAAAAATAAACGTACAAGACAAATGCATTTATCCGACTAATGAGACGAGCTACGACTCAGGATAAGTTATACATTTCGAGGCATTAATCCAATGTGGTGTACACACGAATAGTGACAAGTGTGCAACTTGGATACTATGTCGTGTGTTAACGCATAAGAAAGATAAGTCAAGATCGGTTCGTCGAGTTAAAGAATATTAGTACTCGAGTTAATACACACGAGTCTAGATAGTTGGATAAACTATCTTTTAGCCGGATAATAGGCTAGGCTTATATGTGATAGACTTTCAAGGTGTCATTTGTTGGTAATAGGGCACAAGGAAGTCGGTCACAACTTCGGGCTTTGGTTGCTAGCTAAGCAAGGAAATTAAGGTGAGTTCATGACCCCACTTCTTACTGTTTTATAAATGTTTTCGGGGGAGAAGACATGCTTCTTTTATGAAAACCTAAGGAATTTAAAGCGAACAAGTTTTTGAGAAATGAAATGGGAGCGTGAGTGTCACAGCCCCGCTTTTACTGTTTTGCTTTTGGGGGAGAAACATGCTACATACTTACATCTCTTAAAGGTCATGTTATACTATGGTTATTGTTATTTACTATACGGGCGTTTCATCAGGAAGTCCCAGGGGGAAACCATAAGTATGTTGGTATACATATCGGGGAAATATGGATAGATCTATTGGGCTTGACTAATCCCACTCGACGGCTTGGAGCCGGGCGGGTGTATATTGTCTCTAACTTCCAGAGTCACTGATGATGACGGTGATTCCAACATTCTGGGCATACTATCGGGGTTACATGTCAGTAATGGTTTCCAACTCATAGTAGTAAAGATACTTAACGTCTAGCTAACGTTCTTATAACATAGTATTAACGGAAGTGATATTTTCAAACTTATGGAAACTCTTTTGTAAAACTTATGAACTCACCAGCTTTATGCTGACTTTTTAAGTATGTCTTTCAGGTTTAAACTTTGGTAACGACACGGTTGGAGTAGGCAACGTCTTTGGATCAGGGGTCCTAGAGGGTTAGAAATGGCGTTCAGGAAACAAAGGTCTTAGATGCATCTTTCCGCTGCGTGGCGAAGCTACCAAACGTCAAAACTGATGTGGGAAAAGTCGGGGTGTGACATTTTCCAAGTGGATTCATCCCGTTTGGCTGAATACATTATTTTTAAGAATTTTTCTCGTAAACTGTCCTTAAGTAAATGTTTTCAGAACCTAGCTGTAGTAAATGATTTTTGATAATTTTTCAACGTGGTTTTGTCACGAAACAAAAATAGTAAACAATAACTGAGCACATAGTGTTGGGTTATATTGAGACCACAGTTACCAGATTAGAGACGTTTGATAGTATATTGTATAGCTTTATAGTTGAAGGACTTAATATGTAATTATAGCATAGTTTGGTTGCCTAAACCCTAATCTGCGCACTTAATATGACGGGCTCTGCGCACTTAAGCTAAGTGCGCAGGCCCAGTGAGCTTCCTATATAAAGCTTGTGTGTGTGCAGCTAGGGTTTAGGGTTTTTGGTCATCTTAGAACACAAAGAGAATTCTGCAAACTTGAGTGTATGCTTCCATGGTGCTTTGATGTTTTTATCATTAATGGAAAGCTGAATTTCAGTATCTTGTGTGTCGGTTTTTATTAGTTTATCTAGTTTCTTGGATTGTGAAGATTAATCACTTAAAACACCTAACAAATAGGTGTTTCTAAGTGATAACAATCTTGTGCACTTGAAAGATCTAGTATTTTGGGACTACAATTTGGTATCAGAGCCATTGTGCTCTAGATTGTATCTACTTTAAGATACCAAAACCCTCATCTTGTTAAGCTTTTATTATCAAGATTATTTTCTTTGTAAACTTTAAAATTTAGGTGTTTTTCTCATATTTTGGTTTCAAATCTTGTGAAAATCGTGTTTCTAAATGTTTAGAGTATATTACTTTGATCAGAAAATGGTTTAGAAAAGATTCAGCTGAATTTCATGTCTGTTACAGCTCGTATCTGCGCACTTATTTCATATATACTGCGCACATATCTCATAAGCTGAGCACTTGTTTCTTAGTTTGAGTACTTGTCATTTTGTACGCATCTAGGGTTTCTGCGCACTTGTTGCTTTTGAATTTGGTTTCTGCGCACTTACTCTTTTGAATTGATCCCTGCGCACTTGTTGTTTTTGAATTTGGTCTCTGCGCACTTGCTTACCTAAGTTATTTGGTCTCTGCGCACTTGTTTATAGCATTTCATTGTCTTGAGTACTTATCTAGGGTTTCTGCATACTTAAACAGAAATCTTGGATCTGTGCGCACTTACTGAAGGTGCAGTGTTGAGTACTTGGCTAGGGTTTCTGCGAACTTAAAATCTTAAACGAGAGTTTAAGTGAGTCTGCGCACTTAATTTAGTGCGCAGGCTGATCAGTAAACATTGAGCACTTATAATGCCCAAATGATAACTGATCTGCGTACTTATAGCCACACGTATACTTCCAAGCTGCACACTTAACTAAGACTACAACTTGACAAGGATGTTTATATTCTTACAGGTTGCTGCATACTTATCCAGACTGTTGTGAACTTAAGTGTGAACTTAACTGCGTACTTAGCTGTGAACTTAGCTGTGAACTTAAGTGTGAACTTAACTGCGTACTTAGCTGCGAACTTAGCTGTGTACTTACGGACTTGGACAATTTTCTGGACTGATAACTAAAATCTGTTAAACCACATTTCTAAAATTCATCTAAATCATGGCTGGTAACAATAATCAATCAACTGTTAACCCTATCACACAACAAGACCTGGAAACCGGAACCACTACCAGAGTACCTAAGTTAAAAGGTGCTGAAGATTATGGAACTTGGAAGAACAGAATGAGGTCATTCTTCTATGTCACAGACTTCACCCAATGGAATTCCATCCAGTTGGGCCCACACATTCCGATGAGAACCACTGCCACAGGAGAAGAGTTTAACCCTGATCCAACCACTTATACTGATGTCGATAAACAGCTTCTTCAGAGAGATCATAAGGCTTATGGTGCCCTTACCATGGCCTTATCAAACAATGTGTATAACATGTTTGAGGAGTATGGCACTGCGCACGATCTGTGGTTTGCGTTAAATGAGTACTATGAAGGAAATCAGAACATGATTAAGAAAAGACAAGACATGGTTCAAAAGGAGTATGACATGTTTGGAAGCATTCGTGGTGAAAGTTTAAGCAGTCACGTCGATCGTTTCATGAATATGCTCACAAAGATGAAGAAGGTCGGGATTCCTGTTAACAACCGCAATTCAATCAAGAAGTTGTTCAATTCACTCCCAAAGGAATGGAGCTTGAAATTCATGACGGTCAAGAAGGACTTTATGATTTTTCCAATGACTTTGTCAGATGTGATAAATACCTTAAAGTCGTATGAAAATGATGTCACAAAGGGTGAGATGAATCAAGTCGGTTACATTCCATTATCAAGTCCACCAAGATCAATGTCTAAAAACATGGTTTTCACTGCTCCTATTAGTGCGAAAAGCTCCACTCCATCCTCTATTTCAGCTGAAAATGTTAATAGTTCTTCAACAAATTCTAGAAATGAGATCAAGCCTACAAAAGGATCTGTGGTAGTAACAGATGAAAATGAGACTGCTGAAACACAAACACCAAAGGCATTTGGGGAGAATTGTGACTGGGGTGAAGAAGTTACGGTACAAACACCAAAGGCACTTGGGGAGAATTGTGACTGGGGTGAAGAAGTTACGGTTGCAGAAGTCGACAACAACAAGGCACTGATGGCCAAAATCTGCACCAAATCCGCTAACAGCGTGAACTCTCTGGAAGGGCTATCTGCGGAGATGCCAAAGAATGGAGCACTGGAGAATGTAGGTCTGAAAGAAGTGCTTGTGGGCGATAAAGGAAAAGAAGCGACGTCTGAGGAAGCACTCGTGGCTGAGAAGACCTCCACCAGCAAATCAAATGAGAAGCTGCAGAGCGTGCCCAAGACAGTTGAGGAGAGAGATCTGGTAAGTATTCCTCTTGAAATAAAATCAAAGCTGTGCTCACCAAGGTGTGTTACAGCTGTTGCTTACTGTTTGTCCCACAATAGGAAAATTTTAAGAGAAATGGATGACATCCGAAAAATCAACACTGAAATGAAAGAAAATGAGTTAGCATATCAGCGAAAGTTAAATGCAACAATAGCTGAAATGCAAACTCTAAAAGAATTTGTTCTCAGAAAAGATTTTTTAATAAATGACTTAACTGAAAAACTAGAAATATCTAGAAATGAAACAAATCATCTCCAAATTGTTGTGGACAAATGGAATGTAAGCAAGCATGCTCATACATATATCCTTGATTGTTCAAGGAAATCATTCGTCAAAGATGGAATTGGGTATAAGGATAAAAAGGGAATTGTAAAATCTCTATTTTTACCTTTGAGCAAAAGTGAATATATACCCATTCCAAAACCACATCCAAAAATGATATTTTTGAAAAAGAATGTGTCAAATCTGAGTCAAACTCTAATATAAGTAAAAGAAGTGCAGATATGACCCAACAGGATCAGGTGAACGATGATGAGAGTTGTGGTGGACAAACGATGGGGTTAGGTCACCCAGGTGCCAATTACTCTACAGTGAATTGGTTCATCTGGAGTCATGACAAGTCTAAAACTATTTTGAATTCGGATGAATGTAATAACTTA